>CM049811.1:3625129-4000206 GCA_027422405.1 Ptychobarbus kaznakovi
CTGTTTTTGGGTTAACTGTTTTTTTTTAACATTGTTTGCTGCATTGTTTTCTCTTATCTTCCCTATACCAGTTCTCCCTGCAAGGCTGAGGTCAGTGGGGGTCCCCAGAGGGGGGGGGGCAGAGAAGACAAGGAGACCAGAGCCAAGAAAAGCAGCCTACACTACGTCTAGTCAGGGTGAGTCTGGTGAGTCTGTGCTGTTTAACTAACAACTCAATAAGCAAAATAATAGGCTACATCTATAGACACACAACCATAAAAGGTCAATTTTATCAGATTGTTTATTGCTCATTTTAATCAAATGTGAATGGGAAAAAAAGCATTTCTCACAATTTGTTTATCATTTTGTTTACTTTGCTTGTCCCAGTGCATTCTGGGATTACATTCTCAGTCAATTTAGACAAAAAAATGTTTGTTGACTTCATAGGTTTCTTAAAGGTTTCTTAAGTTCTTGAAAAAGAAAAGTTACTGTAACTGAATATATGAATATAACAGAATATATCTTTCGAATATTTTCAATTAATCCTCTGGTGCTTTTCTGTCATTTTATACTGAGACATTTTGTTTTTTTTTTTTAAAGATACTTTTAAGTTTGATCTGACTTTGTGGCACTTGCTATATGACCACAAAACAATCATGGACACGCTTAGAAAAGACTAAATGGACCGCAGTGAAAATTAATGGGAAATAAAAAAAATACAGAGCTATTCTTTTGGGTATAATCTACTTGATAATGTCTTAATTTATATCCAAATGCAAAACTTACAACTAAAAAGTATTTAATTCTGACTATAATATTTATCATTCTAACAATAATAGTAATAGTATTATATAGTATAATAGTATCCCTAATTATAAGTATCTAGGGCACAGGTGCCAAACTCAGTTCTGGAGGGTCACAGCCCTGTAGAGTTTAGCTTCCCTTAATTAAACACACCTGATCAGGTAATCAAGTCCTTCAGATTTATTTGAAAACTACATCGTCCCTGCGTTCCATTCAGAAGGGCTCATCCTAATGCCCTAATCCTTTCAAAGGGTTTACCCTCCGTAGTGAGAGTTTTGAAGGGTTGAAGGGTGTAGTAGGGGACCAAACAACTGTTTCTTGGAAGTTCCCTTCTGCGTCATCATACCGTGCCCACATGGAGGCACCATCATCATGTAAAGAATCTGTGCAAAGGATCATCGGGGCCCGAAGTGGCCATCAGTTGTACCCTTCGAAATCCTTAATTCCGAAGAGCCCTTTGAAGTGGCCAGTTTTGAGTACTTCGGTTTGGAATGACCCTTCAAAATGGCGGCCATGATTGTTCTGACTCCGAAGTGCCCTGTTGTTTGAAGTGCCTTCGGAGGGTGAATGCACCGCTTGGAATGCACCGGGTATGTGTGTTGGAACTAAACTCTGCAGGGCTGCAGCCCTCCAGGAACTGAGTTTGACACCCCTGATCTAGGGCATGCACAACACTTGCATATTTATATATTGGGCTATACAGGCATCTAGTGGTTGCACCATGTTATTAAATATAATTTTATTTTCCTCCCACCAGATAGCACCAATCTGCCTTCCATGCATTGGATTTTAAATATCTTTGCTATATATTTTTTTACTTAAACCTTCTATTGATTAAAAATCATTTGAAATATTTTTTCTAATACTTGTATTATTTTATATAGGCATATATTTCACATAATTTACTGTAGAGCTGAAAATTGTTTAGTGCCATGAAACAAAATATAGTAGGCCTACATTAATTTCTCTTGGCATACCAAGAGTTAAATATAGGCATCAAATTTTGCATTACAAAATGAATATATGTATTATTTTATTTTTTATTTTTATGTTTACAGATATCCAAGGGTAAAGACAGATACCCCTGCAGAAATGAGACCTGGAAAAGAATGCATCTCAACCAGAATCTGGTGGACGAAGGAGGTATATGTCTGTTTTGCTTATGTATTCTTTCATTGATTTCTTTATTCTCACACAAGCTGCAAAGTGTAGTTCAAAGTTTATAAATTTTTGATTGTTTAATTCGTTTCTTATGGCTGAAGCTTAATGATTCTGAGCATGTGTGTGTGCATGAACACTGCATGTGGCTCTCCATTCTCAGGTCTGAGTCTATAGAGAACATTGGGCCAAATTCATCAATCATCACCTTCATTCACAGATACACAACCACCTCCATCACCAAACAGGTACAGCACAGTTTTCTCTGATGTGAGATCACAACTAAAGATCCAAATGATCCAGTGTTAAATGATCACTCATTCCCTGTTTCCACCCATCACAAAACAGAATTGATTGTAAGTGAATTTTTAGTCAGTATTTCATTTTGAGTCATTATTTGCCATAATTAAATTTGTATTATATTATAATATGAACAAATATCAGCATTGACACTCCCATTTCAGTCATCCATTAGTTTTGATGCTGTGCATTTTCTGTTAATGTCTGCTGCTGTGCTTATTACTGACAATTATTATTTTTTGTTACACTTTATTTTAAATTGTCTTTGTGACAGTGTAATTATAGATTTAAGTACTGGGTAATATTAATTAACAAAATGTACTTTATATATGGTTAAGATTAGGATCAGGGGCAGCACTAAGGGTGGGCTAAGGGGGCTGAAGCCCCGAATGTTTTCAGAAAAGTCCCAAATGTTTTTATTACCATGCCCTGTACGTACGCATCATCATCACTGAGTTTTCATGCGCATTAAAATCACAAACCGCAATTTACTCCCGTCAGGAACCGCCCACTGAAGCTCGTACTTCTGACTGACATGTAAAACTGGCCAACCATCGATAAGTTATAGCAGATCTACCATCTGTCAAATGAGGTTGTTGGTTACTGAGCCCTGTCACTTTAAAGTAACAAATAGCCTATATATAGGCTATTTAATTATATATATTATATTATATACATACACTGTCTTTCTAGGAGACACACGCATTTAGAGGGATTATATGTTTTGTTCGCATGGTCTGTGGCAGACTTTTCTTCGTGTCAGGGCAACAGTTCTATAAAAAAGAAGTCAATTTTAAGTGGCTTTAATTGTAATATTGCCTTTTGCTCTATTTCACTAACAAAAATGTTTACAAACAAAGCCCAGGGCTCCACTGATACCATTTTTTTTCTGCCGGTTCAAGTAAATTTAGTTGTCTGTTGAATGCATATGAGGAACATCAAAATGCAAACGAAACAAAAGCGTAACAAAATGCCACTACTCGTTTGAGCTGCGCAGCGCGGGACCGTTATATCAGCTCCGCGACACAAAAACTATTTTATTTTTCTATCATTTAATGTTTCTATATTCCATATATAAATCTCATAACATTATGTATGCAATAGTGTATATGCAGTCTAAATAAATTTACAAGTGCTAAAAAATAAGTGTATAGAGGCTCTATAATAGAGCCCTGAATGCTTAATCATACTTATATATATTTATTTATAATTTATATTATACTTTAAATTTTAATTATATGGCATTAAAAAAATAAAGGCACTAAGCTAAAGTATAATTTAAATGTATATAGCCTGTATTTTTAAGTGTATCCCATGTATTCTGACACATATTTGAATGTCTTTGGGCTCAGCCCCGGATATCCACTCACCCTAGAATCGCCCCTGGTTAGGATTAGGGTTAGTTGCAAGTAATTATGTATAATTTACTGTTTTTACTGTAGTAATTGAAGTAAGAACACTATAAAATAAATAATATAATAACAACTTTTTTTATTTAATTATTTTTTAACAAACATTTACTTTTGTTTCTGTATGTGTAGGTCTGTCAGTGGGAAGAAACTGTGTTCAAGTTGTGGTCATCCACTTGGCAAAGGTGCTGCCATGATTATTGAGACTCTCAGCCTTTACTTCCACATCCAGTGTTTTAAGGTATGTGTACATATTTCGGTAACAATTTATAATAACGTTCAGTTGTAAGTCATTTATAATGATTTGATACAACTAATTTAGTGATTAGTTAATGATGAACAAAAAAATTACTATGCGTTCATAAATTATTACATTTACGCTTAGTCATTTAGCAGTTGCTTTTTTCCAAAGCAATTTACAAATGAGGACAATGGAAGCAATCAAAACCAACAAAAGAGCAACAACATGCAAGTGTTCCCAGGGAAAGCAAGAGCTGATCAAATGTAAAACTGTAACTTGAATGCAATGTAAGTCGCTTTGGATAAAAGTGCATGAATGCATGAATGTAAAAATGTAAATGTAAAGTGTTATGACAAGTCTCAATTAGCCTAACTCAGTATACATAGCAAGGTATTATTTTATTAATAAGTGATATGCTAACCAATTGTGTGTGTTTTGTTAATTCATTTACACATCATTTACAAGTAATTAATTAATGATGAACTAATCATTTACAAAACATGACTATGCGCTCATAAATGAATAATAAGTGATGTTAATATTTTTATACAGTATATGTTTTGTAGATTGTTATAAATAATTTACAAGTGATTAGATAATGATGAACTAATAATATACAAAACATGACTGTACATTCACAAATGCAAGTAATTTACAATTTATGATATGTTTTATATTTTAAAATATAGCTAGTTTACAAAAGCATATGCACATCTGCTCATACTAAATACTTAGTGAACAGACATCTGAAAATTGCACAGCCATTACTTTTTAAATAAAGTAATATATAATTGAATGGTGTTTGGCCAATCATCATCCTGACCACAGGCTCTACTCTTCTGCACAATGCTGACCACAAAAACTTAAACAAACCAGAAACCCTTTTACATTTCGATATAATGCAACATTAAACACTAACAGATCTCCCCCTATATTAATATTGAGCAAAAACAAAATTAAAATTTGTACTCTCCTGTAACAGTCAAGCATGCTGGGAATTAGAAATCTGCTGTAACTAATTCAGTGAATGTGTGTACAGTATATATGTGTGTACATATATTAACATTAATATGGTAACATCTATTAGCAATATATACCCAACAAAGGATCAAACAATGAATATTTATTTCTCAATTTCTAAATATATTTGTATGTATCAATATATAACCATTTATTGTCAATGCATATATTTCTGTTTATTTAAAAATATAAGCACTAGTTTTACATAATGTGTTAGGTAATATATTGCATTAAATGTTGCAGTATATTACCATATATTTTTGTTTTCGTAAGGGAACATTTAGGACAATAGGAGTAGAGAAAGGAAACAATGGGATAGGTGAGAGGGGAACATGAGCAGTAAAGTACTATTAGCTGGGACTGGAACTCATGCTGTCTGAGGTGCAACTATGCCTCCATGTTGATGTACTGGCTACATAGCTCTGACACAGGTTACGCTACTCTCAGGATACTAAGAAACAATTAAATAGAAAGAGAGATCTCTTTGACACCCCAAATAGGCCAGGCCCTGGCCAATTTGCTGCCCTAGGCAAGATTTTACCCAGTGCCCCTTGCCTCACATTAGTGAATATAAACTAACTTGAACTAACAATGAACAATACATTTGTAACAGTATTTATTATTTTTGTTAGTGTTAGTCATTGACAATTAACCTTATTTTTTAAAATTTTCCAGTGAAACTATAAAAATATAGGTGCTGTCTAAGTCACTTTATAAATTAAACACAATTAAACATTAAGAATAATTACATCTGGTATTCCTGTAAAACTGTATTAGCATACAGTAGGCTACTGTTTAATCTTCTAAATAAATTTGAAAAGTGTTTCTAGTAGATGGCAGCAATGTTCTACTAGCCCATTCTAATGCATTCACCATGAATTATAGCCTACTGAGAAACGTACATCTTTAAAGTGAATTTTACATTAGTTTATTAAGCTCCGTTATAGGCCTATACAAGCATTACTAAATTTGCCAATTCAAATAAAAAATACAACAAATCCCCAAAAACTACACAACTGTAGCGTAAAAATATTATTAAAACATGTTGTCATGTTACACATAAAATTACACTTATGTTAAAAAATCTTGGATCTCCGGAACTCCAGAGATTGTTATAATCCTATTGTAAACTTTTAGTCTATAAGCTTTCTAGACTAGGCTAACATGGTGTGTTCACACTTCTTTCAAAGAACAAAGTTCTTTCTTTGTTTGTTCAAACAAACTTTACCTCATCTAGAGCCCTTAAATTCATGTCTCATGTCTTTAGCGAACCGTGAGATCATTCGCTACCTTCTCCCTCCTTCATTTTTTAAAGTCAGACACCAACTTTCTTAGTTGGCTATTCCTCAATATATGCATTATAAACAATATAACAAGAAAAAAACAAATTTGTAAAAGAATTTCTGTTTTCAAAAAAAAAAAAAAAAAAAAAATTTTTTTTTAAGTGCGCTAGAGACTTAATGTGTGTTAATGTGTAAATATATTTTCCTGGCAGCTATATTCCTACATATCTTATGACTTATTCCTTGAGGGGGCACTGTTTGATAAACAATGACGACGTGATGTTTCACTCAAAATCACCGCAGGCATGAAGAAAAAGAATATCATCAGCAAAAATTTAACTGTTTTGAATGGCTTTACTGTAGAGCAATTACTGTACACAGTGAAACATAAATCATGTCACTGTCATTTGATGGTGGATGTGGTGAATAAGCAGCCAGTGATCAAAATATTGATTTTGAAGTTCCCTATCTGTCGGTCACTACGAGTTATGTCGTGACGACATAGGGGATTTTACTTGGAAGCCCGATCATCTCTGACTAAAGAGAAAACGCCAATGAAATTGGCCAGTGGATTTTGCATACCTGAGCCACTCTCCGTGAATACGAGTATAAAAGGGCGACAGGTGCGTCCAATGATTAGATTTTTGCTTCGGAGCCGAGTGGATGAGAAGAGTGCTGATCTCCACAAAGCCATTCATCTTTGTTTTGTTCCTGGTTGGCGTAACGGTGCGATCAGCGGAGTCCCTCTCATCAGTGATTCCCCTGGGCACTTCAACTAAGAGAGCAAGTTCTAAAAGAGCAAATCACGGACGATCGCGTCTTTTTCAAGATGCCGTTTTGTCCATGTCCTTCTGGTTGCGGTCGTTTCCTGTCTGCGGATGACGGACACGATCGTTGTCTTCAGTGTCTTCAAGTCACAGCGCGGTCCCTCGGGAAGGCCATGTCCATCATGGTGGTCCAGGAGCGCCATCTCTGGATCAACCTGGCAGAGATGAGGGACGTCGACAAGGCACGCTTTCTAGATGTTGGAGTTTGCTCTTTCTCAGGAGACGGCGAGAACAGCGCCGCTCCTTCCCCCAGTGGAGAGCCGGGAGGAGAATCTTCTTTTTCATTTTGTTTCTGTCCCACTTTCTCAAAGAAAGAGCAATTTCCTTTTCCTCCGGGATCTCAGGTCCATGGGACGACAGTGTGCGACGCCCTGCTTCCTCACTCTCGCCCACGACCCATTTTGCCAGTAGCCAGGAGAGTACGGTTCGGGGACGATATTCCTCCCCACGCACCTCTGGCCAGTCCCGTTTGGGACCCAGGGAGTTCGGTGAGGATGCCTCAGAACGCACCGCCTTCTGTACCATCCACCCCTACTCCCTTTCGCTGCACCACCACAGGTATGTTGATTGTGCCGTTGGAGCCGCTTGCACAGCGTCTGGAGGCATGGCTCACGCTGCCCAGTCTTGCTGGCTCACGCGCACAATTCGACTCAGCTACGCGATTCAGTTTGCCAGGCAACCTCCCAAGTTCAACGGCGTTCTCGAGACGTCGGTGGCAGTCCGGAACGCCCCTGTCTTGCACGAGGAGATTGCTGTCCTCCTGGCAAAGGATGCAATCGAGCCGGTCCCTCCAGCCGAGATGAGGCAGGGGTTTTACAGCCCTTCATCGTACCCAAGAAAGGTGGTGGCCTTCGGCCAATCCTGGATCTGCAAGTCTTGAACCGGGCTTTACACAAGCTCCCGTTCAAGATGCTGACGCACAGGCGCATGATCAAATGCATTCAGCCCCAGGATTGGTTTGCAGCGATCGACCTGAAGGATGCTTACTTTCACGTTTCGATCCTTCCGCAACACAGACCGTTCCTACGGTTTGCATTCGAAGGTCGGGCATGGCAGCACAGGGTCCTCCCCTTCGGGCTCTCCCTGTCTCCCCGTGTGTTCACGAAGGTCGTAGAAGGCGCCCTTACCCTGTTACGGGAAGTGGGCGTCAGGATCCTCAACTACCTGATGATTGGCTTATCCTAGCCCAATCCAGAGAGCAGTTGAGCGGTCACAGGGACTTGGTGCTTCAGCACCTCAGCCAATTGGGGCTTCGGGTCAACTGGAAAAAGAGCAAGCTCTCCCCTGTGCAGAATCTCTTTTCTCGTGTGGAGTTAGACTCGGTGAGTATGACGGCACGCCTCACGGAGGAACGTGCCCAAGCAGTGCTGAACTGCCTGAGTTCCTTCAGAGGCAGGAATGTGGTACCACTGAAAAAGTTTCAAAGGCTCCTGGGGCATATGGCATCCGCAGCTGCATTCACGCTGCTCGGATTGCTTTATATGAGACCACTTCAGCACTGGCTACACTCCCGGGTCCCGAGGTGGGCATGGCGCCGCTGTAAACTGCGAGTGGGTATCACCCAGCAGTGTCGCCGCTCCCTCAGCCCCTGGACAGACCTTGCCTTTCTACAGGCTGGGGTGCCCCTAGAGCAAGTGTCCCGGCATACTGTTGTCACAACAGATGCCTGCACGGGCTGGGGCGCTACATGCAACGGGCAGGCAGCCTCGGGGCTCTGGACAGGGCCCCGACTGCTTTGGCACATCAACTGCCTAGAGCTGTGGGCAGTGCATTTAGCCTTACGGCAGTTCCGGCCACTGCTGTTGGGCAAGCACGTGCTAGTCCGCACGGACAACACTGCGGCTGTCCCGTACATCAACCGGCTGGGAGGTATACGATCACACCGCATGTCACAGCTCGCCCGCCATCTCCTCCTCTGGAGTCACATGCAGTTCAAGTCACTGCGCGCTGTTCACATCCCGGGGAAGCTCAATCGTGCGGCCGATGCGCTCTCACGACAGCTCACTTTCCCCGGAGAGTGGCGACTCCATCCCGAGACGATCCGGCTGATCTGGAGTCGATTTGGGGAAGCTCAGGTGGACCTGTTTGCTTCCCCGGAGTCCTCCCACTGCCAGCAGCTTTTCCCTGACCGAGGGCCCCCTCGGCACAGACGCACTGGCACACAGCTGGCCTCGGACTTTACGCAAGTATGCGTTTCCCCCAGTGAGCCTACTCGCACAGACACTGTGCAAGCTCAGGGAGGACGAGGAGCAGGTCCTGCTGGTTGCGCCCATTGGCCCACCCGGACCTGGTTTCCCGAACTCATTTCTCTCGCGACAGCACCTCCCTGGCGCATTCCTCTGAGGAAGGACCTCCTCTCTCAGGGGCTCGGCACCATATGGCACCTGCGTCCATATCTATGGAACCTCCATGTGTGGCACCTGGACGGGACGCGGCAGAATTGAGCGGTCTACCACCGGCAGTGGTAGAGACCATCCTTCAGGCTAGAGCTCCTTCAGCAAGGCAAACCTACGCACTGAAATAGAGTCTGTTTGCGAACTGGTGTTCTTCTCGCCGAGAAGACCCCGGAGATGCACGATTGGAGTAGTGCTTTCTTTCCTGCAAGAAAGGTTGGAGCGTAGGCTGTCACCCTCCACCTTGAAAGTGTATGCAGCCGCTATCGCAGCTCACCACAATGCAGTGGACGGCCGGTCCCTGGGAAAGCATGATCTCATCGTGAGGTTCCTGAAGGGGGCTAGGAGGATGAATCCCTCCAGGTCACCCCTGTGCCCTCTTGAGACCACTCTATCGTCCTGGCTGGACTTCAGAGGGGCCCCTTTGAGCCGCTGGACTCAGTCGAGCTGAAGTTCCTGTCTGTTAAGACAGCGCTCCTGACCGCGCTCACTTCCATCAAACGGGTCGGGGACCTCCAGGCGTTTTCGGTAAGCGAAGAGTGCCTTGTGTTCGGGCCGGCCTACTTTCATGTTGTCTTGAGACCCTGGCCTGGATACTTGCCCAAGGTTCCCACCACGCCTTTCCACGATCAGGTGGTGAACCTGCAAGCACTGCCCTCGGAGGAGGCAGATCCAGCCTTAACATTGCTGTGTCCCGTAAGAGCATTGCGCATATACGTGGACCGCATCCGGAGCTTCAGAAGCTCTGAGCAGCTCTTTGTCTGCCACGGAGGTCAGCAGAAAGGGAAGGCTGTCTCCAAACAGAGGCTGGCCTACTGGATAGTGGAGACCGTCGCCTTGGCATACCAATCACAAGGCGAGCCGTGCCCCCTGGGGGTGAGGGCTCACTCCACTCTGAGTGTTGCCTCCTCCCATGCGTTGGCGCATGGCGCCTCTTTGGCAGACATCTGCAGAGCTGCGGGCTGGGCGACAACGAACACCTTCGCAAGATTCTACAGTCTCCGCGTTGAGCCAGTTTCTTCCCATGTGTTGGGTAACAGGTAAGTGGGCGGGAAGAACTGGCCGGTGTCACGCTTGCTGCGCCATTCCCCCTCACCCGGGGATACGAGCGCCTTTTTTATCCCCCAGTTCAGTTCCCCGGACGGTGAACCCTGGTGGAATCCTCCAAGCACCCTCGGCAGTCAGACTGGGCGGAGCAGTCTGACGCCAGGCCCAGTACTGGTGTTAGCTCGCCCGGGTCTCCGGTTAGCCCCTGTACTGGGCTAGGTGTCCGTATGGCCTGATTCCCCTTCGGGTAATCCCATATGTGTATTCTTCCACGGTAAGTTTTCCCTCACGGTAAACCCGTGTCTTCTCTTTAACAGAGCTTCTGTTAGGTTCTGCTGGCAGCCCTCCTCCCTACTCCCAGGTAGGATCTGCCCCAGAGTCCAGTCGTATGTAGCACTGCCCCAAGCCTGGGCCAGTCCATATCAGTGTCTCCACATGTTACCTCCCTTCGGGCAGGATGTGGCCTCCATAGCGCCCTTCTCCGGAAGGCTCGCTTCCCTGCCGTTACGGCAAGCTGTAACAACAAATAGGAAAGACATGAAGCCATCTTTCACTGAAGGTCGAAATCCCTTCCGATTTCTGTGGGGAAAGGAACAGCGGCTTGGCTATCTCCAGCAGCGATGTACTCAGTGGTCCCGGTGGGCACCAAGGTTAGTGAATTTGCGCTGGGGTGGTAGGAAGGTTGCAACCTCTTGCATGGCATTTGTCTATCACGCCCTCGCTTGTCAACATCTGCATGCCACAAGGTTGTGACGGGGTTCAGCTTGTGGCACTTTCCATAGAACCCCTATGTCGTCACGACATAACTCGTAGTGACCGACAGATAGGGAACGTCTAGGTTACGTACGTAATCAAGGAACGGAGACGTTATGTCCCCATGCCACAATCTTGAACCATCGCTGGTTGCCAGGGACTCGTCTCGGCTCCTCAGCGTAAAACCTAATGGACAGGATGCACCTGTCGCCCTTTTATACCCGTATACACGGGTAGTGGCTCAGGTATGCAAAATCCACTAGCCAATTTCATTGGCGTTTTCTCTTTAGTCAGAGATGATCGGGGCTTCCAAGTAAATCCCCTATATCGTCACAACATAACGTCTCCGTTCCCTCCATCAGGGAACGGGGGTTACGTACGTAACCTAGACATTATTGAGAATGATCGTTTTGAGAATATGGAAGAGATCGCGAATATGAGCCAGTGGAAGTGTGCTCTGACAATGGCAGCGATGGTAAAACCATATTCTCAAATTTAACCCTTCCAAGTTTCAAAAGGTAACAAAATATGCTTTATTTTATTCTTCTGTAATTGTCCTTAAAATATCAAGAGAGTTGTTTGTTTTTTGTTTTTTTTGCTATTGCAGCAGTTAGAGATTCGCCCATTCTGGATATGTATACGGATCTCTAAAGACACGAATATCATGATTGGTGAAACATTCATGCATTTAAAGGCTAGTTTATTTGATCATCATCATTCATTACATCACATTACCTCTGTCTTACCCCCCCCCCCCCCCACCAGAGGGCAGAGGGCGGTCTTTTGGACTTTTGGACAGTACTTTTGGACTGTAAAAGTGAACATCTTTTACAATCAGGTAACTGATGTATGAGGAAGTGCGGCTGTGTGGGGAAGATCATGCTGTGTGGGGAAGATCGAACTGAGGAGAGCAATAAAATAGTTGTTTTTGTGGGACGATCAATAAAATAGTTGTTTTTGTGGGACTTATTTGTGTAACATTTTAAATTTATAGTATTGAAGTAGAATTGGGAATAAATTTTTTTTTATAAAATCTTATTGTGTAACATTTTAAATTTATAGTATTGAAGTAGAATTGGGAATACATTTTTTTTTATAAAATCTTCATTAATTTGGCACTATGGCGGCGCCCTAGCGCCCCTATTTGCCTGTTTGCCTATTTGCCTGTTTGCCTATGCCTTTGCATTTTCCTATGCCCAGGGCCGGCCCTGACTCCCGTGGTCTCATATTTATCTAATTTAAAGCATTAGAAAATATCTCAACAACTTTACAAAGTGTGCACCAAGTCAATTAGTTGAAAGGCACTAAATAAAGTAAAACCAAAATCCTTACATTCTGAGTTTATTAAGAGTGAAATTATGCAGAAATAAGGACAGAAATTAAGAGTCCAGGGGTAAGAGTGAAATTATTTTAGAAATAAGAAGGACAGAAATGTGAGAGATCCAGGGTCTTTATTTTAGGAAGTACAGGAGTACAATGTGTGATGTTGTGGAGAACTTTTCTAAACTACTGAGGAGACAAATGTGAGAGATCCAAAGTCTCTAGAGCTAAGGTCATCTGACCGCAGTGTGATGTTGTTGAGATGTCTTCCAAAACTTTAAAGGAGGCCATTGTGAGAATGTTAGAGTTTTTGTCTCAGGAGACAAGTTTGAGAAGCAGGGACTCTATTTGATCTTAAAGTGAAAGTTAAAGTGACGTGACGTGACATGTGGCCAAGTATGTTAACCCATACTCGGAATTTGTGCTCTGTATTTATCCCATCCAAAGTGCACACACACAGCAGTGAACACGTGTGTGAACACACACGCGGAGCAGTTTGGGGGTCGATGTCTTGCTCAAGGGCACCTCGTCATGGAATTGAAGGTGGAGAGAGCGCTGTACACCACCGCCTTCCATGCCAGACCGACACTCGAACTCGCAACCTTTGGGTTATGAGTCTGACTCTCTAACCATTAGGCCACGACTGCCCTTCAAAGTAACCTAATTTCTGTCTAGGAGAAAAAAATTGAGATGTTAAAGAGATTTCACTTTTGACTTGTCTTTACTCTGGGGTCAAACTGTCAGACAGGGAAACATTTTTTTTTTATTCCTCTATAAAGAAAGAGATTACATTAAAAGAGTTGAAAATAATACATTGCTGGATGGAACAAGTTGAAGTAATGAGAACATTTTTTTACAGTGTTTGTATTTTTGTTTTCATGCTATGAAGTGTTTTTTAAACTCTCTCTCTCTCTCTCTCTCTCTCTCTCTCTCTCTCTCTCTCTCTCTCTCTCTCTCTCTCTCTCTAAGTGTGGAATCTGTAAGGGCCAATTGGGTGACACCAGCACAGGAACAGATGTAAGGATCAGAAACGGTCTACTCAACTGCCATCAATGCTATATCTGCTCTCGCTGTGAGTTACACACACTTGCATCTGATATTTATTAAAATGTAGCAAATGAGGAAAAAACATATTACTAAATATATTAGCAACACTGCACTGGAAACAAAATAATTAATGTATATTTAATTCATAGTTCAGACCATTGTTAATATATCATTGTCTTTTCATTTGTCTTGTCTTTAGCTGCTGGTCAGCCCACAATCTTGTGAGCTCATTGATTTTGGGAGCAAAAGTAATCTACCCATAATACTGTCACCCCCATTCCTCACAATGTTCGCATAAGTGAATGCATATGTGAATACAAGCACATTTAACATGAAACCACTGCAACGTCTTCAAGTTGGGTTCTCTTTTCCAACGCAAAAAGGCATGTGACTGTAGTGAAAAAAAAAATCTGACTCAACTTACTGTATAACTGATTATTAAAACTGTGTGTAAGCTAAAAAAATAGTTTTCGGACAGTGCATACTCTTTGATGACAAATGGACAGGTTGAGCCATCTATAGATAATAATAATCTGAGCTAAATTTATGGGTGGAATGTCATATATGTATGTATGTATGTATGTATGTATGTATGTACGATTTTTTGATGGCTTTTGAATAATTATATATATTATTTTTTTTTTGAGTAAATTAAAAGACCAAAATCTGTTAAAAAAATCAAGAGATCCCTGTCTGCTAGTTATGTTGTCTTTATTTTATTTCAACATAACATGTTAGCATTTGTAGAGCTTCAAAATAAAAAGATAATTTTTAATTATGGGAACGTAGTTCCTCTAATACCCCCAATCATTGTATTTCCTATCTGGAGGAAAGTATGTATTTTCACATAAAAAGTAAATTTGAGCTGATAAAAAAGACAAGTGCACGTAAAGTAATTGCTTATTAAGAAACCAGCCATATTCATATAGCAGCTTTTTTTCTTGCAAATCGCTGTCCTTCAGTTGTTTGAGGGTTTGGGAAGTTGTTGCACTGAAGCAATGTGCCTTAGGAGAGATACGACGTCTACATGAGAAACTTAAATAAGAGTTTGGATCCAAATATTGTTTCTACTCTCAGTTTAACCTTTGTCATAGCACATTGTAAATATTTTTTTTCCTGGCAATTGTATTATGCAGAATTTGAATATACGTATAGCTCAAACTACAATACCATACAGAAAATATTTTTTTTCTAAAGCAGAATTTTGTTTTGGCATTAAAGATACGTAAAACTGGTTTTGGAAAAACATACATAAAAATGTATTTAAAATAAATATCTTGTTTTAGTTTCATTCTGAACATGATTGAACTTAACATGACAAAGCAATACAAATGGTGATTTAAAATGGTCATGAACTGCCCATCATAACACTTACTAGCTAAATTTAACACCTTTTTTTGCCAATGTTAGCATCTTTGAATTATGTACAGAACAGAGGAGCATATGGTCTTTTTTATTTTATTATGAAAAGCAGTTTGACCAAGTTGGCTATTTAATCTTCTATCACAATTGATTTATTTAGCCAGCCTTTCTGTGCTTATAGGGTCTGTTCATGTATTGTATTTTTAATTAATCATAATTTTAGGTTGACACAGGGCCAAGGCATTTGCCAGGCAAGTTATATGTTGTTTAGGAGGGAAATAGTTGCCTTGGAAAAATATATATATACTGTATTAAATCTAATGTATATTTATTGTTTTATTAAAATCTACACTATACAAAAATAGATTAATTTGATGTTAAAATGCAATGGCTTTACAGTATACTGTATGTTTATAAATAAAATGCTGAAAAATCTAATCTAGTCTATATGTCTTTGTTTCACATGCATACAATGTTTTAAATCAGAATGAAAATGTATAGTAAAATGTTTTTTTATATATATATATATAAAAATAATTGCATAATGTACAATATTTGTCAACAGTTTTGGAACATTACAATTTTAATTTATTTAATAATTTGTATTAAGTTTCTTATGCTCACCAAGGCTGTATTTATTTTATTAAGAGCATTTATTATTATAAGCATTTTATTACAGTAATGTTGTGAAATATTACAATCTGAAATAATATATTTTTGATTTGAATGTATTGTGTTACGTTCCCCTCCGTAACAACGTCATGCTCTAGAATCGAGGTTCTACCTGGCACATCAGAGAAGAGTGACTCGAAACGATGCATCAGCTGAATAATCTGCTTACTCTGGACAGGACTTAAGTGAGCAATAAATGAAGGCAAATCTTTCAACACAGCAGAATTTTGTAATCTCCCACCAGTTTGATGATTAACTTGAGCAGCTTCTTTAACACTTGACACTTTGCTGCAAGTTTACATAGCAACAGGTACCTTCTGATTTGGTTTACCAGCCAATTGGCAGACAGCACATGAGCGGCAGAATCTGGACACGGCTGATTTCAAGCCAGGCCAGAAAAAGTAGGGGGACACACGTCGGAATGTCTTTGTGACACCCAAATGTCCTGAAAGCACATGCTCATGAGAAATTTTTATACGTGCTCCCTATGTGACTGCGATAGTACAATCTGGTAAATCTCATTAAGGGCAGCACGAGCTTTCAGCCTCCATCTCCGCATTAAGACTTGGTCATCCCAGAAATACATTACCTTATTAGATTTTAAGTCCCACCATAGACTCGATGCTAGGGCTGTAGTCAAGTCCACCTTTGTCGAGTCCAAGACAAGTCCAATGAGGGGTCTGAGGTTCGAGAGTCCGAGTCGGAGTCAGAGGTTCGAGTCCAAGCCAATTGGTCAAAACAGAGAAAGAAAAATATAATCTCTTCCTACCCAGCAACAACAGGATTCTAGTTTTGGCAAATAGTTTCTGCATTATCAAATCTCTTTACCTCAGCCTCCTTTCCCAGAATCAATTCACGAGGGCCAGTCAGAGTTTAGCTCGCCTTAATTAAAGTTTCCAAGAAGGTTGTCAGAGAGCCCTCCAGTCAACTACGTCTCTGAATATTTGCCTTGCTTGGGCATGTTCATTTAGTTAGTTAGAGAACAGACAATTAAAGATTAAAAAAATAAAGAAATTAAAAATTGGAAGTTTTTTTTTTATTGCTGAGCGATATGGCAAAAAAAAAAAAAATCTAGATTTCTCTGAATATTTGACCAATTCTTGATTTTGTAAATTTTAAAGCAACTTGAAAATATAACTACAACATGATTCAAGAACTTTTTCTTTATTAACCCTCTAGTTAAAGAAAAGTATTCATGCACCACACATGGGCTTCATGAGTAAATTAAAAGAAAATCACTAAATATATTTGAAAAAGATGAACTACAACTACATCTTGTACAAACCATTCTTATGCATAGTAGGCATTTTCAGAAATAATACAGAAAAATCTTAAAATGATCAAGTTTCAAATTCAAAATGTGAAGGTATAACACATAGAGTGCTATTATTAACAATAAAGACTCTGTAAAACAATGCATGTTTTCAGCCTGTCACCCTGGATGCAAACCTCATCAGACATCAGTAGTAGGTCACCAGGTTTTGTATTCGATTATGCTACTTTTCCATAGTTTTTTTATATGTAAACATGCCCAAAATAATATCTACTCCATCAATTGGTAATCAAAAGCACACCCCAAGTTACTCTCCAGATCTTTCACAAAATCCATCCAAGTCTCTCTGAATCTTCCACTGTTTTGTTTCCCTTCTGATTCAGATGAATGAGACACTGTGCCATGTTTATTGCAGACAATTTTTCATTGAAGCTAAATGCAATTGCCGATAAAAGTGAAAGCAAAATCACGGGCAAATAAGTATTTAAAAGCAGGAAAGTAGAGGGAAAACTCCAACGACTTTGTAAAACCAAACTTATTATGCAACTCGCCGGCATCGTGTCTGTGGCCAAAATAAAAATTATTTATGCTTAACAAAGTGATACTTTTAGGTAATGTAGCGGCTACTTTCTAGACCAACTGGAACATTTCGAGTCATGAGTCTGAGACAAGTGGTCCAAATCAAATCCGAGACAAGACCGAGACGATAGAAAAACGTCTCGAGTCCGGATCAACTACAGCCCTACTCGAGACCTTACTAATGAAGCAAGCTCCCTACCCCAACAACAGGATTCTTTTGGCATAGTTTCCATTACAAATCTTTCCTACCTCCTTTAAATCAATTCACGCACTCAATTAACCAAGAGTTTCAGGATCAACTACGTCTCTGAATATCCTTGTTGGGCTGTGTTACTGCGCACGCGGAAAAACAGCAGGGAAACATCAAGTTTTGAACTATTTACAGCGGTTTCCATGTTCGAGGGCATGGAAAAACATCTCCACCAGAGTCGTTGCCCAAAATAATATCTACTCCTTCAATGGTAATCAAAAGCACACCCCAAGTTTTCCAGAGTCTTACACCCCAAGTCTCTCAGACTTCACTGATCCCTTCTGATTCAGATGAATGAGACTGTGCACCAGAAAAAATGGCCGATAGTCACAAGTAACAGTAGCACTATCAACATCACTTAACAAAGGTTTTTAGGTAATGTAGCGCCTCATTTTCAGAGATAAATCAAATTTGTCAAGAAGAAGAAGCAAGCTCTTACCATTACCTTTCCTACAAAGCGTTAGAGTCTCACAAAGAAGAGTTAGGTCTTTTCTCGGATGAGCTCTCAGCTAGTGGCACTAGGTTACCCTCACAGTAGTGAACAAGCTCTTTTGCGTTAACAAATTCATCAGAACACGGCCGCACAACAAGAGACGTCACTTTTTGGTCATTTAAATGTACCACTACACTTTCAGGTATGCAATTCTTGAACTCCAGTAAAACTAACTCTTGAAGTTGCTCAAGAGTGGTGACTGTTAGAAAAACAAAATTTCTCGAAAAGGGTGCGTTTTTCTCGGGCAAACTCGACGTAAGTTTTTTTGGCAGTTTTAGCATGGGATCGAAATTTCTGTCTGTGTGCCTCCGGCACTAATTCGTACTTGATTTTTTCTATAATTCGTTTTCTACTACGTTCAAAAGCTTCTGTGGTAGGATGGAGGTTGAATGAAATCAAATCAAACTCCATCTACCACAGCTTCCTCACCCACCAAAAACTGCCAAACAGCGCAAAAAAAGGAGACTTACCGCAAACAGATGCGTTTCTCACCACTTTAGAATTAAGAGGCGAACGGACGAGCCCCCAATTGTTACGTTCCCCTTAAACGTAACATAATATAAATTAATAAATTAAAACAAGGAATCAGCAGTAGAACCAGATGTGAAACCAGCAGCTGTAATGAATCACAGTACTTTGGAAGGTGTTATTAATTTTTATGACCACAAGATGGCCACAACATGAACCATTTTAAAAAGCTTCGAGTAATGAACCTTTATCCAATACAATTGGGTTGAAAGCTTCATTGGTTCAGAACGCTTCACTTCGCCATCACTAGAAAGTAGTACCCAAAGTAAAAGGCGCTCTCTCCCTACCACTTCCCTTTTAATTCACACCAATAAAGAAGAAAATACTATATTACCTGCTACTTAACTTAGGATTTACTCAGGCTAAAACTGTGTACTGTTTTTTGGTCCAATAAGTAATATCTCTGTCGTATCTGAATTTAAAAGGAGAAAATTATTGGTCATCCAATCTTTTACATTTTTAACACACGCCGTTAGATAATTTAGAAGTTTCATCTGGTCTTGTTGAGATATATAGTTGAGTATCATCAGCATAACAATGGAAACTAATCACATATTTCTAATAATATTACCAAGATGCAACATGTATATTGAAATTAGCAGAGGATCCTTGTGGTACTCCATACTTTACTGGTGATAATTGAGATGACTCCCCTTTTAAATAAACAAAGTAGTAGCGATCGGACAGGTAAAATTAGGGTGAATTTCATGCAGTTGCTAATAATGTTGTTAATACTGTACATACATTGCCCTCCATTAATACTGACACCTTTGATAAATATGAGCAAAGGCAGTTGTGAAAATAAATTGTTTATCCTTTTGATCTTTCACTCAAAAAATTCACAAAATTCTAACCCATCATTGAAGTAAAACAATTGATAGTGGGGAGCAAATCTCATGATGAAATAAATGTTTTTCTCCAATGAATGTTGGCCAAAATTATTGGCACCCCTAGAAATTCTTATAAGTAAAATATCTCTGAAGAATATTCACATTCATATTTACATTTTTATAGCACACCAGGGTGAATAGGAGCATGAAATTATCCAGCCATGACTTCCTGTTCCACAGGATTATAAATATGAGGAGCACAAAGGCCAAATTCACTTAATCATCCATCACAAGGAGTAAAACCTAAGAATACAGTTCTGATGTGCAGAAAAAGATTGTTGAGTATCACAAAATAGAAAGTGGCTGTAAGAAAAGAGTTAAAGCATAGAAAATCCCCATTTCCACCATCAGGGTAATAATTAAGAGGTTCCAATCAACTAAAGATGTTATAAATCTGCCTGAAAGAGGACATGTGTCTATATCGTCCTTATTCAAGGTGAGGAGAAGAGTTTGAGTGGTGAAAGACTCTCCAAGGATCACAGCTGGAGAACTGCAAAGATTTGTTGTGTCTTGGGGTCAGAAACCTACAAAAATATATATATACACTCACCGGTCACTTTATTGGGTACACCTGTTCAATTGCTTGGTAACACAAATTGCTAATCAGCCTATCACATGGCAGCAACTCAATGCATTTAGGCATCTACATGTGGTGAAGACGACTTGCTGAAGTTCAAACCGAGCATTAGCATGGGGAAGAAAGGGGATTTAAGTGACTTTGAACGTGGAATGGTTGTTGGTGCCAGACAGGCTTGTCTGAGTATTTCAAAAACTGCTGATCTACTGTGATTTTCACGCACAACCATCTCTAGGGTTTACAGAGAATGGTCCGAAAAATAGAAAATTTCCAGTGAGTGGCAGTTGTGTGGACGAAAATGCCTTGTTGATGTCAGAGGTCAGAGGAGAATGGGCAGACTGGTTAGAGATGATAGAAAGGCAACAGTAACTCAAATAATCACTCGTTACAACCAAGGTATGCAGAATACCATCTCTGAACGCACAACACGTCGAACCCTGAAGCAGATTGGCTACAGCAGCAGAAGACCACACCGGGTGCAGCTCCTGTCAGCTAAGAACAGGAAATGGAGACTACAATTTGCACAGGCTCACCAAAATTGGACAATAGAAGATTAGAAAAATGTTGCCTGGTCTGATGAGTCTCGATTTCTGCTGCGACATTCAGATGGTAGGGTCAGAACTTGGCGTAAAGAACATGAAAGCATGGATCCATCTCACCTTGTCTCAAAAGTTCAGGCTGGTGGTGGTGGTGGTGTAATGGTATGGGGGATATTTTTTGCAGACGTTGGGCCCCTTAGTACCAATTGAGCATAATTTAAATGCCACCGCCTACTTGAGTATTTTTGCTGACCCTGTCCATCCCTTTATGACTACAGTGTACCCATCTTTTGGTAACTACATCCAGCAGGATAATGCACCATGACACAAAGCTCAAATCATCTCAGACTGGTTTCTTGAACATGACAACGAGTTCACTTTACTCAAATGACCTCCACAGTCACCAGATCTCAATCCAATAGAGCACCTTTGGGATGTGGTGGAACGGGAGATTCGCATCATGGATGTGCAGCCAACAAATCTGCAGCAACTGCGTGATGCTATCATGTTAATATGGACCAAAATCTCTGAGGAATTTTTCCAACACATTGTTGAATCTATGCCACAAAGAATTGAGGCAGTTCTGAAGTCAAAAAGGTGCCCAACCCAGTACTAGCAAGGTGTACCTATTAAAGTGGCCAGTGAGTGTTTATCAAACATCCGCTACATCACCACATGTTGTTCGGGAGGGTTTCAGGGAAAATTCCCCTCAGTCATCCAAAAACAAACTTCAGTTTATTCAGTTGTCGGGCACGACTCGAACTTCAAATGGCACTGGCTTCTATGGTCAGATGAAACTGAAAAATTTGCTTTTTTCAGCAAACCCACCAGATGAGTTTAGTACAAACAGGGATAAAAAAGTACCCCATGTCCACTGTTAAATATACTTCTGGATCTTTAATTTTGTGGGCCTGTTTTTTCTGCCAGAGGCCTTTATAATCTTGTTCAGATGCATAGCATCATATATTCTATCAAATACCAACAGATAAAAAAATCTAAACCCGACTGCCTCTTTTAGAAATCTTATAATGGGCCGTATTTGGATCTTCCACCAGGACAACAATCCAAAACAAATATCAAAATAAAAAAGAATGGGTCACTGAGCACAAAATTAATCTTTTACCATGGCTGTCCCTGTCCTCTGACCTGAACACTACAGAAAATGAGTGGGGTGAACATGGAGCTGTGAAGCTGAAGGATCTGGAGAGATTCTGAATGAAGAAAATGGTCTCTGGTCTCTTATCAGGTGTTCTCCAAACTTTTCAGGCATTATATGAGAAAACTCAGAGCTGTTACCCTGGGAAATGGACGTTATAATAATAGCGTGCAAATAATTGTGGCTAACAGGAACTAGAGAAAGCATTTATTTCACAATGAGATTCCCCCCCCCCTTTCAATTGTTTTACTTCAATGATAGGTTGGAATTTTGTGAATTTTTTCAATGAAAGATAAAAATAATAAATAATGCAGATTTATTTTCAGAGCCGCCTTTGCTCATATTTACTAAGGGTGCCAATGTTAGTGGAGGGCACTGTATGTCCTTTTCTTAATGCCACTTATTTAATATGTAAGAATTCAAAATAGGTATGGTGGGAAGATTCTGTACCCAAACTCGTAGCTTTCCTGATAGACCAATAGGACTCAAAATGTTGGCAGAAGATGGTATGTATACAGGTACAACTCAGAAAATTAGAATATCGTGGAAAAGGTGAATATTTTTTGTCACTCATTTCAGAAAGTGAAACCCATATATTATATAGATTCATTACACATAGAGTGAAATATTTCACTCTCAGATTCTCTATGGGGTTCAGGTCAGGCGAGTTTGCTGGCCAATCAAGCACAATAACACCATGGTTATTGAACCAGCTTTTGGTACCTTTGGCAGTGTGGGCAGGTGCCAAGTCCTGCTGGAAAATGAAATCAGCATCTCCAAAAATCTTGTCAGCAGAAGGAAGCATGAAGCACTCTAAAATCACCTGGTAGATGGCTGCGTTGACTGTGGACTTCAGAAAACACAGTGGACCAACACCAACAGATGACATGGCAGCCCAAATCATCACTGACTGTGGACAATTCACACTGGACTTCAAGCAACATGGATTCTGTGCCTCTCCACTCTTCCTCCAGACTCTGGGACCTTGATTTCCAAATTAAATGCTACATTTGCTTTCATCTGAAAAGAGGACTTTGGACCACCGAGCAACAGTCCAGTTATTTTTCTCCACAGCCCAGATGCTTCTGACGATGTTTCTATTTCAGAAGTGGCTGGGTAGCCCTTTTCCTGAAGACGTCAGCTTTCTTGATGCACTGACTGAGTACTCATTGTGAAGCTCTCCCAAGTGTTTGAATCAGCTTTGCTTGACTGTATTCTCAAGCTTGCAGTCATCCCTGTTGCTTTTTCACCTGTTCCTACCCAAATTCTTTCTTCCAGTCAATTTTTCATTTAATATGCTTTGATACAGCACTCTGTAAACAGCCACCCCTTTCATGAGCTGTAAGCTCTCATCATCAAAATTAAAAAGTTTTAAACATTTATAAATGTTAATTATAATTGACAATTAAAAATAAAACATTTCAATGTTTTAATTTACATGTAAAGAATCTAAAATAAATAAAAGTTGCACTTTTTGAAATGTTACAAGAAAAAAAGAACTTTTTCACGATATTCAAATTTTTTGAGATGTACCTGTATGTGGTAAAATGAATCCCATTTTCATTCCAGCTTAAAATGTTGATGGAAGGAATATCTATAAATATTGGCTAACATGAAAATTATGAGTATCAGACACTGTATTTAACACTGTATTTGGTAATGTTTTTGACCACTGCTTATATGTATGTTACCAGTGACTACAACTTTAGTTATTGCAAGACTTATAATTGGATGACTTGGTAAGGAGCATGTGAAACATGTGAATTCATTTAAATTCATTGGATGACATAAGGTTGATGATCGTGTAACAGAAACGATCAGAGAGTGCTGAAGTATATAAGAAGAACCAATAATATGCAGCAGATTAATTGAACACTAAAGATCTCATTATAAATATTGTATGTAAATGTTAGTGTTCATAAGTGTCACAAATTCAGCCTCTGTGGCTCCCTCCAATCACCACCAGAAGGAACTATCGCCAGAGTATTAACTGGTTCATTGGGACTTCATTTCCCACATACCCCGTGCCTGAGACTGATTACCTGCACAGGTGTTTCCCATTGCTCTGTCTATATAAACTGTGCCGCCCTTGCTCTCCTTGCGAAGTCTTGTTTTGTTATGCAGTCATTTCAAAAACGGTTTTCCCATTGATTGCTTACCTGTTGATGACCTGGATTGTTTACCCATTTATGAGTGTTTGCTGCCTGCCTATTCTGACCTTGCCTGCCTTGCTGATTTGTTCTATTGTCTGTCTACTGCCTGCCTCGATCCTCAGCACGAACTCTGTTTATGAATCTGCCCTGCCTTTGCTGTATCTGATGCCAGTTACTGATTTATGCCTGTCTGACTTGTCTTGGGAATCAATAAAGCTGCACATGGATCCTGATGCCATTGCCCCCTCATTACAATAAGGGGTGATACAACGTCTGACTGAGCAGGGTGTTAGCTAATAGACATGCTGCTAGACGTAATCAATTTGTATCACCAGTAGATGCCTCAGATTAACTTATGTCATGTGTGGAAAGGAATTTCTACCACACTTCTTAAATTTCTAGCATTAACATTGTGACAGATTTTCCCTGTCATATAAAAATGGTATCGAATATCAATATTTTTCATATCAAAGTTAGATATTTCAGTATACACACATACAATACACCTGGATTAGGAGACCATGGACGGCCAGAAGACCATCAGAAATCAGGAGGCCACAGCTCATAGAGACTTTTATTGTATTAATTTACATTTACATTTAGTCATTTAGCAGACGCTTTTATCCAAAGCGACTTACAATTGGGGAGTACATAAAACGATTAATCTTGAAGAGGCAAACATACAGAGGAAGTGCCAATAACACCAAGTCTCAGGCATTGTTCAAATAAGTACAAGCTAGCAAGGGAAGGAGAGAAAGATAAGGAGAAAGATGAAGATTTAGAAAAAGTTAAAGAATTTTTTTTTTTTTTTTTTGATGATGAAGTCAAGTAGAGTTGAAAGAGATTAGTTTTCAGTTTAATAACATTTGCAGCGTGAATCACAGTTCATATCCAGACTGGAGCATGTATGTTTGAAGTAAGTTTTTATGGACATCTTTCATCTACTCTAGTGATCTAAACATGTTCCGGCACCGTATGCACATATTTCATCACAGTTTTTTTTATGTTGTGCAAATAATGGTATTGATGCAGCTGTACATCAGATCATGAATACAATGACGATTATTAAGATGCATATAAGAAAATTATGCAACCAAACATTCAAAGAAGAATGAACAGAAATGTAAATGTGCCTTTATTCTCCCTGCTTAAGAGAGTTAAACCAATATATGTCATTTGCTCAGAGACTGTAGGCCCCAGTGCTGGTAAATGTGATAAAGATATTATGACATATCTTTTAAAAAATGTTCTTCCTCATTTTTCATACAGACCATCTCTGGACAGTTTAGAAACTCATTCATTAGTAAGAAGGGGTGTCCACATACTTTGGCCCCTCTAATGTATTTGGGTTGTCTTTTGTTTTGTTTAAAATACATGTTGATATTGTTTGTATCAAAGTAAAACTTACTTTCTCCTTTGACATGTTCAAAATTAAATAGAAATTAATAACTACCATTTCTGTCCTTTAATGTTATGTAATGTTCTATGGTGTGACACTTAAAAGAACCACAGATTTGTTTTTATCTCAAAACATCTTAATAAACAGTTGAGTATTGCAAAAGGGGAGATACAAATATGACTCAACTTAAAATGGTAAAATTTTCAGCAGTTTTGAATGGATGACAGCAAAGTTTGACTTGTTGTCAAAGTTTGTCTAGAAATTGTCCAACAACTCATGGGGAAAAATTATGTTAATTGTAATTTCATATTAAATAAATAGCATTATATGAAAATAAGTGACAAACAATGAAGATAAATCTCTCTCATGCTATTTATGTATTATTAAGAGTTTTTTTTCTTAATATTTTGCTATGTCACACCATAGGACAACTTTATGGTACAGTTCGGTTTAAATGTTAAAAAAGCAGTGAAATAATTGACAAAGTTAGTGATTCTTTATATTTTCTCAAATATCAGACATCAAACTACATAAATATGTATTTCTTTTTCAAAAAAGGTATTTTACAAAAGCATTTTTGACTGCCTATTTGTCAACTACCAATTTACTTTTATGGTAGATGCCACATTAGTTTACATTCCAACGATTTGCTGGCTGTTGCCAACTGGCTGTTAAGATGAAAGTGTTTAAGTCACATTCTATTTACATTTTTGTGTGCCTGTCCTTCCAGACTTGCATTGTTTGCAAGCAATTTTGTGTTATTATTGTGAGGAGTCATCTTTATTTCTCTTAGTTGTGCTCCCTTTTCTCAGAGACTACTCTATGCTGCGAAAAAGGGACTATTCCCAACAATAACTTTTAATTCACATTTTGTGTGTACAAGTTGGCAGTTTTTTGTTTTGTTTTGTTTTGTTTTGTTTTCCATTTTGCTCCGGTTTCCCCCACAATCCAATGCATTGGTGAATTTGAGTAAACTGAATTGACTGTAGGTGTAAATGAGAGTGTGAATGTATCTGTGAGCCTTCTGATGGTCAGGCCTTGTTGGCCGAAAGAGCTCAACGTGCTGCAAAAAACACCTGCAAAATAAGAAAACAACTTCATCAATTTGACAACACACGCGCTGCAAATACTAACAACACAACCAAACAAAGAAACACGCAGCAAATAAAATTATTTATTTGGTTGTGTTGTGAGTTTTTGCAGCGCGTTTCTTTATTTGTTTGCGTTGTGAGCATTTGCAACACCTGCTGTCAAACTGATGAAAATTTGAAGATTGCTGGTGCTTTTTCTATGTGCATGTGTTTTCAGAAGTTGCAGCGCGTTAAGCTCTCTCGGCCACCATAAGAATGGACACTGTAGACAGAATGGAGAATAGATGGATGGCTGGATGGATGTAAACTGCCAGTTTTTTTATACAGGTACATCTCAATATAGTAGAATGTCGTGGAAAAGCTCATTTATTTCAGTAATTCAATTCAAATTGTAAAACTTGTGTATTAAATGTATTAAATGCACACAGACTGAAGTAGTTTTGGTTCTTTTAATTGTGATGATTTTGGCTCAAATTTAACAAAAGCACACCAATACACTATCTCAAAAATGTAGAATATGGTGACATGCCAATCAGCTAATCAACTCAAAACACATGCAAAGGTTTCCTGAGCCTTCAATATATATATATATATATATATATATATATATATATATAGCATTATAATTATGAAGAATAAAGTGAATGAACAGATGTAATTATTCTGTTTGATGTGGATTAGCAAATAAAGCTAATTTATTATCTTCCTCTTACCTACTCTCTGATTCGCCTACCAGATGTGATAACAGTCAGTACCAGGAGAGGGCGCTCAAACTCAACTCAAATGCTGTATTGGCCTCACCCTCTTTAGAAGTAATAGATATTGTTATTTTGTTTTTGGCTACAGTGTGTGTGTGTGTGTGTGTGTGTGTGTGTGTGTGTGTGTGTGTGTGTGTGTGTGTGTGTGTGTGTGTGTGTGTGTGTGTGTGTGTGTGTGTGTGTGTGTGTGTGTGTGTGTGTGTGTGTGTGTGTGTGTGTGTGTGTGTGTGTGTGTGTGTGTGTGTGTGTGTGTGTGTGTGTGTGTGTGTGTGTGTGTGTGTGTGTGTGTGTGCTGCATATATAAAATTGAGTTATACTTATTTCTCCTCTTCTCTGTATCTCTTTTACTATCGAGTTGTAAGAATTAAATCTGAAATTAATTGCCACCACAAGAAGAGGATAATACAGAATAACCTGTACTGTCAAGTCATCATCAGTGCTGCATGCCCTCACACAGTGCTACACACGAACGCACAATCCCTATTTCTCTCTGACACGACTCGTTATTATATAGTTCATGATAGCTGAATCTCAATTCTGAGCAACAATATGAGCTGCTAAAAGAAAACATCTTCACCCCACTCCCCGTCCCCATTTTAAAATTGTTGTATACCTGAAATTTCAGATGGTCACAAATACATTAAAATATTTTTAAATAAAAATACAAAATACCTCAATTTAAATATGTCACATTGGTATACACAATATTAATATAAACCATAGTGGGTGGGAAATAATATTGAAAATAGGCTACACAAAATAGGCCTACATGTGAAATTGGCCATTAAATTACGAAACGACAGATAAAAAAGATTGAAGTTGATACAGAAATTCAGCAGATTTACTAGCGCACTAGTATTTTATGTATAGGCTATTTTGAAAATACCAAAATGCCAAACTTAAATGTATACAGTTTACATTTAATTTTGTATTACTTTTAAATATAAAATCGAATTCGTGTTTCACATGCATGCCAATATCTGAAATGCAGCCCATATCTACCTGAAAGCGTAAAGTGTGTGTTTATTTTTACATTTATAAAATAGTTTAGACCTGAATATGTCTTTGTAAATCACTGTCAAACAAGCCTTTTTAAAAGGCAAACTTCTGGTCTCCTTTTACTAAAAGAATAGTAAGCCTAAATAGATGGTAAAAGCGATTGTACGAATAAATCAGAATTACGGAATGTTGTGAAGTGCTTTGTAAGGAGTTAGCGTCATGCAGTCAACTGTTAGACCAACACATTTTGTACCTACAGTGGGATTTTAATATAGGGTCTTTATAATTAATTTCATTATATTTATTGTTAAATTATGTTTAATTTGCTAGATATAATAAAATACATTAATGTTAATTATTATATTAAATCGTTCCTACCTGTAGTTAGTACAAAGAAAGAAATGTCAATTGCGTGTGTTGTACAACTGTAACGTAGTACAACTGTAACAAAACTGCGACCATGCGGTCTTGATTTGGGGGAAGTCATGGCTCTAATGGATAGAGCGTCGGACTTGTAACCTGAGGTTGTGGGTTCGAATCTCGGCTCCGGCAGGAATTGTCCACGACTGAGGTGAGACCCTTAGCAAGGCACCGAACACCCAACTGCGCCGCAGTGTCGGCTGCACTGCTCCAGGTGTGTGTGCACTTGGATGTGTTAAATGCAGAGAACACATTTCACTGCTGGTTATACTCTGTATAATTGTGTATGTGACAAATAAAGCTCATCTGAGCTTATATATATTAACGAGAGGAGCGGAGATATTGAATGACTTGCCATGTCATTTTCTTCCTTTTCTACTTCACTTTCTCTCTTCACTGCAGTATAGTTGTCACCATTATCGCTTTGGGAGAGTAAAGGGTAGACCACCATTTGATTAGGGAATGTCTTGAGGACAGCCTTCACCATTGTGCCCTCCTCTATACTTCAAATGACTTGGTGAAAATAAAACACTGGCAACGTGGATTATAATTGATAGCTGGTTTGCACACAAAATGTGTTTTTAATTATGTGGAGAATTCAATGAATATTTGAGAAAAAAACAAACATTTTCTGGTTGTTAAAATAAAGAGTATTTTAACATTATGCAAAAATTACGGGCCATAATAAGGTTTTCAGCTCTCCGTGAACAGACGGCGACTCTTAAGTAGCACTTAAAGCGCATACTCACTCGTTCCGAGAAACGTATGTAGAAACGAAAGTTCCTATAAACCTCACATGTGTAGAGACACTTTCAGAGCTAGAAGATACATCGTTATCGGGAGACACGGCCCAGATATTATTAATGTTTTTTTTTTTTTTTTTTTTTTTTTACAATATAATTTCCCCCTTAATTTAAATAAGCATGTGCAAAAATGGACGTTTCCGTGCTCGCTTCTTTGTACTCCTTAACTTCTTTCTCCTGTGGCACGAAGCTGATCTGCAGTCTGTAGCATGCAATAGTAAGCAACGCACGCATTGTATTAGGCAGTAACAAATGCTTAGATCAAACCAGACGTTTTAGAAATATGTGTCTGTGTCTATATGTAAATATGAATTGCTCATAGCTAGTTTGCCACAGCGCCGATGCCTGTCATTGTAATTTCGTTGTGTTGTTCTGTGTGCAACTTATTAGAATAATAAGTGCAGAATCCTCTACAACGTCGCATGAAATCCGGTTGTATATTTGTTTTTCACCACTTTCATTTATGAAGTTGGGCATCGCTGTTTCAGAAACCCTGCCTTACTGGAATCATTTATTTTATAGCATTTAAACACTGCTTAGTTACAAGCTATCTATATGCTGATTTGAAAAAGACGTTTGCTGCATTGCATTGCTTTATTGTGATCAATGTTATAAAAATGATCTTAAGAACGTGATTGCACTTTATCTGGAAAACCAGCTGTATACATTTCTGCCATTGTGAGACTTCAGTTATTCGCATTAGAACATATCTGCATCGGAGCATCTATATAAAAAGATAATATAAATAATATGCTTTTTTAATGCTGAGTATTACACATGTAGGCCTATATGGGTCTGCATACAATCCACTTGGTCCGTTAATTAACAAAGCCCCTAAAGCAGTTTTATAATTCACGACCGTAAATGTGCATAATAAGATATCTCTACTGACTGACTTTTGAAGATTAAAATAAGAATACAACAATTTCTGTTGTCAATCCAAAAGCATCAATATGAGTGTCATAATAATAATAGTCTATTGTAGGATGCAAACTATGCTAAATCAATGCGTGTGTGTGTGTGTGTGTGTGTGTGGTGGTGGTGTGTCATGTTGTGTTGTGTGTGTGTGTGTGTGTGTGTGTGAGGTTTGTATAATGACATGTGTATGACATAGTATTACAAGGAGAAGGTGATTTATGAGGACATTTTCAGTGTCCCCATAATTTAAAACGCTTATAAATCATACAGAGTGAGTTTTTTTGAGGAAAATAGAAATGCACCGTCTCCTGTGAGGGCTGTTTAGGTGTAGGGTAGTGTAGGCAATAGCACATATGGTTTGTACAGTATAAAAACCATTACGCCTATGGAAAGTGTGTAAACCATAGTGTGTGTGTGTGTGTGTGGTGGGGGGTGTGTGCAAATCGTGGAGTAAACTGCTAATTAAATTTAGTCTGTATATCTGTGTTTATAAGAACAATAACAATAGTATCTATATATTTCAGTGTCGTGAATGTGGTCTATTCTGTATATCATCAGCCCGGCGCCTTGTGCGGCTGTCCAAGGTGCTGAACAGATACGCCCTCTCGGCCGTCCGAAGCTAGTAATGCAACTAAAGATCTTTTGAATGAAGATTTTGAATTAATATTGTGTTTTAGCAATCTTTCTGTTAAATTAAGTGAATACTTTAAAAAGGAAACGGGACAATACTATTTTAGCATCATAATCGTTTTTATCATCAACAGACATGTCAATGGTACACCTGAAAAACTATGTGCACATGTAGAAATATTTCCTTCTTAAATATAAGCATCCATTACCTACATATAAATAATTCTCAAATCCTGGACAAAAACGTGTTACATTATGCTCACAAAATAGGTGAAATCATTATAAGATTGGACGGAGAAGACAACATGCAAATAATATAGAAAATAAATACAATGTTTTGCATCCATTCCCTTTTTCCTCCAAAGAATGCGCCAGTTGTAACTTGTAAAACATTATAAAGACTCAGTGAACTACAAGGGGATGTGGTCTATGTTTATCTAGGACGTCAATACGTTTTAACACTATACAGTTTGAGCCACAAAAACACAGTTGTAGAAAGACACACGAAACGTTTACGTATTCCTGTCAACAATGAAGTATGTACTTGTGCCATTTTGAAGAACAATTTGCCTTAGATTAATAGTAAATATGTAGATGAATGTTTGCAGAGCCCCTGGCTCTAAGGCTTGGTAAATTTATAGGTAAAAATATATAACAGAGTGCCACATTTGGCAGTATTCTGTAATACAGACATGTAACTTGCGCTATTGGTACGTTTAGAGTCAATGTAAACAAATAATTATGGCGCCAAGATATAATGACATGTATAATGACACTGAATAATGACATTGTATCTTCATGAATCCTTGGTGGGTTTTCTTTGCAGCTGGAGCGCGCATCGCAGTCTATTGGTTAGTTTACTTGAATTTGTCAGAAATTATGTCGACGACCACAGCCAAAACAAAACAGTCCGGATAAGTTCACAATGTTAACATAAAGTGTATGGTATTATTATCCAGCTTCTGGCGTCGAAAGTAGTCGAATGAGGACCAGAAGTGGTCTCTTTTTTCTACGCCAGTGGGTAGAGATAGAGTGCTCTCTCCTTCTTTTGACATTCTCCTTTGTCCAGTTATCAGTTGTCAGTGACTAGAGTAAACGCTTACTTGTTTGTTTGTTGAATCTCGCGGTCGTCGTTTCTTTTCTGCATCAAGCACTAACTCAGAACATGCTGGTCTTTACTAAAGTGGCTTTGGCTCCGTTCTGTCTTTGTAATGTGGACAGAACACTAGCAAACGGTCCACCCAGAGAGTCCGGAATGGAGGTGATGGTGCCCGGGGCAGAGGCCCAACCTTGACTCGGCGCAGGGCCTCCCATACCAGCCACTGACGTCTTCACCTGTTCAACCGGGCCGTTCCCTGTGGCGCTGACCTGTCCGCCGGTGGGACTTGGTCCACCACAGTTGGAGGTAGGGTTTGGGTTAGGTCCGGGCCCACCAGTGCTGTCCGGATCGGTAGCCTTTGCCTCTTTGCTGTCCTCCTCTCGCGAGTCAGATTTCTTCCCAGACCCGTTCTTTGCTGCAGCAGCAGCTGCGGCGGCTGCACGTTCTTGTTTGCGAAATTTGGCGCGCCTGTTCTGGAACCACACCTGTAAAAAATGCGCATCACATATTTTAAAACATATTTTATATTGCATTGTTCGTGTTTCATTGTACTTGCATTAGTATTGCGTAATATAAACTATGTCATTATTTAGTATGAATGTTCATTATATTAATAAAGAAAAGTTATTATTATTATTATTGCACATAAATGTATTAACATTTTGAAATGTATAGAATTGGAACTATGAAATGCTACATAACTCTTAAACCACAAAAATAAATAAAATAACTTAAGCATAAGCATAAACATAAAAATATACCACTAAAACGTAATTTATAGTCATGTAATATTACATAGCACGTCTTTACTTTTGGTCATGTTTTCTGTTGTAAATTTAAGAAATATAAGAAGTAAGTGGAGGATATCCCACCTGCACTCTAGCCTCAGTGAGATCGATCTTTAGCGCGAGCTCCTCTCGTGTGTAAATGTCTGGGTAGTGAGTCTCAGCGAACACGCGCTCCAGCTCTTTGAGCTGCGCGCTGGTAAAAGTTGTCCGAATGCGTCTCTGCTTCCGCTTCTCATTCAAACCTCCGTGGTCGGTAAACAGCTTGTAGGGGACTGTTCAAATACATAAGTCAGATGTTAGCCATTTGTGAAAGTGTAATTGTAAGAAAATGTACCTAAATGTCACCTTACATTTTTTGAAGTAAAACATGCAACTTGCTGATTCACAAAATGAAAATGAAATAATTCAAATAATCTTTCTTAACTAAGCGTTGTCAGTGGTTATTTGCATCATAAATTGTTTAAGATAAGATAAAATCGTCATAAAAGATAAGGTTATGAAAACCTGGAGTAATCCTGTTATCTGTGAAATGCTGTTAATTAAATGTTATTGGAGACTGGATTGGAAACTTGTCATAAATGCTTCTATCTGTTCTATTGTTGCTACTGCAACTTCAATTTAGTGTCAATAATGAGCTTAAGTCCCTGGTTATTTCATTATTTTCGAAGGTTTATGTCTCATCTCAAAGTAAATAAATTATGCCTATCATTTTGGCAGCTTAAGATAATTTTGTTGGCGGTTAGGGTGTGACTGGGATAGTGTAACCCCGTAACTGAATTACCTCTTGCCTGCAATCGCTTCTAACGTGATAAATTCTTTCATTTGTGTAAGCAAATTTCGTTTGGTAAATACTAAACACATTTCCATTTTCGAAAGCAATCAAGGCGTCCTATATACCGGGACCATGATTCTTGTGCCTCTCAGCTGGCGAACTAAAGGTGACTCTGGGCTTACCTGCGGCGTATGGACTGCTCTGGTGGTCCCGCAGGGTGCCCAGACTACAGGAGCCCGGTGTAAGCGACGGGCACCCGGAGGTGGCCCCAAACGTCGTCCTGATGGGATTGTACTGAAAGCCACTGGCTTGGCTGCAGGAGCTGAAGTCCGCATAAGCAGACGCCAGGCTCGAAGTGTCCATCCCGGCCATACAGGACTCGTAGGCAGAGGAATTGAGGTAAGAATACTCCATTTTATACATTGAAAAGGCTCAGTGGAGAAGGAAAGTTGCACTCCCAAGGAAAAATACACACAAAATTCAAATTCAAATTGGATTAAATTGGCGAGGAGCACATGAAAAAAAGCAAGCCAAAACGCGGACGAAGTTGGGAAGCTTGTGGCGGCTGAATTTTTACTGGTTTGAAGGCGGCTCGTGCCGTGGGTAGATGTGCACTGCTCGGCGCCTGCTCAAAAACTGCCTTCCTTTATAGGAGCTGAGCCTTGTTTTATGAAAAGCCTCCCAAGGAGCCGCCTAGCCCCAGGTCTCTAGAGCATATAGTCCTCATAATAAACTTGGCTCTTTCCGCTTGGACAATAGCACGGCGTTTGGGTCTTATTGCTAGCGCTTTTTTACATGACAATAACTCATCAGTCTATTGGGCTGGCACTGGGGGATCGGGCTGTCCAACCTCCCTATCATTGATCCCCTGCATCTCTAATTAGAATTTAATACCCCACCATTACGCGCCAGCCCCCTCCACCACGTATAGCCCTCTCGCTCAAACCGCCATCTTGCCCTTTAATTCAATCACACCACTTGGAAATAATGAAAGTTGGGTGACGATTCTCCCTGATCCAATTTTCCCCAAGCTTTAAAGCCTTTAAACCGGTGGTATACCTTGGGCTGAATTTTCGATAGTAGTTCCCCGTCTCCTTTACTTGTTCTTTTCTCTGTTTCTCTTTTCTTTTGCACGGCACTTATTTTGGCACTCGCTGATTTTTAGGAGCTGAAGAGACCATTGTGGTTTTCATAAATGTTAGGCTACATGCTTATTTTAGCAGGATACATAGCCTATGCAAGCTATGTCATTCTGAAGAATGTAGCCGGAAACGATTGTGGAGTGCAAATGATATGATAAATCAAAATGAGTATAATCAAATGATTATAATAATAATCATCATTATTCGAGCAATGGACAACTGAAAAGTTTGGATGTTAAAATAGGCTATTTGAATATACACTTTAACAAACACGGCTTTTGGTAAAACTTATGTTTACCGCAAGCATAAATAATTTATTTAAGCTAAAATGATCAATTATTTATTTATTTATTATTATTATTATTATTTATTATTATTATTATTGTTGTTGTTGTCGTTATTATTATTATTATTATTGTTGGATAATAGCAAATTCGCAGAAAAAAAGCTTAATAATCAGACCTCTTATCTTCCAAAATTGCCTCAGAACATAACTTTGTAATGGTAACAAGGTTCTAGCGTTGCACCCATGTCTTAGGGATAGCACAATATATTGAATTCATGCCTAATGTTCTTAAATGTTGTCATTGTCATTATTCTAACTATATTGTACAAAAATAAGGTAACAATTATTTCTTAGCTGTGGCTATCCAACGTTTTTTGATTATAAGTTATAACAGTTTGTAGGATAGCCTATGTTTATTTCAAATACCGAAAGATTGAAAGATAAGCGTTTAGTCAAATGTATCAGCCAAATATGATTTCTCACGTCTTTCTTACCGTAAAAAGTTCAAGGCCACATCCTTTGTTATTGATCGTATGTAAAGCATAAGCAAAAACAAATAGCAAACCTAGAAACATTCAAAACATCAGTACTTAAACTAAAAGTTTAATTTGCAATGATATGTGCTGAATAAACAAACAAACAAATCCGTTGCACCTGTGATTATACAAACAAAAATGCGCTCTAGGTGCAATATGCAATAGAGGGATAAAAGCGATGATTGAAATTATGAGGTCACTCGAATGAAAGCATCAAGCGTTTCGAGTTTGATTTTTCACCATTTATGCGCCGTTTAAATTCTCCCTTTTCTCCTTCAGTCAGCTTCGTCTTTTTTGTGAGAAAGATAAATGGCGATTAAAAAGTCTTTCTTGATACAACCCGGCCCCAATTATGTTAATTTGTTCTTTCTACACGCGAGTTGTGACTAAAAGATGTAGCAAATAGTTAATTTGATTACTGAAACCAAAGACCAACTGGTCCACCGTCCTCCCTCCACGCGCCTAGAAAGGAAAAAGAAGGCATCGCGAGGAATTAATCTAATAACATACAAAGGGCCGAGAAAAGTCCATTCTGATATTTTGCCGAGGCAAATACAATTATAGCTTTTACCATCCGTTTCCCCTATTCAAACAGCTCTTTATTCTCATGATCTGTGGTCCACCAGCTACCGAAACGCCCATCTTTTATATTTTCAACATCTCCTTTCATACTATCAACTGGTTCTGCGATCTGTTGGGCGGACTAAAATGTCAACGTTAACCCTTTGATATTACTGTTTGAATAAGCGACCTGTCCACCTCCAAGCTTAACGAAAACATGCACATGGTTTGCGGGCGTGCGCACAAACAGAGGCACAAGTAATTCTAAAGGAGATATTTGGATCCACTTGGCTATAATCTGTGATAAATCAGTTAAATCAGCTTGCACCGGCCTAATATCGTTAACAGGTCAATAGCACGAAGGCATTCTAAATTAAGCCTTATTCTAACAACAAACCGTAAAACTGTACGTTATCAGTGATTAACAGTGTGATAATGGTCCAATAACCGTAATTTAGAAGGTTATTTGTGATTTAATGACTTATAAATAGCAGCGTCCATATGGCTTCACTTAAATAAATCAAATAACTACGGGGCTCACAAGATCCTAAATCTTTGGTTGCAAAGTGGCTGACAATAGGGGTGTAAGTTCAGAAGGCTCGGCAGAGACGTCTTCAATTTCTGCACGCCTGCTCTGTGTTGCACTGTGCTGGTGGAATGCGGGTCGGCAGGAGGGCAAAAGGAAAAACAAAATGCCTTTGTATGTGGCAGGATAAGACGAATCAGTCACAAAAAAAGAAAAAGAAAAAAGAGGAGTGAATAAGAGGGGAGGCCAGAGGGGTGTAACTGCTGTCAGATCGAACATAACGTCTCACTTTAATGGCGAGGAAACCCTAAGATTATCAGAGGGGAAATTAATATTGTTCTGCTTGTGGAATCAAAGGTTTTGCTGCGTGCAGTGCTGTTTTTTTTAATTAAGCTGAGCGTTTAATTAGATTTTTACATTTGTTTGTTAAAATAAATGTATTAATTTGGATGTATTTTCTAATATATTCATAAATCTGGGATTATTTTCGACCAAACTGTTATAGTAGACGCGATTTATTTATATATATTTAAACTAATTAAGCATTGTTAAATATTTTTTCTGGGTATTGCTCTGACTGATATTTTGCTAAAAACATGTGGTTTGAAGTAGGCCTAGTGTACGTCCACAGACCGGCAATAATACAAGACTTGCAATATAATATATATTTTAAAAGGCATTCACAAATAAATAATATACTGACATACCTGTAAAATGTTGTTATCATTATAATTTACACTAAAATAGAAAAAACAAGATGCCTCTGTTATGCCAACCTATAAGCGCGCGGTAGGATGCATTTGCTGAATAGTTATGCAGCGTGTTTATTGTTCACGTGCAGCCATTAATAAAACAAATGACAGTTTAAATCAAGCTTTTCATAAATGACAGATAAATGGTTTGTAACTTTTTATTTGAACGCTCTAGAATGCTATATTAATATAAATACAAAACAATACATTAAAATGATATCTTTCCTAAACTTTTATTTTTGTGCTAATTCTAAGGATGGTGACGGTGACTTTTTAAAACAATAACTTATTTACAATTACAGATACAATCACTTGCCTTTTTTGAGAATAGGCCCAAAACCCAAGTTATAGCCGATGTGAACGGTGGTCCATAGGCTGTGTATCCGGGATGCCAGATCCCTTATCCCTTTATTCTGGCCACTCAGCTCACGGCCTTCCCAGATGATGTCTGGCCTTCAGAAGAGTGGATTAGCATAAAAATCTTATTCTGCGGGGACAGTATTAGCAAACATATTACCCTCTAACGCGGCTCTGGCCCCGCCGAGATCCTGTGCTCGGAATCAATTACGAAATTACTTCAACCTCTAAGTCGACATTAACGGGAGAAGAAATGCCATCGACCGGACCCAAATAAGATTTCGAAAAGATGTGATTATTTAATCTCTTGCCAGTGTTTAAGAATTTGATTCATAAAATTGTCTAAAATGAGATTAAATTAAATTCTTATCGGAGTCCCCTGTCATCGTTTCATCCCGTGCAGTGTAACGCTGGTTTAACAGTGACCCTCATTAGATTCCACCAAATCTAGCACTGTCCAGTGGAAAGGAAGGCCTACATCGACTCTCAAAATGCTCTCCTAAAGATGTGGTCTTGGGCATAGCGCAATACCATGATGTCATTTTCGTCATGAATTTAGCATTTGGCGTTCCACGTTCATTACTCTGAACGCTAAATGATAACCACTTTTAACAGACTTTGTTACTGTTTTAATGAAGATGCATATATCTCAAATAAAACTGATTTATTTTAGTGTTTCTGTTAAGCTTAAGTGACTCTTTTAAGTTGTCTATCAACGTTTACGAAGCATAGCTGTTTATTTTAACATGGCTTAAGTAGGCCGGCAGGGTCATTCGTACAAACGAGGCCAAACGACTGAGTGGGGGCATATTTTATTTAACACACTGGCATTGTTGTCCACGTTAAGCAATTGACAATTATTAGCCCCGATCTCATAAATCAGCCGGCAGGCCGTTATAATGGTTGAATAGAATGGCCGATGAAGCTCGGGTCACTGTCATTAACCAGAGCCCGTCTCCATGAGGCTACACAAGCAGGCTGGTCGGCCCCCCGAAGGCATTTGGGTCTCTGTAGGACCTGCTGGCTTAATATCGCCCGTGTGCTGAGATAAATGCTTAATCACACATGCATTAGCGGAAGACAGCGGGCTATTGTATGGAGCGAAGGTTTACTGGAATTAAGCGATTAATGACCAGCTACGTTAAATGGGACACAGCAGCACATCAAGAATGATTGAGTGTTTTTTAATGTTTTAATTTTATTTTTGTATTCCTTGTGGTCTCTCAGGGTCTTCCCTCTGGCCTTCAAGTTGAATCTCAATTACTATAGGCCAAACCTATCACCTATTATCAAATGCTAAATTATCCCTTATCTCTCCCTTGCCTTTTCTGTATGTTGTCATAATGCTCTATATAGGCAAATATTCAATTACCAATACAACATAAGGCTATACATGGTGTGTCTAAATATGTCAATAGCACAGATAATTTAGTATTTTATAAAAAAAATGTTAATGTACTTTTCTGTTATTTTCTTGGTATCTTAAAATTCCTATACAAATACTCTACAAATACTATATACAAATACAAATTATATATACAGTATATATAAGTATCTGCCTGGACAGGCCAGTCACACTGGTTCCATGCCCCCTCAGTACAGTCACTGATGAACATTGTGTCTCTCATTGGGAAAACAATGACTGGCATTCTTCTGTCTTTATATGTGACAATAAATCATGTGATCCATGTCATATTTTTTTAGTTTTGCATTTGTCTTGCAATGAACAAAATGTTTTTGATGGATGAAAACGGATATTAGAGGTCACAGAACCAACGATCATGAACATTTAAACCCACTGTCTGGTGGGCCTGGAGAGCTTTCTTCCTCTCCCCCCACTCTCTCTCTCGTTCCTCCTAAATAAAAATTCCTTATTACATTACGCCACAATCTCCATACATTAACTGATGCAAGAATCCACAAGTGAATGTTTGAGAATAAGTGAACGATATCCTCTCACTTAGTTGTTGATTTTTTTCCCCTTTTTTTAATTTTGCCCTGCTTTTAAACTCCCCTGCATTATTTCGTAAGTTTGATATAGCAACAGGCCAGCCACCTTGTGTCTCATCAGCATCACTTTAAAATGTGATGAACCCGAGCTGATGGTGATGATAAATCGCGTGGTCAGCGTCTTCATTTTTAGACCAGGAAAGAGTATGAATTTGAATGAATAGTGTGAGGTGAGGAAATCCTTCGGGAGTCGATGGTGTTAAATCAACCCAAACTTATTTAATGTGGTTTAATGGAATGGCTCTGCCGGGAGAGTTGATAAATTACTATTGCATTCCCTCCACCTGCTATTGCACTTGTGGTTTTATTCTTCTCATTAATAGCTTTTATTTTTTAAGACATATCATGTATACATCGTAAAAAAGGCTATGAGGAGATAAAGCTATTAGCGATAGACAAATGTCCTAAAGAATGAACTATTTGACTGTTTATATGACACAGTTGTGCATGAGGTAGGTTGTCAAATCTTTTACATGTTGACATATATCCTTAAGAATCTTCAATTTAATTTGAAATTGTCCTGGGATGATTATTTACTAAATGTTATATTTAGTTTGCTACACCTTATTCAGTAATAGTTAATTACTAATAATAACTGAAATGGGGGAATAACATTTTCATTCACAACTCTATTGATTTTGAAGCTTCATTACAATTGTTTATTACTATTTATCACTGAATTCTTATTTTTCTTTGATTTTGAAATAACATGGATGTGATTAATGTGATTAATTTGTGTAATCATAAAAATCTTAGAACTTTTGGAAATGTGTCATAATGTTATTGGAACATATTGATGCAGAAGCCTAGCATGTTGTAACATGATTATTCCTCCTTTCATGAGACCACTGACTCACTAGTTAACAAATTCAGAGAGAGTATTTAAATGTGGTATGATTTTCAAGACTAAAGAACAGTTTTCAGATGCTGAGTTCAGGCCAGACTCATATCATGGAAACAGAAGTTAGAGGCCTGAGGTAAGATATTGAGCTGCAGAGTCAGAACAACGCCTGAGAGTGGCAATAACGTTAATGTGATAAAAGAAAGTGGTTTTCTGAATATAGGTAGGTTGGAAGCAATAGCCAGAAATATCTATTTTCAGACCTTGGCTAAAATGAAAGAGTTATGGAAAGTGAAACCTGTGCCAGACTCGTTCCTCTCTGGTGAGACAGAAACTTTATTCTGACTTTGGATTTTATGTTTTGAATGTATTTATGCCTAGGTTTTGATTAAGGCCCGTTTGCCACAAAAGGCAGATGTCTGTTAGTAGATTATAATATTATAAATTATGAAAAGCAGAAATGACAACAAAATAAAAAAAGGAGATTACAGTCCTACACAATTTTATTTTTTATTTTTTGTCATTTGACACATCTGTCATTATCAAGTAATGGCTTTGTTCCTATTTAAAAAAAAAAAAAAATGAAAATGCACCCATTAATAAAACAAAAGACTTCAGCTCTTTTTTTGGTATTGGGTGGAAAAGAAGAGAAGAGAGTTTTTCTGAGCCACGTGCAGGGCAGATTGATGTCATTGTCTCGGCACACTGACCTTTGCTGTAGTACCCACGGCAGACATCACAAACTCTCACATCAATTTAGTCCAATTGGATGTGGCATGTCTTGGCTAACTCAATTTGTGCAGAAATGCACCTGTCTCTGCCTTCTCTCCCTATAGATTTGCTCGTGGGGAGGAGGGGTTGCTTCTCTCTCTCTTTCTCTCTGCAGATGCAGCCTCTTTGCAGCAGGCCTGGTGTGCCTTCCAAGGTCTGGGCAGAATGTCTCCAAGCACCAGAAGGAGAGGCCATTAGCCGCACACTAATCATATTACTGCACGTTAAAGGGGGAAGTGAAGGCAAACAGGGGAGGAGGGAGAGGAAGGGAGAAAAGTTTAAGGTGTTATTAAGGTTGTTCATCTCTCATACAGCTTTGTGCAATTTTGTGTTGTCTGGGAGTGTGTCCTTGTGTGTGCGTGACTGTTTTTCTTGTATGTTTGTAATGTGGTTTATTATAGCTTATGGTAATTTGTGATTGTGTGTGCGTCTACTTGTTTTTTACAAACTGTAACTGCACATTGAGTATATATGTATGTGGGTACAATTGTATAAACTAGTTGTGTTGTTAACTGTGTGTGCATATTGCATTTGTTAATGTGTGTTTGCTAGAATACGTGTTAGTTTATGTGTGCGTGTAAGTGTGTGTTTGTGTGCGAGTGCGAAGGATTTGTTTAGGTTATGCAGAGCAGGCTGGCTGTCAGAGATGAATAATATGAGTGGCTTTATGAGCATTAGGTAATGAGAGGCATGCTGGGAACTGAGCGATCAGCACCAGCTCTCTTCATAGAGTCTTCCATCTGTGCTGACACAGTGATTACACCACACACACACAATCACTACGCACATGCGCATACACAGATGCATGCTACCTATGTTCACAAATACTAGACGAGTCAAGCAGAACATCTGTAAATTCAACAATACCTACACAAACAGACAATTTACTTGTACAAACGTATACTTTTTAAATTCAGGGTTTACAAGTTAAATTCACTCTATAGTTTTTTTAACCAAAAAATATTTATTATATTTATAATATATATTTTGGCTCCTCCCTTGTTTTTAGAAATAAAATAAACCAAAATGATGAAATGTTACAGCGAGGCACAATGGAAGTGAATGTAACCATTTTTGGAGCAGAGATGTAATACGCATTTTATAAAAGCACTTACATTAAATCTTATATTAAGATTTGCTGTTTTTTTTCAGCTGTTTTAAGGTTTATGGCGTGTCATGGCAACAAAGTTGTAAAATTATAATTTTACACAGAAAAATGTTAAAATCATGTTAAAATGCACACTGTTTACATCTTGTGGTTTTAAATGTTTTGTATTGGAATACTGAATGTTTGTTTATTGACCCTTTAACTTTCAATATATATTGAGACATGACATATGATGGTATGATACAAATAGACATAGACAGACAGACAGACAGACAGATAGACAGACACAGACAGACAGAGACAGATCTTGACGGATCACTGTTTTAATTCTAGCCTTGTTTAGTTGGTCTGACTGTGGGTCAATGTCTTGCCCCACTGTGCCCCAGCACACAACCCTTTGGGGCAGAATTCTAACTAACCCACTGGGTGGGTTTGTGTGTTCATACTGCACCCCTTCTTTTGTGGGGTCACAGTCAGTGACCTGGTGTGCCCAGCAATCCTAAACAATACCTCACACAGATAGAATGACCAACCGCACACACGCCAACACTACAACTAGTGCTGAGGCATCACAACACACACACACACACACACACACACACACACACACACACACACACACACACACACACACACACACACACACACACACACACACACAAAATGACCAGCATCCCCCTTCTCCTCTGATACTGACCCCACATTGCCTCCCCATTATAGAGGATTCAGAAAGCTTTTAGGGGTCCGGTAACGCTGAGAGATTGATGGTGTAAAACGCATGGTGGTGGGGGAAGAGCAGGTGGTTAAGAAGAAAATGTCCCCCTTTTAATGGGAGCCACAGAGCGTAATTTAATAATTATGAAAAGTGAGAGAGTGGGGAGAGGGTAGCATGGCGGGATGGATGGATGACTCTGGGTCTGTCTGGAGCGGCAACAGACCAGAAGGAGACAGACGCTGTCTTCTGAAAAGGTGAGGGGACTGAAGAGTGCTCCCTTATGTACACAAAAGAAAAAGTCTGAAATCACAAATAAAAATGCACATTTTGCATTTTTCTATTTTATTACACATATTACCATTACAAGATTTAATATCGCCATACATTCTTATTCTTAATTCTCAACTTCAGAGTTGAGTATTATTTTAAATCCAGTAAAAGTAAGTGTACTGTAAACTCTAAGCATCTAGGTGTCACAAAATGTTGTTATTGAATAATGACTGTAGTACGTTCTACTGAGTACAAAAAAGCTTGTCAAAAACACCTTGCATTCAGAGGAACATACCACTGTGATCAAAACATTAGTGTGACTCTTAAATGCTTAATATTTTCAAAGGCGTAGAATGATAATCACAGTTGCTGTTGTTGTTTTTTTGTTGTTGTTTTTTTTCAGCATTTTGTCAAGAAATTGTCATTTCACAATAGTGTTTACCCCTCTCTTTGTCTCTATTTTATTTTTATTTTTTTCCATCTTCAAATATCAGTTGCTCCTGTTCTGCAAACATATGCACTGAAACCAGCTCCTCAGACACCATGCCATTCCCATGCTTCCCTTCAACCTCTGCCCCTTTCAGTCATCTCTTCGTCCTCCTCTCCATGAGTTTCGCTTTATCTGTGTGTCTCTTCGAGTTCCCTGGGAAAGATGTATTGATAATTTCCTGCAAAAATATGATTCCAGTTTATTCTACAGAGGAAAATCCAATAGCGCAGCCTCCAATTGGATTGGGCTTTTCAGTGGAGTAGAGAACAATAGAGAGAGAGAAGGGACCTGGCCCCAGACATTCTACATGGGATTATTGTTAAACAGAGACCTGATAGAATTACAGGGTACAATAGATGATAATTGCATCACAACATGATTTCTCTTTTCTGTACAACAGCGCATATTCATCTACCTTATCCATCCACTCAGGGCACCAGTGTGGCGTGAGGGAAGCAAGGCTGATCCAGAAGGAAGGTGAAGACAGTGAGGCCATGAGATGAAGTTATAGATAAGCGAGCACGTAGAGAGAACAGAACAATACAGGTCAGTCATACTAGTACAGTGGTATTGTCATATTTTAGGACACACTATGACAGTGAGCAGCTAGTATTTTGTTAAATAAAAATGTATGATCCACTAAAATTTTTTTTTTTTATGTCAAAAGATCATATACAACAGCACAGTTGATTCAATCAAGTCTGAATCAGGGCTTTTTAGATTACATTGACGTGGGATTTTTAATGGCAAATTCTTAAATAATTACATTCAATAACCTTTAATCCTGAATATAAGATTACATTGTTATTCAGTTACTCATGTAGTATAACATAAAACACAAACACACACACACACACACACATATGCATACATACACACACACAAACACACACACACACCTACATACACATGTGCACACTGTTGTGTGTGTGTGTGCCACACACATGTGTGTATGTGTGTGTGTGTGTGTGTGTGTGTGTGTGTGTGTGTGTGTGTGTGTGTGTGTGTGTGTGTGTGTGTGTGTGTGTGTTGTGTGTGTGTAGTGTGTATGTGTGTGTTGCTGTAAATATTGACTGTAGTTACATTACTAAACATATAAGAGATGATGCTTATGTACACACACTCTTAACTTAAAAACAAACAACTCAGAGTAACTGGATTAATTCAGGGCCAGCAGTAGATGGTGTAGGACCTGGCGGTGAAAGATCGCCTCTTTTACAAGGAACGACAAAGAGAAAGAAAAATGACCAAAAGAGCCCAACTCTGATGTTCTAAAAGTATAGGGAGCACTTTGCCCGGCTGGCTGACTGGCTGGCTGCTCGGCACGGTGCGTGTCGGCCGCTGTGGGTGTGTGTGTAGTGGGGTGGGCCAGAGGGGTTAAGTAGGATGGAAGGCACCCATACTTCAGATTGGCAGCAAGCTGCCGCAAGGCTAATCTAATCAAGGGCCTCGCAATTCAATTAGAGCCATCTCAGGGGCCCCACCGCCAGCTTGCCAAACGCTCAGCTCTCCTCTCTGACGCCCTGTTTCCCCCCCTCCTCCTCCTCCATCAGCCCTGCCCAGTGCCACCCAGCTGTGCTAGATGAATGTAGATGAAATATGAAATATGAAAATCTCCAATAATTTATGTGAGCTGTGAGGGATGGTAAGGGGGAAGCGTTGGCTGGTGGTAGGTAATTCTCCCCTCAGGAGAGGAAGAGTCATCTCACCGGCAGAGAGACTGAGTGCGGCTGCTTATGTTGCAGAAATATATACGGTTGAGGAGCCCGTACACACACACATACCCCCACATGTTGACTGTATCATCATTCCCGCCAGCAGCACAACTCATACTTCACCAGACAACTCCATCTATTGCTCTCTGTTGCAACATCCACCTGAAATGAATGAGGCTCAGTTCAAAACACACACACAGAAAGAACTTGTACGTACTTTGAGACAGACTTGGAGAGAGTGAATGATGGGCAGTCCATGAAATGAACTCTGATTCTTAAGTAGAATACAGTGGCTGGGAGAAGGCAAGTGGGGGTAGGATGCTCTTAGACAAATTACACCTCATTATATCCTGGCTCTCACCGGCACATCATGTCAGGAGGAATCTTTTTTTATTTGCACAAATTTGCCTGGAATTCCTCTTCGTTTTCCCGCCATCCATTATCAAACAGGGCAATTTGATTACATTGTGATTATTCTGTTGCTTGCGGACACTCCCACATGAGGCCAAGGCCTCTCTCTCTTTCCCGTCTGTCTTGCGTTTCATATCCAAGAAGTGGTTTATTTGGCAAAGACGCTCTATCAATATATAGCTTATGAATCCTTAAATTCTTAAATAGCTTATGAAATAAATTTTTTTGTAGTTTTCTCATTTGTGATTTGCATACATTCTTTGTTGTTTTTTGGTACAATTGACAAGTTATTATGATTATTCTACATTAGTGATAGTAAAGGTGAGGTGCTGTAATACTGAACTCTGTTGAATCAATATTGTTAAAAAAAATTGCAATTCTTTAAACTATTATGCAATTGCAGGACATTTATCAGAGTACTAATTACAGTATTTCAGCTTTGAGTACTTCACAATCCAGTTCAAACACTCAGTTATTTATTGACATTGATGGTTTACTGAAGAAGATTTAACAGCATGAAACCTTTCCATTCCATAAATGGTTCTTTGTAGTGGGAAATGGTTCTTAGGATTTTTTAATTGTTCTTCATACTAGAAAGAAAGAAAGAAAGAAAGAAAGAAAGAAAGAAAGAAAGAAAGAAAGAAAGAAAGAAAGAAAGAAAGAAAGAAAGAAAGAAAGAAAGAAAGAAAGAAAGAAAGAAAGAAAGAAAGAAAGAAAGAAAGAAAGAAAGAAAGAAAAAGGAAGATAGAAAAATAATTGATCTAACTGCATGGGTTCACTGTAAAGTTCTTTGGGGAACCTGAAAAAAACAACCTTTTGGAACCTTTATTTTATTTTTTTTTTATTTTTTTAGGGGGGCACATTATTTGATTTCCGTGTCTTTTTTATATGCGTGCTTGCATGTCAGTATGATTTTAAGTGGAGGCTGAAAAATCTGTAGTGTTTAAAAACATCTTTATAGTGTTTAACCACAAACATTGCATCAAGCTTGAGATGGGTACAATAGCAACAGTGCAATTTTTTGCAAGTAGCATCAACCTCATCAGCTCTAAACGAATGGACAGCCTAAGAAACTCTAACCATGACAGAATCAAATCTTAGAGAACAGGTGAAAGGGATTCCTATGGCTAAATTAGGACTTCAATTGAACAATTAAAACCCAAGTTGGAATTGAATTAACAAGATCCTGTGGCTCCAAATATGGCTTCCTACCCTTGCTCTAATCACAAATACATGGAGACATACAGAACCAGCCTTCAACCTGTTAACCACCCCGGCTTTTGTGATTTTGACAGTATAGGGGCAAAACAAAAGGCTTCATGAGGTGAAAATTTGAATATTGTTCTTTATTGTAAAATACTCTGACAGGGGTGTTAAAGATATAACATTGCAAAAAATGTTCAACCGAAATTTAATACAAATAAAATAAATACAATAAAAAAAAACTTTGGTAGTACCTGGCTAGAATATGAGTGACTCGTACTGTAATACGATAACAAATTTCAGTTTTCTGTACACTATGCTGTTGCAAACATATATGTCTCTGTATATATTTGTACATTTAGGCACAAAAGTGATCAATAATCAAGACAGTATACATCTTTTACACATACCTTGAGAATTCTTGAAAAAGTTCTGAAAAAATAATTAAAAACCAAGAATGAAAGCTTTTGTGAAAAACCTGCTGAGAATCACAGCAGGCATCAGAGTGCATCCCTCTAATTCTCCATCGCTCTCTCTGTCTATTTGGCCTCCAGGAACAAGGCAGTTCTGCAGGATACCTTGTCTGTGGCCTTGGCTGGATGAAAGGCACTCCTGGCAGGGGTTTAGGATATACTAATTGTGTTTTTGACTGATGCTGTGTTTGTAAATGATGAGGTGGAGAAGAGCAGAGAACATGGTGTGCAGGCCACGTATGGAGCTCTTATGACGGATCCTGATGGCGCCTACTCATGTTCACATTAAGCTGCTTGAATATACTTCTCCCTTTGTAGAATGCAGTTGAAAGTGAAAATATGATGTCTATTCCTGTGGCTCAGTGGTTAGAGCATTGCGCTAGCAGCGCAAAGGTTGTGGGTTCGATTTGGAACACACATTCTCAAATATTGAATGTGTAAGTCAAAGCGTCTGATAAATGTAAATGGTGTATCATTCCATGGTTTAGGTTGCGATTGAGCATTTATGTAATAATTATTATTATTGTTTTTTTTTTTATACCTTTATCTGTAAATTAAATGAGAATCCATGCTTATCTTATTTTTGTGTGTGTACAGGAATAAATTTACTTTATTTCAATCTTCACTTTTGCCGTTTGTTCCAGGGCGCCTGGTTAATGTGGGACTGCAATGTGCTAGCTTTATTTATTTATTTTTCTTTCACTCTGCTGTGCTCTGTCTCTCTCAGCAGGGGCTGCGAGCTGTGCTTCTCTCCCAAACCCCCCCTCTGGGCTGTCCAACCTTTCTGTCCTCTGCTCTCCTCGGCCATCGTGCTGCAGACGGCTGGTGGCTCAATGGCTAACTGGATTATGGGACAACAGAGCACCTTCCTCTCTGCCGTTGGCCTCAATCTACTCGCGCCAGCGTCCATTGAGCGCGCCCGGTCTCCGCTCAGGCCCGGCTTTATTGAGCCGTGTATGGGTCTTTATGCTGTGCGTGCTCGGCCTTGCCCCCATCCCTCATCAATCATCCGTCTGTGAGGGCGAGCTCAGAGCACAGACAGGCTTCAACCATCTCTATAGCAGAAAAGAGAGACAGAGAGAATGTTTACTATAAGACTGATCACTCAAATCAATCGCGCATTTGTTCTCAAATGTTTCAGTGAAGTCTCGAAATACAAACATTTAGAAAAATTAAGACAGTTCACTGTGATCTTAACATTTTTTTCTGTTTTAAGATGCGGATAAAAAAACTGCACTGCGCTTATATGATTTACAGCAGGTTATTTTTGGCTGTATTTGTTTGTTTGTTTGTTTGTTTTAACCAAAATAAACCAGAATAAACGTTAACTGGCCACCACACATAGGCAATGTGTCGGTTGTTGCTGGTAAGATTATATTATTTTGCATTTGCTTATATTTATTTAAGCTTATATTATTTTGCAATTTCACTTTTTAAACAACGTGTATAAATCCATTTTTATACATTACACTATTTTTGTTCAATTTAAGGTATAAACCTGGCAGGTTGCTATGACTAATCATTTACAAGAATTATCCTACCAGAAGGCATTTTGATTACTGCACATATTACAGTTCCTAACTGCAATTCCATTATATTTTGTACAGTATACACTGTTACATACCTATATAGGCTATTAAAATCGGATCGCTACTGTAAAACAATGGAAGGGCACACGATGAGGCAGAGTTCATTATAATTAAGCAAAGCAACTATGGTTAACAATAACAAAGGTAGAGCACATTGTAACAAAAATTTAAATAAAATAATGAACATCAGGGTAACACACCAGACTAAAACAATGCGATAAACTAAATTTAAAACACTCATATGTACCCACACAACAACAACACTGACTAAACCAAGAAGAAACTGTCAAAAAGGGAAGAAATCTAAACTTATGTCATGGTCGCCCATTTTCCCATAAATGGTAAGGCCAGTTATGGTTTTCATTTAGGCCTATAAAAAGATTTGTAATAACCTTTAATGTAAATATATACGCACTACCTTATTCAATTTATAAATATAATAAGCTAATTCGTAATTTTCAAAATGCTATTTTACAGCTGATGCACATGTAGGCTATTGTGTTTTAAAATATATTTTAAGATTTTTCGTTATCGTAAAGTTATGTTTTACAGTAAACCAATTAATTAGGTCTTAGAATTTTTTCTTTATTTCTCCGTAAAAAAAAACAAAAAACATTTTAAACAGAACACCTCGTCCAGAGCAATTGTAAAACTGGTTATGGATGGAGAATGATATCTCGTCAGCTCTGTCGATGATATCCCCCCCCCCCCCTTTCATCAGGCCTCAGCAGTATGTCGAACTTCTCTCTCTGCGCCTAACTTTTTTAATAACGATTTTCCCCCTGGCCGTAGGCTCACACTCGTCTCCTGGAGGAATACCTCAATCCGATTATGGCTCTATTTTACAGCAGACGCCAGGGCGCAATAAGAGCAGAAACGCCACTTCACCCATCAATTAGATCTCTATTAGCATCCAATGCCCACCGTACTCCAACCAAGAACCAAAATTAAACAATTCTTCAAGTCGACAAGGTCAATTCAGACCTTAGATGCCTTTCTTTCAGAACAAATGATTTCACTTAACGGTTTATTTCTCAACAAGTATTAATGAACAATAAAGTAATAAGAACTGGACTACCCCATTCATTGTATGCAAATGTTCCAGTCCAACAATAAACGCAATATACGCGCATTTTACAATAGGCTAAAATAGCGTTTCCCCCTGAATAATATGTCCAGAGTGCACTATTTTTTTAACCTGTGTTCCTTAATCTCTCTCTTTCTCTCATTTATTTAGATACACAAGCGGACATTTACACAGCTCTCTTAAACCTGATTCCTGACAGGCTATACAACATAAAGCTTTTGACTGGATAATCACATATCAAATTAAAATGAGCAGGTACGTTTACTGATAATTCAGTGGTTGGGGACCCTTCGATTTGCGCATCGTCGCCAACCAAGCAACATGTTAAAATGGTGCCACAAGGCTGCTACCCTATACGGGAAGCAAGAGACTATGCATCACTCAAGCATAACCTTATACAAATTTTAAAAGGGTACGTTTTATTATTATTTTTTTTTTATTTTACCCTTCGAAAAAATACTATAAAATTAGTTATGTAAATATATTTTTTCCCAGTGCCTCTTTCGCTGCACGTTGCTGACATTTTTCAACGGCCTTTCATGTGATTACTATTCATGTAAGTTTGAAGGAGTGTTATTTTCTCTTGAAATACAGTACACTAAAGCAAATATTAGACTTAATGCTTTCACTAAAAACTATACTTTGATTTTGCAGTCTTAAAAAACAATGATGCAGCCCAAATGAGCTCCTATGTCACTGTCAACGCTTTTTATTCGTAAAAAATAAAACCTGCAGGACAAGTGGCTCAAGCACGTATTTCTCTGTTTACTGAGTCAAAGGATGGCCATTTATCATCGATCGAGACAGCGTCGCATTTTCTACCTAGCTCTCTCAGACCTTGTCCTAAATTCAGCATTTTTATGGAAAACTGCAGTCATTTTGATTGATGAAATCTAAAGACGTCTAAAACAATCCCAGAGATCCCCAACTGTGGAGCTCCTACGGGGTGCTTCACTCCAGGCATTGTTATAGTGACATAAGGGGGGAGCTTCGTGAGAATACACGAACAAAATCGCGATTTCAGTGTAAAAGCGGACAGAAAAGGATTTCTTTACATTCATCCATGGCAGGCAGTGGGAAAGTTAGAAAAACTCTCTCCATTTTATAAGCAAACAATACCACCTCAGTGTCTGTTGACTCCTTCAAAACACAGGCCTGCTGTATATGGCTCAAAACTCAAGAAAGGCCTTTTTATTAACACGATGGACTTCAGAGTGTCCATTTTAAAGTCACTATAGAATAGGTTTGTGGCGCCTTAAGACATTAATATTTAGATTATATAATTAGATTGTATTGGGTATTAGGGTTGCTTTTATGTGTAGGATGAATCTGATGTTGTGGAACAACACTACAATCAAAATTAAACGTCTTTATCCATATAAAGGTTATTGCGTCCATTTGGGTCAGAAAATTTGAGCACTGTATTTTTTGGTCATTGGTTTGCCATTTTCGTGCTTGTTTGCCAATCATCCAAAACAGCAGAAATGTCACCTGCTAAATTAGCTACTGCCCTCCATTATTAATAAGGGTAGCAAAGCAAGGGCAAAGTCGGAAATATCTTACTTCGCGACACCCAAAGGGAGTTTTAATAAATCTCCCTCTATTTAACAGCGTTTTTCCTCAGACTACTCCAGGCGAATAGAGGCCGTGTCAAGATTGCGTTTGTGTGCCAGTGCTTAGGACCAGCTGCTCTCAAAAACAGACAAGCCCTTGTCAATTAACTGCTGACGAGCAGGTCTGGGGATCGCCCGAGGCACTGCGGCGACCAGCAGTGTTACAGTTCCCGCAATTAGTATCCATTTCTGTCCAGACCTCCTCTGAGCGCACAGACACAGCGCGGTCAAATGGCAAACATTGCAAAGAAAACGGAAAGGATATTTTTGCCCAGCATTAAGGCGACGTCAAATTGTGGCTATTAGGAGAATCTGCCAATAGAAAAAAGCCCCATGTTTACTCCCAACAATTTTCCTAAATATTACACATCTAAAAAGAAGCAAAAATTACAAAATAAGAAACAAAAAATATAGATCGGATAACAACAACATGTTCATAGCCTGCTGGCTGCTTTGTCGTGGTTGTCACCGTTAACAGCTGGTGGGCATTCCGAGTCATTCTCGGCCCTATGGCCTTTGGCCTGGTGGGGGATGGACCTTCGGACAGGGCCGTCCAGCAGCTTTAACAACCCGCCGTTAGTTTGGGTCAGAGAGGCCAAGTCTCTAACAGGACAAGCAAAGACCCTCGCCAGCGGAAGCTGAGCCGAACAAAACGACTCCAGCCCAGCCGGCCCAGGGAATCATTAGGGGATGCGTTTGTTTAACTAATTAGCAAGCTGGGCAGCCATGGGGAGACTTGTAGGACAAGGCTTTTACTCGGGGGAAGATGTAGAGTTCAAAGTACAGGAGGGGGACATGGCCTGTGTAATGCACTGAAGTTCAAGAACAGAGCAAACAGCACATGCCAAAAATGGGCAACGCATTCAACGTGGCAGCTAAATGAGGCGACTGACCCAAAAGAAGAAGAGGAGGGGTCCCGCGTTAAATATGGGAAAGTTTAGGGAACGGGTCGATGGGTCAAGAAAAGTCAACAAGAGAGCAGTGTTAATGACAGACGGAATTTAATATCAAAAATACATAAATCTTCAGCTGAGGTCAGCAACACAATGCATAAAGGGCCGAGTGTTCAAGTCAACACACTAATTTGTTGTTAGAGAAAGAATGGGTTGATCCGAGCTGTTATAATTTAACACAAAACTAGAATTTATGCTTGGTAGAAAAAAAAGAAAAATCTACCCACGTTGTGGATTTGAGCAAAGAGGGTTTTACATGCGGCACTTCTCGATGTTACTACGATGTGTCGGCAGATTATGACAGTTTAACCGATATACATAAAAAGGTGGAGCCGAAATTTATTATTTTAAAAAATATCAGCGGAATATCACACTGAATTGCCACTAAACGCATGATGACTATGCATGATAAGATGTCAAACGACAGACTAGAGCACGCAAGCATGTTCCTAGATTGGCCTATTGGCTTTAAAGCAGAATTCGCTTAACACACCTGAACATGGGGATCACCACTGACAGCTTGTTTAGAGCAGAGTTCGGTTTATTCTGCGCAGGAATAAACGACGTGCAACTTCGCTGACCACACAGAGAGGTTAAAGCATAATCATTGATGAAAACTCTGCGTGACCTTGGGCATTGCCCCTCCCTCTTAACCCTTGTTAGTCCTCACGCCCGTCCCCAGAAACGCCACATTCCATAATTCTTCATAAAAACCATTATTAGGGAAATACTTTCTTTTTGACAATTTAATAGTGCAAACCAATCATGTGGGTGACACCAACCATTCATCTACCACCAGAGACAAAGAGCAGGCCTCTTCGCCATGCCGACGGGTGTCTGCGCTATTTTCAGAACTAATTCACAAAGCAAGCCTTGTATCTCTATAATCGTTATGTTTAGGAAACCAATCATAAGTTTTAGAGGTTTCTTTTATTGTTCAATTTTTGGATTGCGACGCCGACCAAGTAAATAAGACTACCAGTTAAGTCCTGATTGTATTATTTTAAGGCCACGAATAGAAGCAAAAGCACGAAGTATAGCCCAGTTTTTAAGACTCACGCGAAATGCACTTGTCATCTCATTAAAAAGGGTGAGGGTTTTGTTCTTCACATATAGCTTATGAATTATTTTTTGAATCAATTTACCAGATTCAAGGCAATTTTGCAACATTCTCCATGGGACTAACAAGACAGAAAAAAATGCTTCCTCAGAGGATTCACCTTTAGAAGCGCCTCAATAAAAGAGACACGAGCTCCACGCACCAGCGTATAATTTTTAATATATATGCAATAAATGTTCAATTTGTTTTCTGCAATGACGGGAAATAATTTCGTCATATTTTAAAGCCATTATTACATCCGTACTCCCACTCGAGCTCCTTGTGTTTGATTAAGTCATTCTGAGATTGTAGTTGATAGTTAATAACGAAACTGTTATGGTCCTCTTGACATTAAATTCTCCACGGGGCAGTTATAAAAGTGCTTCTTTGTGTGCAGACCTTGGCCTTGGCTTATTTCCCTCAACCTGTCAATAACTCATTTTTAATTTGATGTCTCTATTTAGCTTGGGAAAATGACTCATAAAATACAAATGGTCGAATTTGATCCAAAACGACAAACACGTAGGCTAAATGTTTAAACGGCTAATAAAGCACATATAGAGAATTCATAATTATCAATGACTGGCCAATTTAACATATACGGCTTGCTTAGATTTCTTGTGAAATTTTCATCTTTGTCATGCTTTAATTTCTGGTCATGGTGGGTGTTGTTTATTGTTCTGCTGTCCATTGTTCCTTCTGTTGAATAGTTTTGCTCTTTTGCGTATTCATTGATGACATTTACTATATTTAGGAAGGGTTTTGTCTGTTGCCTGTGCACCATCGCGTTAGTCTGCGGTATGTGCTTGTTTTTCCTAATATTGGGCTTAATTCAGAACTGGTATTCAGTATGATACTTAATAATTAACTACTGACGTGTTATTTATTTATTTTTGTACTGCTATTTAGACAAATGTTAATTTATCTTTTAATGATGTAATTTTTAAATGTGATATTTGCCACTGTATATTAATGGTTTTTAATCCAAAGTCACCCAACTTGTTTCTAACGTTACAGTGAGATGAGATGAATAAAACCTAGGACAAATAAAAATACCATTTCACTTTATTAAGCTAATCGATTTTTTATGTCATAATACTGAATAAATAAATGGTATCATGTAAATAAAAAAATAACATCTTATGATCAATTCGAAAAGCACACCCGAATTAAATGTATAACATTTCCGTTTTTATTAGACTATACATCCCATAATTCCACATCAGTTTGAGTGCAACCTAAAGATCACTGCAGTGACAATAGCTCATGTCTGTCATCCTGAATTTTTGGAAACGCCTCGGTAATTTGGGGTGACAGTCATTATCCCACCCATTTGGTCCATCCAGGTCCACTAAGTAAAGCAATAATAATACAGAACACTCTTCCAGTGAGTCTGATTTAATGTGTAAAACTCTGTGTTAAGAGCCGCGTAGAACCGGTAAATGGCGAGGAAAAAAACGCCAAAATGGCCTATATAAATTCCAAAAACAGCCGTTTCATACATTAGTTTAATTTGTAATTTGTATCACACACAAAAAATTTTTTTTAATCAATTTAACTATAGTTAGAAAATATTATTGTTATTAATATTATTAGAAAATATATTTGGTAATGTTGCACGGCCAAAAATCATACTGCTTTTTGAACCCGCGCGTTCATGCGCGTTATGCAATGTTTCTTTTCATCAATAATTTGATAGAAGTCTTTTAAAAGTCGATTTTCTGCATCCTTTTTTCTTTTGTCCCCTCTCATCGCTTGTCCAGAATTACGTTTGTTTCGCTCTATTTCTGATCCTGTTTGTTTTATTCTTTATTCTAGGTTCGATACACAGCTGCGGAGAGAATACAGTCTTTTTTTTCGATAACAAGCGCATTCTTTTTGACTGCAGTCTTTGATTTCTCCGGCTTTACACAGTCTTTGACTCTGAGATGTCAATCCGTCTCTTTTGTTGAGCTTTAGCTTCTATGCAGATTGAACGGAAAGCCCATCGTCAGATGTGATGGATCCGTTTCGAAACAGGGAAAGGTTAAGGGTGGAAAAGTGAAAGGGTTTCCCTGGTAATTGCTTCGGTTTTACGAAAATGCTTTACTTCGTCGCTGGTTTCTTTTTCCAGAAGAACATAAATGCATACATTTTAGTCATCACATCTGCTTTGAACTGAGATACAAATTGTAATATAGGCTACTGTCCAAGTTCATATATTCTCGAATTTAGTCACTTCAAAATAAATACCCTGCACGGATTATATGAAATAAACAGTTTATCTAAAAACGCATTCACGTGAGGCATTGCAGAATAAACCAATATTTTGTACGCAATACATTAAAAGGTAAAAGCAAAGCATTACAATATAGTCTGACCCGTATTTGTTTTTTGTTTTGTTACGTTTAGCACCACTCACTGCAAGATATCTATACAAATCTGCTCTTTATCAATATGAGCTGCCGTTAAACACAGTGATTCCTCTGAGAATAACAACTATTTGCAGCTGCTCTGCCACGTAGGCTGATGGTTCGAGCAGTGCAGTGATCTCAGAGGAAAAAACACTGCACAGCACTCACTAAAACCGAGTAACATTCAACATCAGACAAAATATCCAACAGATTTCAGTTCATATAAAAGAGAGTTTAAGAATGTGAGATTTAAAAAAAGGTATACATTTAAAACGTTACAATGCACTATAGGCTATAGCTACTTACAGTGCCGTGATGCGCCTTTCCGTTTGGTATCCTGTCATATCCTAACAGTGGGCTAATGTAGAGTTTGTCTTGTCTTTTTCTGGGAGATTCACTTTAACAAGTGGAAAGTTTTTGTCCTTCTGCGCCATTTTATACATGATGAGCCGTCAGTAATGGGATTATTAAACAAAAACGGTTTCAGGCGCTGGCGTTAACCTTTTTTAATGCCTAATTAGGTTTTGCAAAGAAATAATTAGATTTTGCATCGCTTACATTGCCTATATTTTCAACTGACGTAGGAACAATTTCATCTTTATTCGACCCTCTTGTCGATCAGCTTAACAATATACATTTAGCGTGACTGTATACAAGATGATTTAAAAATATGCTGTGATCAAATATTGTACATAAATTAATTATGTTGCACATTTGCCTGCATCACTACCGTGATGCAATGATGAGAGCGCCCTCTGTGTGCCAAGACCACTTATCGCACATTTTTCTTTATTCTTATCTGAACAGTACACAAAATAAAACATATAGTTGATGACACAACTGCTTGTGGCAGTTTACCTGCTTTTTATTTGAAAGTCGTGACCGGCATGATACTCATATATAGCCTACAGGAATTAAAGACATATTTGCCACTTTAAAACGGGAATACCTCAGGCTCTGGTTTACTTATAATAAAGATCATACAAACTTCGTTAGTTAAACTTAAGTTACGTTACGTAGCTAACCCAAATTACGTCACATCATGAATTGCTTATCTACTGAAACTCTCCAGTTTCCTAAATCACCCCGTAGAATGTTCATTACAAAGTGCAAAGGAGATGTCAGGTCCAAAGGTGATGAACTTCTTCCAAAACACGGGGAGCGACTCCAAACAAGTTTATATTCATGCTTGTGATTTTCATTGTCATGCAAGCATGAGACAGTTATTATTTTCCTTTAATTTGATTAAATAAATCCATAGCCTACATAGGCTACATGCATACATAAATAAATAAATGATAACCTATGTGTAACCTATGGTATTCCTTTTTTTGTCTTTTTCTAGCGATGATAGTCAATTTGATTTCACAGATACTATTTAAACTACAGCGACATCTCTGAATTCAATAATGAAATGCCTTTAACTGAAAATTGTGTGTTTACTCTTATTATTACTGCACCCTTCCTCCATTGTACTGTTAAGTGCAAACCAATATTTTGTAGCTATTAAAAGAAAAGCAAAGCATTACAATATAGGACCCGATTTTTTTTTGTTTTGTTAGTTTAGCACCACTCACTGCAAGATACTATACAAATCTGCTCTTTATCAATATGACTGCCGTTAAATCCTCTGAGAATAACAACTCTTTGAGCTGCTCTGCCACACTGATGGTTCGGCAGTTTCCCGACAGCACTACTAAAACGATAACATGATCAAACAAATTCAGATTTCGCTTAATATAAATAAAGACTTTCCTCGGTGGATCGAACATTTTCTGTGCAGTAGCTATTGAGCAAGGCCGGGTCATAACGATTTAGCGCTTCAGAACGTTCGTTATTGTTTCACGTGCGTTTCTCAAAAGAGCACTTAACAAAATCACACGTGGCCCTGTTTTAAGTGCTATACTGAGGAGTTGCTATCCGTTTGTCAAGTGCTGAAATGTCAATTTATGGAATTTATGTACACGCTCTTTTATTGAACCTAATTCTGCGTTCCAGACAGCTCAGTAGTATAATATAATATAATTTACATTTACATTTAGTCATTTAGCAGATGCTTTTATCCAAAAGTCACTTACAAATGAGGACAATAGGAGCAATCAAAACCAACAAAAGAGCAACAACATGCAAGTGCTATAACAAGTCTCGGTTAGCATAACGTGCATGTAGCAAGGTTTTATTTGAATTATTTATTTAAAGAAAACGAGTAGATAGAATATATAAAATAAATTATTATTTATTGTTTTTTATTATTATAAGAAACAAGTAGAAAATAAATAAAGCTAGTGTTAGTTTTTCAAGAAAATATAGCAGTTAGAGAATAAATATGCAATTGATAGAGGGTCAAGTGTGTGTGTGTGTGTGTGTGTGTTTATATATATATAAAGAAGACAGATAGATAAATATAATTAGAATTGAGAGTGCTAGTATACAGTAATATAATATATGTATAATAAGTATATAAGTGATACATATAATAATAAGTGATAAGAGACGTTATTTCCGGGTATATCCATTATACATGGCTGGTTTTCATCATTGAAATATTATTTTTTTTGTTTATCCCTATTTGTCCCAGTTCATACATTATTGATTTTATTCGGTATTTTTTCAGTCATTTAATTTAAATATGTATTTATATTTTTGTGTTCTGCTATTTTGTATTATTTAATTTATAAATTAATTTAAACAACAACAACAAAAACGAGTAATAAAGTGTACAATAAATAAAGTACAATCAAAAGCTTTAATTATAATCACATTGTACTTGAATAAAGGTAAAGGTGTAATCTGCCGATTGTCATACCGGTGACCTCATAATTCAGGGCTGCGTTTCCCGAAACCTTCTTAACGCTACGTCGTTCTTAAGTTTACCTTAAGCTGGACCTTATCGTTAATACGTGTTTCCCGAAACGTTCTTAGTTAAGTATAGTTCTGTACAGTCATCTTCTCGTGAGGTTGGTACCACTCTTAGCTCTGACCTTAGCGTTGTTCACAGTTCACTCCCAGTGGTCAGGTGCAAAAAAGTGCATACGAGTCTCACAGCAAGACAAAGTGCAACACCACATACATATTACAAATCTAAAGTTGTAATACACCCAGTGTTCAATTAATTGAAGTGTTTTTATGCAAAAAAAGTATATGTCATTATACTGATTGTTGTTAGTTTTTCCATTATAATATTCAAAGGCACATCGGCTGGCAAACCATTAGGCAGCACATAATTAGGAGTTTATTTAAAGGGAATGAATGTGATGGGGAGTTTGTTCAAACTATGTCCTAAATCAAAGACGGAGCCGTCCACAGAGCCAGTTAGTGTATGTGCGCTTTTTCATAAGAGAGAACTGTAGTTCCCTATCTGTCGGTCACTACGAGTTATGTCGTGACGACATAGGTAAATCCCCTAAGTCGTCACGACATAACGTCTCCGTTCCCTCCATTAGGGAACGGGGGTACGTACGTAACCTAGACGTTCTCTGGCTACCATGTCAAAAGATACAATTCTACAAGAATGTTGCCTGCCACGGGGGCAAATTCAGCAGCTTTTACATCTTTTTGGTCCAACTTTGTCGAGACAAACTCGACGGAGCAACCCCTAAGCCCCGAAATTCAGCTGCTGGCAGCTCTCCGTTTTTATGCTGTGGGGAGTTTTCTGGAGGTGGTTGGGGATGGCTATGGGCTGAGTAAGACCTCGGTGAGGCGGTGCGTTCACTCACTCAGTCACAAACATCCTGCTCCGTCATACCGACCTTCCGCTTATCCCATCGCCAACCATCAGCAAAGACATAATACATATGAACACGATAATATGAATGACCCTTTATAAAATACCAAAGCCAAACAGCCAGTTAATGTAGCTAGTTAAGGCAGAATACTTTTTGCCGTGAGGTTGCGGGTTCGCACACTTGCAAATACATACATACATACATTACACACACACGCACGCACGCACGGACGCACGCACACACACACACACACACACACTCACCACACATGTGCTATTGCGCCCTCACACATTTCACACACTCTGCACACGCTCACACACACACACACACACACACACAATGTGTAATGTAATGTATTGCTGAATATGATAATGTAGGCATTATAGGTTTAGTTTTATTCAGCACCTCCAAATGTGTACCATGTACCATTTGGGTTGTTTCCTTACAAGATCTGCTAGTCCCTTTTATGGAAATACTCCCTTAAATTAACTTAGTTATTTAGTTAGTTATATATATATATATATATATCACATAAGAAGAAAGACCCTTAGAGTTCACAGTGTTAATGGTATTATGGTTGTCAGTGTAATCCTGTATTCTCCAAACAAAGGAATACTATAGGCTAAATTGCAATTGCAGAGCCTTATTATGACATAGTTCTTATAATGGTCAACATTTTTGTGTAATCACATTACACATATGTGTTTTGGCTAACTTTTTAGGTTAAGCACTAACATTTCTGAAACCCTGCCATCACAAATTATTTAATTTGCTATGAAATATTAAATAATGCTTTAATTTTAAACCTCAACAACAGAAATATCCATGTTTGACAGTATTTTCACATTATTTTCTTATAAGCAAGACAAACTCTAGCTCTGGGTAAAAGTTTTGGCTTTAGTTTAGCATCTTTGAACCCATACAATTATGCACTACTTACACATTCTGTTGCAGTTCACAAATCTCTAAAATATGTATTCATTATAAAGTAATGCACAGAATCATTATAAAGAATATGAAATAAGCTACACACACAATTACTCGTGTAATGTATAATACAAATTTAACACCCAATAGGCTAGTAGCTTACTGTAATACTGGCTGATTTATGAAATAAAAATTCTTTAACAAATACATTTTACATTTTGCAATTATTTTTTGTTTTTTTGCAGATAACTGTTTAACTTAAACTTTAAATTGTTAAGTAATTTATCATATTATATTAGAACTAGTTATAAAACAATAGACGTCTATGTCTCTGACAGCTAAGTAAATGTGTGTTGATGTGGTCGATGGATGCTTATGTAAAACGGGAACAGAAAAAAATGGGCCAAAATGTCCTCACTATTCAAAAATGTCCTCACTAAATTGTCATCTGCAAAAGTAAAATTATGCCTCTATAGATGTGCACATGTTTGTTTGATAATTTTACGAGTGAGCAAGAGACAAGAAATCATGCTATGAAAACTATAGAAGGATAAGTCCTCAGTCAAACATATGTGTAGTATGCATGAAAATGTATCTTTCTAAAGGCCTCAAAGAATATTCAGGATTCCAGTCAGGAATATCAAGACATATTGAACTCTTTTAACAGGACTGTGAATATATACATAATGTAAATTTAGCCTATAACACTGTTTTACTCTGCCATTAAATTCCACAACTATGGGGTTTTCTATAACAGCTGTTGAGTGAGTGACTGCATCAGCCGTGCAACTATCTTGAGATGAAAGGAATGCTGATGGATTATAGACCTCGACTGCTATTTTAGTTTTAAAATTGGCATTATCACATTATCGACAGTTTAAAAACCTGCAAGACTTTTATGTCAAAAGTTCAACTTAAAAGCTTGTGAAGAATGAATAGTTCAGAACATTCCATTTTAATTCCGTTTAGACAATCACAGTCTGTGACAGCTAAACGCTAGTCCAGCTAATAATAAAAACACACAATTCATATTAGATTGTAGAGAGCTAGAAATAAGTAATCGAAACGTAGAAACAATAGCCATGGGGTGAATTCAAATGAACTGCAACATTTTTCCCAGTCATCTAAAATGCACATTATCTCCCAATTTACCAGAATTCACCTGTTTCACAGGACGATTAAAGCCCCATTATTAAAATCATATAGGCTACAGGAACATAAAATAAGATACATACAAATATATAACAAAGCACATTTTTATTTTATCAGTTACCAGTGGTTCACAAAAACACTGTAAAATAAATTTTGAAATTATTTTAACTTGAAATAAATATACTTGACATAAGTGTACTTTAATTGCCAAGAGTCGTGTGTCTCTAATTATAGTTGCAACTAGCAGTGTTAAATCTGAATTTATAATCACATCTCACATTATGTAGACTGCATAGTGTCAGTAGGCTGGTTAACTGGATCTATGACATCTATTTGGACTTGACTACTATATCCTAAACCATGCCTGCCAAATATGTATTTAGCGCAACATATTATTATCATGCACACAGAGCAAATATTAAATAGGACAGTGCTTTTTAGAAATTGTTTTTAAACTCACTTTCTTTTGAGATAGCGGTTAGAACAGCCATCTGAAATAACAAAGTAACAAGAAAATATCAAAACATCTAAGTAGTGGAGGTGATTTTCAACCAAAAGTTGAAATGAAAGAGAAAAATATGGATCCAGTCTTATAAGGATGATATCTTCAGCTCTTGGCTATTTATCAAAACCACCTTACGTTATCTTCTCTGGAGCTTCTCCTTTGCATATATTTTCCCTCATTCCAAAGTAAGGGACAACAAAATTCTGATTTACTCTTTCACAACTTTAATCTGATTAATCTTTATTCATATCCTCAGTCTCATCACTTTGATTCATGGGGTCCAGAATAAAATGTTTATTGGTGGGCCTCCAGCATACAGTTCCCGCTCATCACAGGGCTCTCTGCTTTAAAGGATACCAGATAATCCATGTGCTGACTCTGTGGCTGTTGGCTGCTGGCCGGGTGGGGGCCAGCGTTTCTCAAATTTGCTGAAGAACAGTGGGTCGGTGAAGGGCCCTCCATACACAATGCTTTGCAGCAGGTAGACCAGTGCCACTACTAGGCATGATACCAGAAAGAAGGGAATGAAGGGACGAAGATGTGTCCACACAACTCCCACACCATAAGTGAGGCCACCATGGTCATGGTAATGGGTGGTCTTACGGGATGTCGATGATGGTGTAATGGGCGAAGCGAGGCTGTCTGAATCCATGTAATTGGAAGACTCTGGATCAGTGGAATCCATGGTTGATGGTTATATATTGATGGTTGATCCAACCAGGGAATCAGAATGAACAATGATTAAATACTATGGAGCATCCAACAATGGTAGATTTTCCAGTTGTCAGCATTTCCATTATTGCATGATTCCAGTATTGCATGATCCTGTGTGTCTTAAGGCGATCTGTGGTCTTCTCAGTCAGCTCTTGACAGATGAAAAGCAGTTTGCAGTGAACATTCCAGAACTATTACCCTAAAGACAGGTTCATCGATTTCCTCATGCACTCATTTCTCTCTTTTTCAGACTCTCAACTCTCTCTGTGGGTGTCTTGCATGCACTGACAGAGATGGTGTCTGTCGGGACCTGATAAGTTCACCACACCAGCCGCACTCAGGGAAATAGAATACTCTGAGAGAAATACTCTGAGAGAGTGCAAACGATGTAGGGATAAGATTCCTATGTGTATATATAGCACCAACTGACTGGAACATTTGGACAAAGGGGGTGTCACAAACAGTGACATTGAGCCATTTACTTCACTGTGTCAACAGCCTTAAATTCATCTGTTGAAATAGCATGCGCACCTTGCCTAATCATTGTCCTGCTTTTTTCTTTACCTCCCTTTCACTAGTTCTAACCAACACAAACTTCAAAGTAGGTTACAGTGAGGTGATTAATAGCTTCAGCATGGAGCAGATGCCCCTCATGGGTTTCATGTTCTAAAGCCATCAAAACAAAAACTGCTGACAGAATTCAGTCAGAGCGACTTCTGTTTTGGAAGTCACTCTGTGACCTACAAAAAATTAAACAGGAGAGAGAGAGCGATGTTCTCTGTTATTTAGGGTTATGATTGGATTAATTACACAGTCTTTCGGAATCAGTTTACTTTTTGTTTTTGCAACCATTTGACTTTGATTTATCAAATGGTATCTTTAACTTGTTATAAGTTGAGTAAAAAATATAAATAAAAAAATATACCAGACCCACTGCTCTTCACATTTTGTATGTCATCCTTATTTAAAGCACCTTATTCAGATAATTAGCACATTAGGAGAGAGCTCCACGAAGCTCCATCTACTGTATATGTTAGATAAGAGAGACATACAAATGCGCAGAGCATTGGGTTCCCAGGACCAGAGTTGACATCCACTCATGGTTGTGTTCAGATCGATACTGCCATACTTATCACTTCTGAAGTACGCAGCATGTGAACTGTAAAATGTGTAATGGAGAACACTGCAAGATAAGAAGAGGCCTATGCAAATGCAAAGTACTCGAGTGGACCTTCTATTTCCAATTCAGAATGAGGTAATCTTATTTGAACATTTATTTGAACACATATAGCCCAAGTAACTAGGCTCCTCCTTATCTTGACATGTGATAGTAATGGCAATATTAAATATACAAGATATGAAATGTATTTAATTTATTAGATAACATCCATTTTGATAATAGAAAAATATTAAAATAAATTATATATTATATAAACTATAATAACTATATTATTAAATACATTTTATTAATTTGTTTGAGAGAAAGCTTAAAAAATCTTAGGACAAACCTAAAATGCACACATTGTTGCATATTTTCCCTTTTATGCACTAAAACAAAGAAAGATAAATAAATTGAATCTATAATGAACCACCCTTTAAAGGGGAATTTAATTCAATCTTTCAACTTACACTTCAAAAGTTCCCCTAATGGAAGAATCAGCCTTTAGCATAAAATTAGATTAAAACGTAAAATAACTGTTTATTTAGGCGGTAGTAACACAGAATGTGACAATGCCGTGAATAATGAATAATGCAAATACTGTGGAGACATCTGGCATCACTTTCTAAATTTTAGTTCAACAACAGGGCTTTGCTAACACGGCTTTGCTAGTGTTAAGAGCGAGTAGGTTCAGAACTAATATTTTGAGGGCTCTTTTGCTATGAAACATTGTACAGCTCGTAATGAGTCAGAGGACAATGTGAGATGTGAATTTGAAGCCAGTAGTCAAACCAAAACGTTATTTATAGGCCCGGAAATATAATACCAGTCACATGTTCAAGCATTTGAGGAAATTAAAATCTGTATAATGAAATACCTATACGATCCCAAACAACTCAACAAAGAATAACACATTCACCATCCACATTAGACACAAAAATCACTATCCATAACTTCAAAAAAGCAGATTATGACAACAAAAATATTCTGACACTCCTCTTTCCTTTTTCTTTCATTTAAGTAGTTTTTCTATTTTTCATCCACAGCATCTGCATTTATTACGTTTTCATTCTGATCTGTTTCTTGTTCTGTCTTCCTGTCAGAATCTGATCCATTTTTCTCTGTCTCCTCATTTTGTTGAATCTCATCCCTCTCTCCATCTTCATTACCTTCAGAAACCCCTTGATCTTCTTCTTTGTTCTTGTCCTTCTCCATGCTCTCTTTTTCCTTCCTCGCTTTCTCTATCTTTGAGAGGTGATGACAGAGAGCCTGTACATAGGTAAAAACACACAGAGAATCTGGATGGTTGCCCATTAGTAACATGTCAGACACTTCCAAAAGGGGGCAGCAGTCAGCAAGAGATCTGGAATTGAAAGAGAGTTTGTTTGTTTTATATTAACTGCAGATGAATGAAACCAAAATGCACAAGAATACTCTTCCTCACACACCACATCTTTTTGCCATAATGTAATACTGCTCACATATTTATATATTTACACACATTCAAATGTCAACATACTCTGCTGTACTGAAGGCCAGAGTGAAATTCTTCTCCCGTTCACTTGCTTTGAGGGAGGAGAAGTCAAAAGCAGAAGGAAAGAAACGATGAACGAGTGCACAGAAAGCCAGGCCATCACTCCAGGAAGAAGAGAAGTTTTCTATGTTGACACCCTTTGAGACACAAAATATTGCAAAAATAACTAGATCTCCCAGGAAAACTTGCACTATAGGTCATACTAGCCTAATGTGTTTTGCTCATACTAACGAATGTAGTTTTATTGGTGAGCACATACTCTCAAAATAGTCAAAAATACCCATATAAAAATCAATATGGCATCCACCCAGACTAATGTGTAGGGATCTTGAGTTATTCGATCACATAACATTCTGATTATAACCTGTTTTTAAGAGTGTGTTTACAAAATGTGTGTTTCTTAGGAAGTTTTAACTTTATTTTACCTCGTACTTCTGTGTTTTGTTCCTGCACCACTGCAAAATTTTCTGTTTAATTGATGCTCCACCAGCCATACCTATAGATGTCCGTTGAACTTTAAAGTTTCTGATGCCTGGAGTCCTTCAACAAACCAACATATGCTATTCACACTCAAGACACAGTAGACTACAAATCCAACAGCACCGGTAGAGAGATACTACTGAACAAATGGGCCTATTTAATAACCAGAATTCATTGCTGAAGATGGCAAGTTTTTTATTTTTTTACATTAAATAGAGAATATAACAAATGTGTGGGTGATCAAAACTTCAAAGCACATGGTATTTTTACAGTGAGCCATATGATTATGAGTTTGATGATAATGATAAAGACAAATATCTTGTTAGTGAGATGACTTACTGGTCCTTCTCAAACTTGGCCAAGGCATCTCTTCTGGCCGAGGGTCGGGCAGATGACTTGTTGGGGGCTCTAAGAGCAGAGGATGGAGCTGCTCCAATTTTTCTTCGCATATTTTCTGGTTTGTACTTGATATCATCTTTAGTCTCTTTTTTTTCTTTTGTTTCTCTTTCATCTTCTTTATTTTTATTTTTGCCTTCAGTTTCCTTTGTTTTCTTGTCCTCTTCTTTGTGCTTTACCTCAAGTTGTCCCTCTTTGTTGCAGGAATCATTCTCTATCCTGTGAGGGTCGTTGTTACTCTTCTTTTTCTTCTTCTTCTTCTTCTTCTTCTTCTTCTTCTTCTTCTTCTTCTACCTTGCTTTCTTTGTTTTCATTTACCCCTGCCTCTTTTTCTTGTTCTCCAGATTTATGTTCTTTGATATCCTTCTCTTGTTCTTCTTTCTCTTCCAGGATGTTGGCATTCTCCGTGACTCCGCCCCCTCGCTCACATGCCTCACAGTCATCGGCTTCAGTTTTTGTGTTCTCATGGTTTTCTTTGTTGTTCTCATTAGCTCCACCCTCGGTAGTATTAGTCCCACATCCTGGCTCTGACTCTGCAACACATTTTGTCTCTAGGGACTTCACATGTTTGGCATCCTGTGAAGGGCCCATTCCAAACAAAAAATTAGGCCAAAGTACAAAATTACCAATCACAGTGTAGCTCTACAGTGTTTACACCAGCCAGTTTTATATATTCTAAATATGACAACAGTTCAATTATATATTACTCTATGTTTTTTATAGTTTTATTAGTTTGTAAGCAGTTTGTAAGTGGTTATAAACATAAAGCACTGTTTGTGTTCACACTGAACATTCCAAAAAGAAAAAGTAGGTACACTTCAGGGACCCAGATGATGCACTTAATTAAAAAGTGTGGAATGTTGGACACACCATGCACTTATATGTCGTAGCTTTATTTGCGTGAAGTGAGAGGGGCTATAAGATGCCGATACTGGATGACAAAATAACCTTATAAAATTTGTTGTGTAATTTGGAACAAAACCCTTCTAGTGTTCAGTTTGTCACAGTACTATTGTTTATAATAGCAGGCTACTGTTCATTATATGTAGCTAACACTAATACCCTGTCAATTCAGGTATAGTATTTATTATGTGTAATGTTCTCAGTTTGATATAAGGTAACATCAGTGTTTGTGTCTCCCCCTCTCTCTCTCTCTGTGTGTGTGTGTGTTTAGAGGAGCTGCAGGTTTCACATGGGGTCATGACTCACCAGTTGTAAAAAGAGCTGTAGCATTCCACTAAATGAGCAGGTGGGAGGGTGAGCATAAGCAAATGTGTTCTCATATCAAGCTACCACATGCAACCGGCAAAAATATCAATGTGATAGCACTCCTGATAAAAATTACATAATATTGTCATTGTTATAAGTTCTTGACTGGGAGTGCAAATATACTGTACATACTGCAACCTCAGAATGCAAGACAGTGTGTGTGTGTGTGTGTGTGTGTGTGTGTGTGTGAGTGAGAAGTTGTGTGAGAGAGAGAGAGAGAGAGAGAGAGAGAGAGAGAGAGAGAGAGAGAGAGAGAGAGAGAGAGAGAGAGAGAGAGAGAGAGAGAGAGAGCAAGTGACACATAATGCATAATGTATATGTATATAATAACATAATGCATGGATTTAATTGTAACTATGGTGGGAAAGCATCTGCCTCACATTTTGGGGACTCCTTATCAGTTTTACGGTATATTTGGTGTAAAAAAAATTGTAAATAAAACTAAATAAAAAAATATTTATCAGATGAGATCTGTTTAATGCAATGGAAATTTTTTCAGTTTCAGAAAAATATTTACTTCCAACTTTCTGTTGGAAGGAAGGATATTTCAGAAATCTGACTGGCTTTAATACATGGTTAATTACAAGTGATCTTGATTACGTTTAGGGTCAATTTTACCCCAGTGTAACACATTTTAAACAAATATAGCAAAAGAGATGAAAATCAACCAAATAAACAACCAGAGTGTATCTCTCTACTGTGACATCTCAATGCATTTACTCACATTTTGTATGGGGGGTCTCTGTACTCAAAAGTAACATAATATTTATCATATTATTTGTGTAATGCTAATTTGTTTATTGTCAATAAATTAGCTATCTTAAAAATTCAAAACATTTGCAAACATCATGTTGAATCAACATCATGTTTTTGAGATGTTAAAAAGGCCTAGTGTCAATCAGACACAACATGAGGGTTAACGTGAGAAAGTGAGAGAAATATAGGAACTGAAATAGAGAGATAATCACATGATAATTCACTTCAGCACTTACCTGGTCACTAATTACCTTTGTCTCACTGGTCACAGCGATATTCTCCGAGTCCTCCATTTGAACAGACGACTCCAGTCTAACTACAGTAATCACTGAACTGACAGACAGATGATACTGTCTTCTTACTTCTTCACCTCTGTCTTTCTTCTGATTTTCTTGGTCTCTCTCACTCTCTTCTTCCTTTTTCACCCTAGCCTCCTCTCCCCCCTTCTGTCTCTGTCTGACCTTTTAAACAACACACGCTCCAGAAATAGTGTAACACTGGTAACACTGGCTCAGACAGACCCACTGAGCAGCTGTTAGTGCTGGTAACCAATACACAACATTACACACACACGTAGTAGGAATAAACAGTATTGACGCACATCCAAAATACTGTACAGACAAAAAGTTATGACAGAAATAACCTTTAACATATATTAATAGAATATGAACTGGCTTAATCTTTTTAGACCTTATTTGCATACAGTCACACACTCTTGCATAAAATGTACAAAAGCTGTCATTGGGGCGCTATACTTTCAGAAGGTACTGCCATTTAGGTGCTAAAATGTACATGTTAGGTAATATGTTACTTTATATATCATAAAATATCATAGCCCCCTCATACTAATGTTTCCAGTTATTCAGTTTTGTGTAATTTTATGGTAAATTATGCTTAAAACTTAAAATCTTCTATGACATTCCCAAAGAGATTTCTTGATGCTATTTTGAAGTTTTATGCGAATGTGATCAGAATAGCAGTTTGAAAATAAGAGTTTTGGACTTCATCTAAAGCTTTCACTTAGTACACTTTTTATCAAAGCAGACTGTGGTTCGTTATCTTGGTGGACATGTATAGTTCTTCTTATCCTGTAGAGGAGCACTCCCTCAACACAAAGCAGATGGTTTTAAAAATAAACTGCTATCTTTGCTCTCATTCACTCACTGCCCATGATTATCTGTTGTCTTCCTTCACCTCCCTCTTCATCCACTCTGCTCTCACTTCTCTGTATGAACGAACACATGTAGCACATGTGGATGTGCATTTTCTTGCTCTTTATTTAACTAAATGATGAATTAATAAACATGCCAACCCTTAATCCAATGAAAAATATTTGGTGTTAATATTGGTGCAGCTAAGATGCTATGAATAAACGTCAATATGGTCAGTCTAATTTGTAGTGGTAACTTTTGTTTTTTGGGATCGATCATTTAAAATTTGTTAAGTCAAGTCACTTTATTTATATAACGCTTTTAACAATACAAATTGTGTCAAAGCAATTGCACAATATCAAACTAGGAAAATAGTGTGTCATTAACGTAAAATGACGAGATTAAGTCAAGTCAAGTCACCTATATATATATAGCGCTTTTACCAATACAGATTGTGTCAAAGCACTTAACAGTATCAAATTGGAGGATAGAGATAGAGTGTCAATAATGTATAATAATAAGATTAAACACTCAATTTTCAGTTAAAGGCATTTCATTATTGAATTCAGAGATGTCATTGTCTAGCTTATTTTAGTTTATATAGTATCTGTGAAATCAAATTGATGATAATCGCTAGAAATTAAGTCTCCCCAACTGAGTAAGCCAAAGGTGACAACACTCAATTTAAAATTTTCAGTTAAAGGCATTTCATTATTGAATTCAGTGATGGCATTGTCCAGCTCAGTTCAGTTCTAATAGTATCTTTGCAATCAAGTCGACGATATCACTGGAAAGGAAGTGTCCCCAACTAAGCAAGCCAGAGGCGAAAGCGACAAGGAACCGAAACTCCATCGGTGACAGAACTGAGAAAAAACCTTGGGAGAAACCAGGCTCAGCCAGGGGGCCAGTTCTCCTCTGGCCAGACGAATCAGTAGTTTGTTCCAACTGCAGCAAAGTCAGATTGTAAGGGTTCCAGTGGTCTTTTCCCGAGACGGGGTCCTCACTGGGGATCTGTCTCATCTACGTGTCCTGGACTCCGCAGACGCTCAGGACTGTAGAGGTCGTCTCTAGGTGCTGATCCACCATCTGATCTGGATACGGACTGGATCTGGTGACTGCAGTGATCATCTGGGTAAGGTGGATCGGGTGGCTACGGTGACCTCGGAATAAGAAAGAAACAGACTAATATTAGCGTAGATGTCAATCTTCTTACGATGTAACAAGTACATCATGTTTCATGGGAAGTGTTCCCGGTTGACCTAATTAATGCAGCCTAACAATCCTTTAACAGATTTGAATATTAAAAGCATATTAGTGTGCTATGTGTATGCCAGGTTAAAGAGATGGGTCTTAAAACTTAGCAGCTTAACATAATTGGTTCTACAGTTGGTTGGTTGTTTGAAGAAGAACTCCAATATCTCCCACTGAGTGGATGTTCAAATCAGAAGAGGGCGCCAAATATACGTTCACAATGCCACCACTTCACAAACTTTCAAAGTCATGATGTAACACACACACACACACACACACACACACACACACACACACACACACACACACACACACACACACACACACACACACACACACACACACACACACACACACACACACACACACACACACACACACACACACACACACACACACACAGTTAGGGTTTTGTGCATTTTATAGTGACCATTTTCTATCCCCTGGCCCTAAACTAAGCTACCCCTTACAGAAAACGTTTTTCTTTGCATTCTGTTACATTCCTGAATGTATTGTTGTTATTTTCTGGTACAAATGCGTGGGCGTGGTTGTGTGCCCTCTGTTGTGCTTGGTGTCTCTCTCTCTACCTCTCTCACTCTGTTCCCTCTCAGGCTGAATCATCATCACCTGTAGAGATGGAGTATATGACGGCAGTCCAGTGTTTGCTGCAGAGAGACACACTTCTCCCCTGCTCCTGACTGAATTCAGTAATTTCAGGATTATAGTTGCTAACCTGAGTTTGTGTGGTGAATTAGCAGTGGCTAATAACTTTAGTTGTGTGTGAACTGTCTAAAGGTAGTATTTGTTTTTGCACCGCTCATTTGTTAATTGTTAGTTTGTTAAGTACAAGAGTAGGGGAGAGCGGGGCACAAAGTAACACTTTTTGACTTTCTCAAACTGTGTAAATCCATTTGGGTTTCAGAGTATATATATATTTCCACAGTAATTTCACACTTCTCTAGTACAAATACGTCACTTTGTTTCATAAATACAGTGTATACGTTTTTCTTTATTTACCCTCACAAATTGGAAGTGAAATGTGACAAGATGCCCCGTAGGTGGGGTACATTGTAACATCTGAGGGGCACGTTGTAACATGACCACATGATGACAGCTTAAAACAGTATCTGATCACAAGAAAAAAATATACAAGTCAAACTAAAATATTTATTCAATAAAATTAAATAATTATTTATTTCAAATAAAATAATGGCGATTTTTAAGAATAAAAAATTATCAGATTTTTTCATTTGACAATGAATACATTGCAACCATGCTTGGGATGGCCCACATAAACGAGCCAAAATGCTTTACATGTCTTGAAATAATAATTTCTGAACATTAAACATTGACTGTCAGTCTTTATTCGCCTGTTTCTCGCCGTTTCTAATTAAAATATATTAAAGTAAATAGTGTGAATTACATCGCAAAATTTACTTAAGCCATAAATATAATTTTACTATGGTAAAATAAATGTTCAGCGATATCTTCAAAAGACTTTTGAATTTTGGCGCACTTTTTTTCTCTATATAATTTTGAAATGGTAACTAGTAAATACTGTAAATTTGGTTATGCTAGCATGTGTGTAAATATTTTAACCACGTGTGCTAAAACTAACCCTGTGTTACTTTGTGCCCTGTGCTCGCCTATATGCATTCTTTTGAATTCTGCTGTTGTATATTATTTTGAATTAAAAGTGAAGCTGTTGGGCACAGCCTGGTCTCATATTTATAAGTAAGTATTAATATGTAACATTTACAACATTTACATATTGTACATAACGTACATTTTTGTAAGTTTTTATTGATGCTAAAACGTCTCGGGTTACTCGCGTAACCCTTGTTCTCTGAATAGGGAACAAGACGCTGCGTAAAACTTACACGCTTTGGGAACGCCCCTGGGCGTGCCGATTGTCTGAAACCCGTATAGAATCACGCCAATTCATAACCCGAGACTTTTTTTTCATAGGTTCAATCGACGCTGCGTAAAGCTTACACGCTTTGGGAAAGACATACCAAACACGGCAAGCTAAGAACGCTGCCCTACCTGGCCCGATTACGAACCAGACAGCATACACGGCCAATTCAAACAGACAGAACCTGAGAACCTGGAGCCGTGTCGAGATCTAAGTTATAGAACCTGATAAAAGTGTGCGGAGAGGACCATCCTGCCGCTACACAAATATCCTCTAGGAGGACTCCTCTGAAAAGAGCTTGAGAGGAGGCCACGCTCCTAGTAGAGTGCGCCCGAATGCTGAGAGGGGAAGGAAGGCCACGCACCTCATAAGCCAGCAAAATAGCGTCCCTCACCCAGTGAGAAATTCGGTGTTTCGATGTGGCAAATCCACGGCGGCCAGCAGCAAAGCACACCAGCAACTGGGGAGACTTTCTCCAAAGTTTGGAGCGGTCCACATATATCTTCAAAGCTCAGACAGGACAGAGCATGTGAAGCCTCTCCTCCTCAGCTACAGCAAAGGGAGGAGGATGAAAGGAGTGAAGTGTGACCACTTGAGAGCGAAACGATGCGAATAAAACATTGGGGACATAGCCAGGCCTAGGCCGCAGGATCACCTTGACCAGACCCGGGGCGAAGTCCATAAACATCTCGCTGACAGAGAGAGCCTGCAAATCCCCAACTCTCTTCAATGATGTTAGTGCCAACAAAAGAGTAATCTTAAGAGTCAGAATCCGCTCTGGAGCTGACTCTAAGGGCTCATACGGGGCTGCCATTAGACCTTCAAGAACTACTGATAAGTCCCAGGAAGGAACTCCAATAGGACGTACTGGTCTCAGCTGTTGGATGCCACGCATAAATGCAGAGACCATCCGATGCCTCCCCAGGGGAATTTCATCCAGCTCTCTCCGAGTGGCAATGGCCGCGATGTAAACTCTTAAGGTGGTAGCGGCTGCCCCTGCTGCCAGTTTCTCCTGCAAGAACTCCAGTACTGGACCAACAGGGCAGTTAACTGGGTCTACTGCATGTGCCAAACACCAGGACTCAAAGACTCTCCATTTGGAAGAGTAAAGCTTCCTAGTAGCGGGGGCTCTGGCACTAGCGATGGTCTCCTGAACCTCGGCAGGAAGACTAGAAATCAAGGTTAGTGGCCCTGGATGGGCCATACCCACAGCTTCCAGATCTCGGGCTGAGGATGCCAGATCTTGCCCTGAAGCTGAGAGAGCAGGTCCTGCCTGATCAGAATCTCCCAAGGGGGCCGATACAGAAGAGGAATCAGCTCTGAGAACCACGTCTGGGATGGCCAGAATGGGGCTACGAGTAGGAGACGGACACCGCTCTCCTTCACCCTGCACAGGACTGCCAGAATTAGCTTGACTGTCAGAAACGCATACAGTCTCACGTTCGGCCAAGGTTGGGCGAACGGTCTATGCCCAGAGGTGCCGGGGTAACTCAGGGAGAACCAAAGCGGGCATTGGGATGACTCCTGTGATGCAAAGATGTCCACTTCCACTTCGCCGAACAGATCCCAAATCTGGGCTACTGTCTGAGGGTTCAGCATTCATTCCCCTGGCCTAAGTTTCTGCCTCGACAGAAAATCGGCTGCAAGGTTAAAAACTCCCAGAATGAGAACCACTCTCAGGGAGAGGAACTTGTCCTGAGACCAAAGGAGAAGACGGCGTGCAAGCCTGTTCAGGGTGCGCGACCGTGAACCCCCTTGGCGATTTATGTGGGATACCACCACCATGTTGTCCGTCCTGACTATCACATGACACCTCCTGAGAAGGGGGAGAAAGTGAATCAGTGCCAGGAAGACGGCTCTGAGCTCCAGGCAGTTTATGAGCCAGGAGAGGAACTCTCCTGTCCAAACACTGTGCGCCGGTCTGCCTTCGAAGACCGCGCCCCAGCCTGTTATCTAAGGAGCAGATGGCGCATTCGCCAGTATAAGGAGCAACATGAGAATGTCGAAGGCGGCTTCCGCGCCATCAGCCAATGAATTGGCGTGACTCTATACAGGTTTCAGACAATCAGCACGCCCAGGGGCGTTCCCAAAGCATGGAAGCTTTACTCAGCATCGAGTGAACCTATGAAAGAGAACGTACAATTTAGATGAAGTTCAACGTTTAAAATGTACAAATCGATACGTATTTTCAGCTAAGAAACGTAAAAACATTTACGTATCTTTTGTATCATTAAGATATTCGTATCAATGGATTTTTATCATTTTATCAATAGATTTAGATTTACTCATTTGATACAAAATATGCAGGAAAATAATCGCTTTAAGTAACTAACAATATAGCATTAAAAATGTTTTTTATAGTCGCTAATCCCACTCCTACATCTAAACCTAGCTATTTCTGTGCAGTATAAGAAAAAAACATGACAGACAGATACATGCAATTGACAAAATGTTAAAAGCAGTACCAAAAGTAATCCAAATGACGATGCGTTGCATTCGCAGTCTTATCTATCAAAATACAGTAGGTTTGTGTGAGGTGCAGAGCAGAATTTATGTTGTTAATCGCTGAAAAAAATATTAAAGTTTAAAGTTAAGTCTTATGTAAATTTAGGCATTTTATTGGAAATAAGCTGGATGCAGAAATCACACAACAAAACAAAATGTCATAATTTCATATTACATAAACAATTTAATGATGCAATTGGAAACGAGGTAATTTATATGACAACTAAAAACAGCTAATAATAAAATGAATCCTGCGATTTCTATATTCATAAGGATTCATTTTTAGATGCCGTTGATTCGTCAGTTTTGTATGTTTAAATGGTGAAAATGCGTCAGTATTGTACGTCTTAGTACCTGTAAAAACGTAAGTAAATGTTTGTTTTATAGAACCAGATTTTATGTAAAATAGCCTACATAAAAATTATCATGAGATCACGTTGCAGCGAGAGAGTGCCTTTTTCTTTGTATACGACAAATATTGTAATGATATGATATTGACAGAGCAGAATACTAGTCAGAAGAACATACTAATGAACGGCACGAAATGAGCGACGAGAAGTACAATGGCACAAAAGGCCTCGATCAATGTTTAGGGCAGTCCTTTATCCAAGTCAGGCAAGGATGAGAACCAATCACCACCTCCATCAGGTTAAGTCCAAGAACCGCCTTCCTGGAAACAAATGTAAACATACACAGAGAGAGAACACCAGAAGGCAGCATAAAACAACAGACAAATGACTGAAGGTCATAACAGATACTAACATTACATTCATCCCTGTTTTTGGTTCAGTTAAGGAGTTGAGGGAAGTTTTATGTTTCTTTTTCTTTTTTCATTTTGGACGTTTGAGGTAAGTTAGCTGCTCCCAAAATTATTTAGTTAATCATTTTGTTTGTTATTTTAGGCCTTGCTCTCTCCTGAGCCATTGTTCCCTATCTCTTTGTTGAAACTTCTTGTCTTTTTTATCTCTATTTTTGTATATATATGTGAATTGGTGTTGTCTTCACTCTGGGACAGAGGACTAAAGTGTTCTTGCCGGGTTCTTTTAAATGTTATGCCTTTTCCTTTGCTACTTCCCCTCACAGCAGGCATGTGCAAAGGGGGGGGGGATACAGGGGGTATTTGGGGGCTCAAGCCCCTGCCCTTTTTCAAAATTATTCAAAAGTGCCCCTCTCAGACAAATAGAAACGATATTATTGTCAATAAAACAAAATGCATTTTAATTATAATTAACATGACAATGTGTACAAAATGGTAACTATTACTCAAAAGTCTTGCGTCTTGCTTGACTGACTGATATTTGCTGATATTCCACAGTCTGTTCGGAGTCTCTCAAGCCATATATGGTACTTTCAGTGAGAGGGTCAGGGAAAGAAACAAACAAACAATATTTTAAACTTTTTCATAAATAAAAAACTAGAGTGTTGATTTAATAAAAAATCCATATATTATATTTTAGAATACTACATAATTCATCAATGCCCGTTTGTCATTATAATACACCAACCAATCATGATCTGGCTCAAGTTCAAATTTCATTGGACAATAATAAGAAGTGGAGCGGTCATTTTCCATTCTTATTCATAAATCGGTCGAAAATTACATGGGAGAGAAGAGCTAATTTATGGAGTGATGTGGATCTGCAGTTTGTCTCATTTTATTAATCAAATTACAGCTGAGAAAATGCTAAATGACTACAAAAGCGGGGCGCAAAACCGTGCAGCGCCAAAAGTTGCAATAATGGGAATCAGTAGGCTATTCAATTCACTTAGGCCTACATTTATGCATGATGCACCGAGGTCTGCACAGGCTTAAAATTGAAGTCCAAACCCAGCCCATACCCGAGGTCGTCTGACCCGACCGGAGCAACAGTTAAATTTAGAGCCCGAACCTGAAATCTTTTTCCCCCCACAACGAATAGCCAAATAAAAAAATTAAAAAGATGCAATGTCAGTAAACAAATACATAAAGAAACTGATTCATCAAGGCTCTGCCATTTCACAAGACAAAAGAAAAACACTTACCTGTTATAACGTTGCGAGTCAGTAGCCTATCAAGCTTTTTTACTCCGTGCTGTTTGTGTGCTGCATGATGTTTGATATTGTGTGCAATAATGTGTGTGCGTGCGTCTATGAAAGCAGCATAGCATCTGCATATAGTTTTGGTTTAGCTACAAACCCGAACCCGACCCGAGCCCGAAGCTATCCATTAAACATTAACCCGAACCCGACCCGAAACCCGAAAGTATTTCGGGACCAGTCGGGCTAAGGTCGGGTAGCAGACCTCTATGCACCGTTTACTATTTGATGAAACTATCATAGTTAATGAAGCCCAAGTGTCACCTACAGGACTATTTATGTGAAGTGTAGGCTGGCGAAATGGTGACATGAAAGGAATTTTTCATGTTACCATTTTTAATAATTATGCAGCATTATGAAAGTGTCTTATGCTCATCAAGCCTGCATATATTTGATCAAAAATACAGAACAAGACTGTAATATTGTGAAATAGTATTACAATAAAAATAATGTTTATCTATTTTTAAATACTTTAAATATCATTTATTTCTATGATGCAAAGTAATAATTCCTCCAGTCTTCAGTGTCACATGATCCTTCAGAAATCAGTCTAATATTGGAAACAGCTGTGCTGTGTAACTTTTTTTGGGGGGAAGCCCGTGATACTTTTTTGGGGGTTCATTGATAGATAATTTTTAATATCACTATTTCTATCAATTTAGCAAACCTTTGCAGAATGAAAACTAATCTCTTTCAAAAAACGTCTTGCAAAAATATAAAATAGGTTCAAGATTCAAGGGTCAAGGTTTTTTTATGCGTCACATACTCAATTATACAGGATATAATCAGTAGTGAAATGTAAATCAGGACAGGTACGCTCAATGGACCTTGCAAAATAACACAATGCAAGAGTATATATATTATATATATAAATATAGGTAAAAAATAAAAATAAGAAAAAATATAGAGTAAAATGTGCAATACAATAAATGTGCAATACAGTATACTGTGGACTTAATAAATAATAATATAAGCAGGGATGTGCAAACAGGTTGTGCCGGGTATATACATAGCAGCAGTATGGATGATAGTGAATATTTAACAGTTTATTAAATTGAGTCTTGTAAAGGTTATTTGACTAAGTTTGAGTTTAGGAGCCGATGGCCTGAGGGAAGAAGCTCCTCCTAAGTCTCTCAGTTTTTGCCATCATGCTCCTGAAGTGCTTGCCATATGGCAGGAAACAGAAAAGATGGTTACCGGGGTGATTTGTGTTCTTGATGATTTTAACAGCTTGCTTTTGCAGCGTTTGAGGTAGATGGCCTGCAGAGAGGGGAGGGGAGAGGGGATAAATAGTAATGTATCCAAACTTTTGACCTATAATATATATATTTTTTTTTACATTGCCCCTATATTACATTTGAGCCCCTGCCCATGAGGAACTCTCTGCACGTCCCTGCGTCACAAACCCCTTGACAGGAGGGGAACGTAACAATTGTTACACTTTCAGATAAACAATTTAGTTAGTATTTTTATCTCTTCACCTCGTACAGGCCAACCACCCCCCCCCCCCCACACACACACACACAGTTTTTCTATCCTTGTGGGGACATTTAAATTAAAATAAGTGTATTACTATTATTATTATTATTATTATTACCACTACAATTAATGTTAATTACAATTAATATTAATATTATTGCAATTCATATTAATACAAATAGTTTATTTTAATAATCTAATCTCGAGACTGGAAAATTGTTGTAACAACTTAACATAGGTAACTAGAAGTTTGTCACATACATCGTAGACAATACTCCGATTCATCATCATATATATTTGTAGCATACATTTGAAAATGTAACAATTATACATTAATAAAAGCTTTCTTCTGAGTTTAGCAGAAAATTACGTCAAGCCCAATATTTTTTAATCAAAGTGGTTATTGAAAGACTCTCTATTGTTATAATGTGTGTCATGTGATTAAATAAGCATAAACTGAGGCCAGAGTCAGCTGTTTTCAAGCCGACTACAACATTCTGCAAATGTTTTCTTACAGAAATAAATAGGCCAGTGATATGAAGCTGTAGGTAATTGCCGCAATGGTGCAGAGGACTCAGCTTCTGCTCGATCAGGACACATTCATGACCGGTGAACTATGAATTCATTCTCTTTAACACAAACACATATTAAGATGCATTAAGATGCATTAAGAGAAAGAGCAAATCAGAGCAGTTCGTTGACTCGGAAGATAAGTTTCAGGCCTAGATGTTATATTTAGGTAAAGTCCGTTTCATTCTAATGGTTCCCCTTTTTGGGAAAGTGTCATATATCTTATGATGTTCTAAAGTGATGACATACACAAATATGAAAATGCTGATGAGCAAATTTGACACCTCTGTGACCACATGATTTGTTCCACTGATTATACTGTAGCAAACAATAGTAAATCACACATGAATGTTTGTTTCATAGGAAATGTTTTTATTTATGCTGGATCAAACATCATGCTTTAAACCTGTAAGGTTTACTGGAAATTATAAGAGTGAATATAAAGGTGCTTAAAAGTTTCTTCACAGTTATGCTACAGAATAACCATTTTTGGATCCACGAAGAACCATTCGGTCAAACATTCTTTAAAGAACCATCTCTTTCTTACCTTTTTATAATCTGAAGAAGATTCTTTCGCCAAAAAAATAAATAAAAGAAAAAACCTTTTGTGAAGCAGAAAGGCTCTTCGGATGATAAAGGATCTTTATGAAACCATTAAGAAAACAAGGTTCTTCTAAGGCATCGTGAAGCACCTTTATTTTTAAGAGTGTATGTAAAAAAATAATAATAATAATCCTGCCTAGAATAAAAGGGTAAATTACTTGGTACATTTTGTCCAGATCGATTTATTCAAAATTAAATGTATACATACAATTACTTGAATGATTCTATAATGAGTACATTTTTAATTACTGGATAAAAATTTTTTGGGGACATAAAATAAAAAAATATATCAGGACGATACAAAAGAAAAGCACACTTAATAAAAAAAATGGAATACAGCTATTTTAAATCAACAAAATTTGAAAATTTTGCAAATAAAGTATTAAGAACTTGGCACACATCTTTTAAATAGACCTTCCTTGGCTCATGGAACTCACATTCTTGAGGAGTTTGACGTAGATGGTCACACATAAGAGGATATCTTTTGGTGGTCTTGTGATAGGAACTGTGAAAGTACAATTTGAATCTTATTCTAAACACTGTTGCATCACTCCACTAAAAGGGAAGCACATAAATAGTGTGTCTTGTGCCAATCACACATTTAACTTCTGCTATTTATTTTTATTTAGGTTGTAAAATAACAGAAACGCCAACAAATCATGAGGTTAACAGTCATGATCCATTGTGCTGAAGGACAAAGCTCGTATTTGGGTGTGGATCAGTCCATTTCTCAATCGACTACAAAACCCTAGAATGTTGCCCATTCAGCCAATCTTGCTTTGTGGCATTTTTGCTAAAAGCCGGCTATCTCATGCTTTAATATGGAATGTGTGTTTGAGAAGTCCGAGAATGAGGCACAAACCAGTATTTCAGAGCTTATCAGTGCTCTCAGTAGTTCATTCACTTGTTTCTCTCAAAATCAGTTAAACTGTAAAAGGGTTAAAGGGGGCTATACAGCAGCACACCGATTCCCAGAACTAGCTTCAATTCATACACACAATTTTTTATTTTTTTTATAGTTTGACATTTAATATGGATCAATAGGGATCTTGTTATATCAAAATGTTTGATGCAGAATTCAACAAGCTACTATTTAAAAAAAGAAAAGAAAAAACAGCTCTGTTATTGAGAAGAGATCTGTGCTGGATTGAATGCTTACAAACATCTGCTTCTGAGAGTGTCCTAGAAGGAAATGAGAGGAGGGATTTGTAAAAATGGGAGGGAAAAGAAACACAGAGGTCCATATAAAGACAGTAAGTGAGAGCGAGGGATACGTGGATGTCTGTATACTTTGTTGAAGGAGTTGAAGGTTTAAGAGTAAGTGTGCATTCGCATTCATGTGTCTTGCTGTTGCTCATTTAACATTTTTGAAGTTTCCTTAATAAAGCTGAATTAATTACATTTGAATTCTTTTCAAGGACACTGGAGAAACTCCAAAACTGTTTGAAGAGAGCAGTGAGAAAGAGGCAAGATGTTTGGCTGCCAGGGAGGCGGGTTGAGGGTACGGTCCTGGTTTACTCTGATATCTGGGTTAGTGGAGTGTTTGGGGTTCGCAGGGGCTGTTTTTGGCTGGGCATCAATGGTTTTTGTGCTCAAGACTGAAGGCTATTTCAGAAGTCTGTGTGTGAATGCCACAATAAATGGAACTGCTGTTGAAGGTCAGTTGAAAATGCAAACTTATGCGTTGTGTATGCATGTCTAGCTGTGGAAACTGTGTAGTACATTTAACATTTGCTGTGTGTTAGATTGCAGTAGACAGGATGAGCAGCTCTCACTCATCTTCACCATCGCATCCTTCATGAACAACTTCCTCACGCTGCCAAATGGCTTCCTGTTTGACCACTTTGGTACCACAGTTGCCAGGCTACTGGGAATGTAAGTCAGATTTGCATGTGTATTTGTCCACAATATCACCAATATCACAGCCACAAAAAAAACTATGATATTCTGTGAGGTAGCCCAGCATATCTTGTACATGGCATGGTAAACACATATGGTTATTATTCAATACTAGGGTATCACCACCTGATCACATCATATTGCTGTTGTACTTTTTTGAAAGGGATGTGTTCTTCTATCTTCTTATTTTTAGTACTTATTAGTGTTTATATAAACACTATGACTATTTTAACAAAATTGCTATGTTTTGGGTGCAGTAATGGTTAAAGGCCAATGTGAGGCTGTTCACTCTCCTGTTATCCATATGTTTGTGCTTCAAAAGCAATTAGGAGGGAAGTTAATTATAATAGACTTTCTTTGCTGCTGTGTAAAAAAGTAGAGAGATTGTGTGAGAACAGAGCGATATCTCAGCTGAAGGAAGGAGAGAAATTTGGCAGGACTGAGTAAACTGTGGTGTGCTGAGAATTTGGATGTTTTCAGCCGCTATAGAACTTGCACAATAAGGCAGAAATGATTGAATGTTGTTGCTGCCAAATATATTTGGACACAAGTTGTGGCTTAAGTGTCCAAATATTTTGGAGGACACTTTATCTCTCAGCTCATAAATCTAAATCTGTAATAACTCTGTCCATCACGTTTCCATATGTTTTGAGACAGAAGGGCAGAGAAAACACCAAGTAGGCCCGGTTACTATTTATTTAACCACTCTCATATTCTCTTGTTATGATTTACTTTTCAGATCGGTTTACACTGCAGGGATGTTGTTAATAGCCTTTTCCAGTCCTGGTAAATAGAGTTTTCTTTCTTTATTTGACCTTTGGTATATTGATACATTTCAGTTTGTTTAGTCATAACCGATTTTCACTCCTGCAGTGAACTCCGTCCTCCTATTCCCTGCTCTGTCCGGCATTGCTGTGGGAGGAATTCTGTTCTTGATGACCAACATACAGGTATTGAATATTTCATCATGCAGTGAGTCTTCAAACCCATTGTGATGTGTAGTAACAAATGCATGAGCTGCTTCAAAAATGCTTTTCACTGGCTTTTCTCAGGATATGAGGGTGCTTTCTGATTTGACCTAAACATGCTCACTGTTAAAAATTGCTGTAAAAAAATGGCCACATTTTGACAGTAACATGCAGTTTTTCTTCAAAACAGTGCATTCTGGGTAAAATTTGTCATTTTCGAGAAAGTAGCCTGCAGCTATATATCGTGAATAAACAGTGTTCAAAGTCAACACACAGAGGCTGTGTTTCAATCACACCCTACACCGTCATTCACTATTCCCTACATGAGTGTACTAATGAACAGCTGCTTTTAACAAGCAGAATTACTAATGGAAAGAGAAACAAGACTAACACAAGAACTACAACCAACTTCAGCCACAGCCTTAGAAGAAATCAACTGAAGATTTAAACAACTCAACAAACAGTTCCACGCATTACTAACCAGACTGGATTTATTTCTGTCAGATGTCTAGATCTTATTGAGAATGAACAGAGGTTTAGATTATATTTTATTTTTTCGTTTGACGCTACCATTGTGAATTAGCTTTAGTTGGGCTCCTAACCCTTGACTTTTGAACATTAGTTGTTGTTTGATTGCTGTAACTTTGTCTTTAAGATGCATTAGTTATGGGAAAATTGTTATGGTTGGTTAGGTGATATTGACTATTTAGTCATCATCATTGTATAATAGTAATAATGTTAGACTGGCTTAGTCTAATTATATGAGTATTCTTTTAAATATTTTATTTTTCTCAGTGATTTACAGCATGAGATTGATCAGTGTTGTGACAACCAGAAAATAAGTATTTGAGAACAGTTTGGGTTTAAAACATTTTGAACTACTATCATTTACATTCAAAGAGAGGCATCAAGAATCGGCATATGAATCTCAACAATAGTGACAATCAAAAGCTTCATGTTGCAATGCATGCTGCACAGTACTCCCCATGACTCCCAGCATGCATTGCAGCATGAATTAAGCCACTGAATTGTCCACTTATTTTCTTACTTTCTTTTGCTTTTGTTTTTGAGTTGAGTATTAGTAGCATGTTTTGTGATGTTTAGAATTGATCTGTTTATTTATTTTGTTGAGATTCATATGCTGATTCTTGATATGTGCATGTATTTGTTATAAATTATAACTGGGTTTATTTATGAGTGTGTTTTAATGGTCTTTCATAACTGATTGCTCGGCAGTGCTTGTTATTTTGCTCTAATGTCAATATCCAGTAAGGGAAGAAACACTAGATAAAATCAGGAGTAAGGGAACAATTACTATAACCAATCCATAAACAACAATACCAGAATTTTGTTTTATTTGACTCTTTTTTGCCGTAACAAACGTGTTTCAAAAACACATTGTTACAGCAGCCAAAGAAAACTTAGTGTTATAAAGTCCAGGTTTAAGAGCCCAACTAAATGAAAATGCTGATCACCATCATGGTAGTGAAAAAAAAACATCTAAAGCTCTGTAACTCTCAATAAGATCTTCTGTAGACGTCTGACAGAAATAGTCAGACCGTTAGTAATGTGAAGCTGGTAATGTTGTTTTTAGGAGTTATTTAATCAGATCTTGAGATATTTAATGTCTTTTATTTCAGTTGATTTCATCTAAGGCTGTGGCTGAAGTCAGCTGTATTTCTTGTGTAGTTCTCTTTCATTCAGTGATTGCTGTTTGTTAACAGCAGGTTATCATCATTTAATTAATCACAAAATTATCTCATTAACTTTAGCACTGATTCAGTGCTATTTTAACACTCTGTAGTGTGGACAGATTATGGCCTGGTTTCACAGACAGGGCTTAGACTAAGGCTTTGTTCAAATACTCACACTTGCTGTCTCGGCTACTTGAACGTGCGCGTGGTAGGAAGTAAGTGTGCAAGTCTGTCCCATATCTTCAAAATGCCAAAGTGCAGTGCACTTAATGGACACTAAATCCACACTCCAGAGCGGTATTCGAGGCTAAGCGTATCCCATCATGCATCACGTTCTGGATATAAATTGTGGGACTTTTTGCAGAGATCTCGCAAGGTGTCATGGAAACCTTTCCAATGTTAGTTAAATATTGATATAATAATTAGATATTACATATAATTTGGTTGAAAAACTGTGTTTTTACGTTTTTATTGGTGCAAAAAGGTGTGGTGATATTAATTTTATACAACATTTGCAACTGCTTTTAATCACTTAATTAGAAGCACCACAAATTAAATTTGTCATGTTAGGGACTACTGAACAGACATTTGGAAGTGTACATAAAAAATGTAAGATGACAAAAAACGGTGTGCATCATAATTTAACAGTTATACACTGTGATTAATTTACAGCAACAAACTGTTGAGAAACAGTAACATGCTGGCAACCAGAACTGCCAGTAGATTACCGTTAATTCAAGGCAAATGCAGTAATATATTGTAAAACATAACAATCAGATTTACAAAAATATTAATGTTCATAGAAAAAAAAGTTATGCAAAATAATTTACTGATAAGGAGAGTAAATATTAATCTGAACTGTATTAATGTGTTTTTGCACAAGAGAGATCTGTTAGTTTAATTTAGTTTTGTAGGTCACCGTTGTGCTGGAGAGTAGAGCTTTATGCTTGTCAATGAGACCCCAACGCTTTTTTTTAAGAATTCAATAACATGTAACACTGAGGTAAGAGGTGACCTGAGAATTGATTATAAAAAAATGTGCTTGAGAAATTTTGTGAAACAACCACCATGAAGAATGCTACGTTACTTATGTTTGGGGTGTCTGAGAAACATGAATGAAGGCTATGTATTTTGGATTTGTTTAAATGATATTTTCAGTGATTTGCTATTGAGCTTACAGTATAATGGATACCAGTCACATGTCTTAAATGCATGCATACTTTGCTAGAAGGGTTACCGCATCTTATCTGTTTTTGACCAAATCAGATGCATACTGAAAGAATCTGAAAGGCAAATAATCTGATCATAATTATATGGGACCCCAAACATAAAGACAGTAAATGTAGTTTTTTTTTAATAACAAAACACTCAGATATTTTTGTTGCAAATGGAACTTGTGTTACTTGTGAAACTTGCGTTTCCCTCAACACTGTCTGTTTTTCTTGTTTTCCACTTATGTGAACCATTTAACAATGAAACGTCCTCTTATAGGATGTTTTGTGTATGATCAAGCATGAATCTCATCTGCTCTCTTTAGGTGGGGAATCTCTTTGGCACTCACCGCTCCTTTATAATCACTCTGTATAATGGAGCCTTTGACTCTTCCTCTGCGGTTTTCCTCATCATCAAGGTAAGAGGCAAATAAAACACCTCACACTGGAGAGAAAGATAAGATTGCAGGTGAAGTCTTAAATCATGATGGTCACATCTTTCTCTTTCAGTTGCTGTATGAGGATGGAGTCTCTCTACGATGGTCTTTCCTCTTCTTGGCCTGCTGCAGTGTCATTCATCTGTTCCGGACGTTTGTGCTGATGCCTCGTACACATATCCCATACCCGCTTCCAGAGAACTACACCTATGGGTAAACAACACATTCAACACATCTTCCTTCAGAAACATGCTGATGTGAGTGCCTTGTCTTGGAGAATATCAGCTGCATATGAAACAGCTGAGGTTTTTAATTTTTTTATATACATCTATTTGTATTAGCTGCAAACAATGAGAATGTTGCCTGCAGGGAAAACAACAAACACCAAGAGGATTTTGTCCTCCGTCTTGTTTTTATTTTTAAGGTGAAATACCTACTTCAGAATGATGGTATTCAGAATGCTTGTTCTTCACTGTCTGTACCGGATATGTTTCCTCTAACAATGCTTTGCCCAATGCCCATGTCTGTCTCTAATTTACTGTGGTAGGATGAAATGTGGAGGGAGTCGGGAATATACGGTCGCAAAGGTCGAAGAGAAAAACATCCAGACTTCCCAGGCTGAAGAGGAAATGCCATTTAAAGAGACTTCCCCTCAAGCCCAAAACACAGACAAAATGGGTAAGGACACGTTCAACACTTCACAGTAGTGCTACAGCTTTTTGTAACACATGCTGAGTCTATGATATGCATTTGCAGTATAAAGATGACTGTCGAAATAGCTTGCACATTTTTAAGCTTGTTTTCAGCTAAAAACAAACAAAACAAAACAAAAAAACTGCAATAAAACATACAATGTAGAAAGGCCTGTAATATTTTTGGAAAAAAAACAAACGGGAAAAAGTGTCAACACTTTGTTACGTTATCATATATGGTGAATATATTATGATCACAATAAATGCTGTCAAAAATACCGTCAAATGTATGGTTATTGCAAGTAAATCTATGAATCACCATAGCATTTATTGTGGAAAATAATACAAATATATTCTCAGTCCCTGTGTGACACATCACATATGATTATATTTTATATAAAACACTTATGATAAACTTTGATTTATCATTTTCTTTTTCATTTTACCATCTGTATGATCATGCTGGTTATTACATTTTCTGTAAACTGAAAAGGACATTTTTGAGGATGCATTTACTAGTGATTTTCACTAAGTGCTTGATCAGACTAAGCTGCCATGTGCTTCAAACGACAGCCACATTATTGTCCTGAATTTTTCTGCTAGTGCTCTCTGATTAAGCACTTTTATTATGTGTTCCTTCCCCTTTTTACTTTTACTAACACTTCACATGATATATTTCACAATGAAGTAGATCAACACTATGAATGTGTGTGTTTTTGTCAGAGCGTAGTTTCAAGAGCTGTTTGCTTTCCTGGTTCTTCTTGTGGCATCTGCTGTGGCTTTCAGTGATGCAGTTGAGACACTACTTGTTCATCGGGACCTTAAACCCGATGCTGAATCATCTGGCTGCTGGAGACCCAGGCCTTGGTATACACACACACACACATATCACACAGACACACAGTCTCTTTATCCTCATGTCAAGCTATTTATGTGCAGGTGAAGCCATGCCTTTGGGCAGTATGAATAGATATAGACATGCCAACAGGCTCAGTCTGTGTCATGTGTGTTAACTCATGAGCTTGAGTTTTCGTCATTTTCTTGGCTGTGAACAGTCATATTGTTTTTGCTCACAGTCAGTAGATACACAAATGCGTTTGCATTTACTCAGCTGTGTGGGATCCTTTGTGCCCCCTGGAACGGCCTCATCATGGACCGCCACAAAGGAAAGCAGCGAGAACCAGGTCAACACATAAATGCACACATTTCCTTAGGGTCATATGAAGAAAAATCTAATTTTCTAATCCATCATCATCATTATTTATTTTAATTTTTAATTGTTTTGCTTAGGTTCAAATTTATCGACAGCACTTTGTAAAAAATGCTGAATATCCGTTTATGCAACAGACAGTATGTCTAGGCTATTATCTGCTAAAATGCAGATTCGTCACACAACATTTTACGCAAATTAGATTGGGGTGGCATTAGAAAGTTTGATTTGATTTAATTTATTTACAGAATAACTATTTAAAATGTATTAAATAACATTATATTCATATTTACTACTTAGTTTAAAATATGTTTTAATAAATAGTCAAATGTAATTATTTAATTAACAGTAAACTCCTTTCCCCACCCTGTGTATAGTTTAAAAGAAAAAAATGGTGATTTTACAGAATTTAAATCAGTATTTATTTAATATTGTTTATCAAATAAACCATATAAATAAACTATTGCAACAAATTGATTTAGTTCAATGACTATATAAACACCAATTATATAATGTTTAAAAAATGTCAACAAAAATCACTCAACAATTTTTTGACAATGTAAAGTAATTTGTAAAATACTGTGCTATACAGGGCAAAGTGAACAAGAAGCAGACTTGAAGGCAGCCATATTGTCTCTTTCGCTGACGGCACTGCAGTGTGTGCTATTTTCAGTGTGTGCCGCCACCCCCATCCTTCCTCTGCAGTACCTCACCTTCATCCTGCAAGTCCTCAACAGATCCTTCCTCTACGGAGGAAACGCTGCTTTCATCAGTGTGGCGTGAGTCCTCACAGGCTCATAAGAATATTAAAGGGACAGTCCACCCAATTAGTCCAAACCCAGATCTGTACAAACCTGTAGGACTTTATATAGTTGATAAATCCCAAAAGGATTTTTTTTTTAATGGCTGCAGTTTTAAGAAAAATTATAATTTTAGATGTATATTAAAGATGTACACTTTAGCATGCTTTAAAAAATGTACGAAATAATATACCTTAAAATAATACATTTAAGTGTGAGCAGAATTTAATGTCCAGACACTTAACTGCATGTTGTTTACAATTAAATGAAAATGTATTCTAGTTAAAATGTATATTAGATGCAGTTATATGAACTGACACACTTAAGTGGGATTTCAAGTATTTTTATTTTAAGTATGTCATTTCATAATTACTTCTATTGTCATCAATGTAATTTCTGTTGAAAACTGTCACATATTAATATTAGTAATTAAACAATAGTAACGATGAAGTTGCAATTTAATGCATTTTCAAATATATTCACTTTAACTGTAATATCAAATAACACACTACAGGTTAAAATTATAATCAAGTAATTTGCATGTGTATTAGCATGTTGGTCAACAAATGAAAGTGTACTTCTTTAAAGCATGACAAATGGTGATTAAAAATTATTTAAAATAAGTAAAACACTCAACTGGACATTATTAAAAAGTGCATTTATTATCCAGTCATGGCAGTGTAGTGTCTAAGTACACTTAAGTGGCCTTTTAATTCATTAATATTAGATTATCTCCAATTACAGTTTATTCAAAATATACTTTTACGATTTGAAGTACTCTATAATTGTATATTCAATACAACTGCAATACAATTCTATACAAGCGCACACTTATTTTTTACAAAGATATGCATCCATAAGTAAAATAAAAGAAAAGAGTTTTGGGTATTTATGTATAATTGTGAATATGCTTGTGAGGGTAATTATTATATTTTTTTTTCTTCAGGTTTCCATCCATGCACTTTGGAAAGCTATTTGGAGCGGTGATGGCTCTCTCAGCTGTGGTCTCGCTGCTCCAGTATCCCTGCTTCACCCTCATTAAAGGACCACTGGGTGGAGACCCTCTTTATGTAAGCTTCTGAATGCTTTTAGCTTGTCTTTCCCACACATACATGCATTTTGTGATAAGGTGAGGTCACATTAGCAGAATTTTACTGGCAAAAAATGTCCATTGTCTCTTGGCAATTGTGTAGTGATGAGTTCACACAGAAGTCACGTTCAATGCATAAAATCCAACTTGAACTCACTGAAAAATCTTTCGCTCTCATGGAAATTACTGATTATGTTGATTCCTATTTAAATGATTGGATTTTTCCTGTGAAATTTCACAGAACAACAGTAAATGACCACAACAAAATAAACATATACTGTACAGTATGTGAGCAAATTATAACCTTCCAGTGGAGATCATGGTTTAGCTTTCATAGTGTGTGATTATTGCAGATATGTTCACAAAAACGTTGATTATGGTTTATTGATTTGCTTTTTCTTATTTATTTCTAAAGCTTTGTCTTTCCTTGGAACTTGTTTCTCTAACATTAGCCTATTCAAGTCTGACAAACAACTCACATTTTCCTATTTCTTAGGAAGAAAAAGGTTGGAGTCAGCTTCAGAATAAGAAACAGCTGTTTGTCTTTTGAAGTCCTCTAGTCCTAAGCAATGAAAGGCATTTGTTTGGCAGATTTAGGTTCAGCATATTTGTCATTTTTCTGAGAAGTTTGAAACTGTTATGTTCTGTTCACACACCACTGTACTGTACTGTGTCAATCACATCACTGTGATTGAACTGTAATAATTGATTTCTCTAGGTGAACATCGCTCTGACCGTTCTGAGTCTCCTGGCCTTCATCAACCCTCTTTATGTTTACCTGCACTGTCGGCGTCAAGCAGCCCAGCGAGCCAGTTCCAACAAAAGTGCCTCTTCATAAGCCCTCCAGGCAAAGGGAATATCAACCTGACCTATGACTTTTAAAACTGGTTTCTGTTTCGTATTAGTTTTTCTTTACAAAACTACACAATGTATGATGGAAAGAAATATTTGACTAACCTTTCAGTTCCCTGTTTTGCAGAGGTTGACTCTTGACCCTTCCCCACCCTCTTTACTATTTTTTTAATGCACATAAATTGCTGGATCTTGCAATAAGGAGCCAACCTTGTGACCATGCACATTCACACTCAAAGATTTAAAGAACATTAGACTTAGAAAATATCCGATGAACAAGAAGGCACTGGTTATCTTCTGCCAGGACACCATCCAGTGTACAACTTAAAAGATGACTGACATACTATTAACAGATCAGTAATAAAGCTAAATCATAAAGGGACCGCCATTAAAATGTGAAATGACTGGCATATTTTTTTGACCAAACAGGGAAGAAATGTCTGCAAATATTCAACTAACTATAACACAAACTAAGCAGTGAGTTAATCCATGCATGTGCACAAACTTATAGTAATACTCAGCTAATGTTACATGCTCATTGGTTATGGGAGCCCTCTGCTGGACACTGTGAAACACATCCTCCTTATGAAGTGGTAGCTGTTATTTAGTCTGCTGTCTGTTAGATCTATTTTACAAATATACAGTATTACCAGTATTACTCCAAATAAAGGGAATTTTTATTTTAAGTTTAGTGAAATTGACTGAATGTGTTACTGTTGTAATGTTTGTCCATAACGTCTTAAAATCTTGCCAGAACCTGTAAACGTCCTGAAAAATTGCTTGCTGTGTGTTCTTAAGGTGCCATTAACCAATCAGTGTTGTCATGAAGTCATTGTCCAGCAACTTCACATGCCATTTATGAAACAGTAACTGTGTAAATAAGTAAATAAATAAACAACTGCACTTTAACTATGGTTCTATGTAAAGGGCCTGTTACAGGTTGCAAAAAAAGTGAAGAAAAATACAAATTAATATGCCAGACAAGGCATTAAAAGCTTTGTGAATCAAAACCTATGTTTGTTACATATGTAAAACATTTACCCAAGGTGCACCAGCAGATGGCGCACAATGTGATGTTTTTGTATAAAGCTTTGCACCCAAATACACATGCTAAATAAAGTGAAAAATATATAATGTGAGTTTTTATTTTTAGTGTTTTTGTTTTGTTTTTGTGTATCTTTTTTAATTGTTGTAATTAAAATTATGCTATAACTAGGCTATATATATATATATATATATATATATATATATAAATTTAAGACTTACTGCGGCCCTCTTGGCTAGGCTTGCTGTGTGAGTCCCAGCTGCCTGGTTGAGAACCACTCGCTGGCTACTGGAAATCCTCAACATAAAACAGTGTCTGCTACATTGAAGTACAGCATACAGCACAGATTTGCTCTGAGTTGAACCCAAACCCCACTTGTTTGTTTCTTTAAAGAATCTTGAAAACAAAAGGTATAACGGTTATTAATATTAAGTATTAATAGTAATATTAAATATTAAGCAGCACAACTGTTTTATAAATGTATTATAATAACAAATGTTTCTTGGACACCAAATCAGCATATTAGACTAATTTTTGAAGGATCACTTGATACTGAAGACTGAAGTAATGAATGCTGATAATTTAGGTTTTCTATCACAGAAATACATAGTACTTTATTAAACAGTTATTTTATCTTCATATTTTTACAGTTTTTACAGTGAGTGTACAGCTTGTATAACAGTGTGAATTTACTGTCCCCTCAAAATAACTCAACACACAGCCATTAGCGTCTAAACCGCTGGCCACAAGAGTACACCCCTAAGTGAAAATGTCTGAATTGTGAAAGTGTCAATATTTTGTGTGACCACCATTATTTTCCAGCACTGCCTTAACTCTCTTGGGCATGGAGTTCACCAGAGCTTCACAGGTTGCCACTGGAGTCCTCTTCCACTCTTCCATGATATCATCACGGAGCTAGTGGATGTTAGAGACCCTGGACGACAGCCACATAGACCAATTTTATGCAGTGTGCGGCGTATGGTCTGAGCACTGACAGGCTGACCCCCCACTCCTTCAACCTCTGCAGCAATGCTGGCAGCACTCATACTTCTATTTCCCAAACGCACTCAACTTCTTTGGTCGACCATGGCGTGGCCTGTTCTGAGTGGAACCTGTCCTGTTAATCCGCTGTATGGTCTTGGCCACCTTGCTGCAGCTCAGTTTCAGGGTCTTGGCAATCTTCTTATAGCCTACGCCATCTTTATGTAGAGCAACAATATTTTTTTTCAGATCCTCAGAGAGTTCTTTGCCATGAGTCATTTGAGAGTCAGTATGAGAGAGTGAGAGCGATAACACCAAATTGAACACACCTGTTCCCCATTAACACCTGAGACCTTGTGACACTGTCGAGTCACATGACACATGAGAAAATGGCTAATTGGGCCCAATATGGACATTTTCACTCAGGGGTGTACTCACTTTTGTGGCCAGCGGTTTAGACATTAATGGCTGTGTGTTGAGTTATTTTGAGGGGACAGCAAATTGACACTGTTATACAAGCTGTGCACTCACTACTTTACATTCTAGCAAAGTGTCCTTTCTTCTGTGTTGTCACATGAAAATATATAATAAAATATTTACAAAAATGTGAGGGGTGTACTCACTTCTGTGAGATACTGTATATATATATATATATATATATTATATATATATCAGAACTTGTTTCTCTAACATTAGCCTATTCAAGTCTGACATAAACACTCACTGGCCACTTTATTGGGTACATCTTACTAGTACCGGGTTGGACCCCCTTTTGCCTTCAGAGCTGCCTTAATTCTTTGTGGTATAGATTTAACAAGGTGTTGGAAACATTCTTCAGAGATTTTGGTCCATATTTACATGATAGCATCACGCAGTTACTGCAGATTTGTTGGCTGCACATCCATGATGCAAATCTCCCGTTTCACCACATCCCAGAGGTGATCTATTGGATTGAGATCTGGTGACTGTTGAGGCTATTTGAGTAAAGTGAACTTGTCATTGTCATGTTCAAGAGACCAGTCTGAGATGATTCTTTGTGACATGGTGCATTATCCCACTGGAAGTAGCCATCAGAAGATGGGTACAATGTAGTCATAAAGGGATGGACATGGTCAGCAACAATACTCAGGTAGGCTGTGGCGTTTAAACAATGCTCAATTGGTACTAAGGGGCTCAACGTGTGTCAAGAAAATATCCCCCACACCATTACACCACCACCAGCCTGAACCGTTGAGACAAGTCAGGATGATCCACGCTTTCATGTTCTTTACGCCAAATTCTGACCCTACCATCTGAATGTCGCAGCAGAAATCGAGACTCGTCAGACCATGCAACGTTTTTCCAATCTTCTATTTGTCCAATTTTGGTGAACCTGTGTGAATTGTATCCTCCGTTTCCTGTTCTTAGCTGACAGGAGCGGCACCCGGTGTGGTCTTCTGCTGTTGTAACCCATCTGCTTCAGGGTTCGAGTGTTGTGCGTTCAGAGATGGTATTCTGCATACATTGGTTGCAACGAGTGGTTATTTGAGTTACTGTTGCCTTTATATCATCTCTAACCAGTCTGCCCATTCTCCTCTGACCTCTGACATCAACAAGGCATTTTCGTCCACACAACTGCCGCTCACTGGATATTTCTCTTTGTCGGACCATTCTATGTAAACCCTGGAGATGGTTGCGCGTGACAATCCCAGTAAATCAGCAGTTTTTTAAATACTCAGACCAGTCTGTCTGGCACCAACAACCATTCCACGTTCAAAGTCACTTAAATCCCCTTTCTTCCCCATTCTGATGCTCGGTTTGAACTTCAGCAAGTCGTCTTCACCACATCTAGATGCCTAAATTGGATGATTAGCAATTTTTTTTACCAAGCAATTGAACAGGTGTACCTAATAAAGTGGCCGGTGAGTGTATATATATGCACTAGATGACATCAACATCATTTTAAATTATGATACTAATGTTATTAGGGTGAGCGGGTCAAACAGCTAATCTAAATTCTAACTGAAGTGAGTGTGCTATTTACTCTCTTTTCAAATTATTTCCATCCTTTTTTGCTCTGTTTCTCTCTCTCTCTCTCTCTCTCTCTCTCTCTCTCTCTCTCTCCTCTCTCTCTCTCTCTCTCTCTCTCTCTCTCTCTCTCTCTCTCTCTCTCTCTCTGAACATCCTTTCAGTGTTATAAACTGTTTGGGATATGACACGGTCTGACATCGCCACTAAAAATACTTATGAACAAAAAAGACTCGCAGGAATAGATAGACGAGGGTGGCAGTGTAAAATGACTGATTGTGAAACTTAGTCAGTGAGATGAATGTGACAGAGAGATGGGAAGGCTTTAATAATTACTATAAATGGAAATGCTGGGATTTAGGGAAGCACAACCAAAACATTGGTTATAATTAGAGTTTATGTGATCCTGTAATAAGGGTCAATTAAAAAAAAATGTATATGTATACATCGTCTGAAGGATAGGACAATATTTGGCTGAGATACAACTATTTGGAAATCTGTAATCCGAGGGTGCAAAAAAAATCTAAATCGCCTTTAAATTTGTCCAAATGAAGTCCTTAGCAATGCATATTACTAATCAAAAATTAAGTTTTGATATATTTACGGTAGGACATGTGCAAAATATCTTCATTGAACATGATCTTTACATAATAACTTTTTTTGGCATAAAAGAAAATGTGATCATTTTGACCAATACAATGTATTGTTGGCTATTGCTATTATGTGCGACTTAAGACACATATGACTGAAAGAATCATAAGGGATGGTTGCTGCAAAAGAATGGGCTTTTAGGAGTTTTAACTGATAATATGCTGCATATACACTACTGGGAAAAAAAATATATTGTTAAAAATGTTAAAACATCTTACCAACATACGTATGATCTCTGTACTCATTTTAGGCACATTTGGTCCATCATCATGTACTAATGCTGAAATGTACTGTGAACTCCTTATTATTATTTGCTCACGTAGTCTTGACTTTAAACTCTCCAGACTCCCAAAAGGTTTTAGATTTGAGTTAATAGATTCAGAAGATGTTTTTATTCAAAACAGGTATTTAGGGTATACTGTAGTTCTCCTTGCACTTGTTATAAACTCATCTATGGATCTCGTGTTTTTGCTGCCATAATTAATTCATGCGTGTTGTCTTTTTGTCATGCTATTTCCAGCCCCTGGTATTACCTACCACGGTACCTGCATCCAATCATTATGTTCTGGTGATATCTGGTATCTAATGGTCTCTGCTTCAGGGGTTTTGGGTTAGCACTCAGTAGATCATATTTTTTTAGCCTTCATGTTTTTCCCAATTCCCATCTGAGCCTTGCACATTTCTTCCAGCACAATGCCTGACATAAGTTTTCATGTTGTGGGCAAGAAGGTTATTGCTTGTTTTTCCACTGTCCAACCTCCTGTTGCAAATTTATACGACAATCTGCTGGTAGGAGTTTAATCGTCTGTACCACCAGGCAACAATTTAGTGCTGTAGTTTTTGTGATATTGTTCAAATCTTCTGCCCTTGGACATCTGCTATTTTGAAGGTAACTGTCTCTATTGAGAGCAATCAGTGGATTTGTCTCAGATCTGTAGGTGTTCTCTTAAGGTGTCGCAGCTGTGAGTAGGCATCTTTGAAAAAGAGGGAATTGCTCATTTAGAGTCTTCTGTTCTTGGTGTATCTCTGTTGTTGCTGTGCTGTAAGCCTTAGTTGATCAGTATCTAGGCCTTTAATTACAGACATTGTGTTACTTGCGTAGCCAGTCACTATTGCTCATCTTTACTCCATTCTGTAGCTCAGCCATCTCACAGAACTGACACATTTTGGCTCCTTCCCTTTTTCCCTGCTTGGAAGAATTTGATGTATTTTGCTTTCAGTATCCAATATCTGAAGGATCACGATTTACAAATATTTGGGAGATAAACCAGAGATAAAAAAAATAGATTTTTAACTTTTTTCAACTTATTAAAAACATAGATTTTAACCATTTAGTAGATAAAATCAGTTTGATTATTTGCTCTCTGCCAACAGCTTGTACCATTAACTGTGTTCTCTCTTTCATACACATTCTCTTCATTTCTCTGCATCATTAATTCTGCGTCATAATGGCTTGAGATATGACAGGGACAGCCTTTGTATAAAAATAGAGATGTATGAATGAATAGACAGCAGATAGACAGATGAGGGAGGCAGTAAAATAGGAATGGAGGTAAATATTAGTCACCGAGACAAAGACGACAGAGTGATGATAACTTATCACCCGTGCGTTTCTGGGTGCGGTCGATCTCTGGCCCTCAGGACGGTCACGATCACTGCCTCACGTGTCTGGCATCCGTGGAGTCAGAGTGATCTGAGGATTACGTGTGGGCCTGCCCCCAATGGAGGTTCTCACCCCTCAGGCACTACTCCGCAGCCGGCGGGGGTACCGTTGGTTCGACTGGGGCCTCTGCTAAAAATAAAAGGTGGGGTACCCCACCCTGTTTCCTTCGGTGCCTCCCTGATGACCAGATGTTCGGTCGCTGCATCGGAGGGCGAGCCCTCTCTCTCTCGGGGATGACGACTCGGCTGCGTTGCCCCCTTCGGGTGTGGTAGCGTTGTCCGAGCCAGACCCAGAGATGAGGCTATGCTTTCCCGGGCCGCCGAGAACGTCGGGCTCGTGTGGAATCCTCCACCGCGTCCCGACCCTTCTAGGTTGGACGAGTGGTTTCTCGGGGGGGTCGCGCTGGTTTTCAGCGCCCCCCTCCGGTGCCATTCTTCCCGGAAGTGCATGAGGAGCTTACAAGGTCATGGAAGGCACCTTTTACTGCCCGAAACCGACCTGCTAAACTTGTGGCTCCTCCCCCTCACCACCCTCGATGGTGGAGCCGCTTTGGGGTACACGGGCATCCCCTCTGTGGAGCGGTCTGTGGCCATGCAGTTGTGTCCAACAGTCGCTTCCACTCTGCGGGGTGAACCGTGTCTCCCTTCTCACGGGCCTGTAAGTACTCGTCAGGCCTCACTGGCAGTGCTTATAGAGCCTGTGGGGAGGCGGCTTCTGCCCTACACGCCATGGCGTTACTGAGGGTTCTTTCAGGCTAAAAGCACGAGGGACCTGCACGAGGGTGGGCACGACCTGGCAGTTCTACATGAGCTGCGTGCTGCGACGGACCTCGCGCTCCGAGCGACGAAGGTTATGACCGCACAGTCTCTGGGTCGTGCGATGTCCACGCTTGTGGTCCAGGAGCGCCATCTCTGGCTGTGTCTCACTGACATGAAGGAGCAGGAGAAGGTACAGTTCCTGAATGCTCCCGTGTCACAGACCGGCCTTTCGGCGACGCTGTCGAGAGCTGTGCCCAGCAGTTTTCGGCAGCACAGAAGCAGACTGAGGCGATCAAGCACATCATGCGCCGGAGGAAACCAACTGCTGCTTCCACCCGTCCGGCTGCAGCCCCTCAGCCTGCTCGTCGCCGTGGGCACCCCCCTGTGGCCGCCCCCGCTCCCACGCCGCGGCAGCAGCCTTCCAAAAGCCGTGCGGCGTCGTGGAGCCGGTCACAGACAGGACGCCCAGCCTGTCCAGGCCCCCGCCAGACCAGGCGGCAAGCGCAAGTGCAAGAGGCCCTGAGACGGGGGACCCAGAGATGGAGAGAACTGCTCGTCGGGAGATGGTGACCGCACCACTCCCTCCCCCGGAGGAGGGCCGGGTGGAGAATCCTTTGTTCCGTTTTGTTTTTGTTCCGCCGCTGGCCCAGCACCAGCGGTACCCAAAACTTCAATAAAAGAGCAGTTTCCTCAGTCTCTGGGTCTCAAGAGGGCTTGGAGAGTCATGGTGTACCGTGCATCACGGGATCACTTCGGACCACACTCCTCCTCTCTCGCCAGGCAGGGGGGGTTTGCCCAAGAGCACCCTCCTGCCCATTTGTGGAACCGGTTCGTAAGGGCAGTAGCACTCAAGCCCCGCTACAAGTCGTCACACGCAAGCCGGGCTCCTGCGTTTCCTCCCACACGAGGAGGAATCAGGTGAAACGTGTTACACTACACACCCAGACCCGCCCCCCGCCATCACAGGCCAGGCCTCACAGGCCCCGGGCCGGGTCCCTGTGTTCCACATCGCTGCCCCCACCACGGGTACGTCGGTGGCTCCGTTGGTGCCGCTGGCACGGTCTCTCGGAGCCTGGCTAGCGCTCCCAGTCCGTCTCGGTGGCTCCTACGGACCATCAGACTCGGCTATGCGATTCAGTTCGCCCGGCGTCCCCCCAAGTTCAGGGGCATCCGGTTCACTTCAGCAGTCAAGGCACCCGCCGATGCTCCTGTCTTGCGTGCGGAAATCGCAGTCCTACTGGCGAAGGATGCGATAGAGCCGGTCCCTCCAGCCGATATGAGGTCGGGGTTTTCAGCCCCTACTTCATTGTGCCCAAGAAAGGTGGTGGGTTACGACCGATCTTGGATCTGCGAGTTTTGAACCGTGCACTTCACAAGCTGCCGTTCAAGATGTTGACGCAGAAACGCATTTTTGGATGCGTCCGTCCCCTAGATTGGTTTGCAGCGATCGACCTGAAGGACGCGTACTTTCATGTCTCGATCCTCCCGCGACACAGGCCATTCCTGCGTTTCGCGTTCGAGGGACAGGCGTATCAGTACAAGGTCCTGCCCTTCGGGCTGTCCCTGTCGCCTCGCGTCTTCACCAAAGTCGTGGAGGCGGCCCTTGTCCCCCTGAGAGAACAAGGTGTGCGCATTCTCAACTACCTCGACGACTGGCTCATACTCGCACAGTCTCGCAGGCAGTTGTCTGCACACAGGGACCTGGTGCTCAAGCACCTCAGCCTGCTGGGCCTTCGGGTCAACTGGGAAAAGAGCAAACTCGTGCCAACGCAGAGGATCTCTTTTCTCGGCATGGAGTTCGATTCGGTCAACCAAACAGCACGCCTCACCCAGGAACGTGCTCAGTCAGTGCTGAACTGCTTCAAGACCTTATCAGGCAGGACGGCGGTTCCACTGAAACTCTTTCAGAGGCTCCTGGGGCATATGGCGGCTGCAGCCGCGGTGACAGTTCCGCTCGGTCTGCTCCATATGAGACCGCTTCAGCACTGGCTCTATGGCCGAATCCCGAGGTGGGCGTGGAAACGCGGCACTTACCGGGTTCAGATTACACCGGCCTGCCGCAAGACCTTCAGGCCGTGGTCAGATCCCTCGTTCCTTCGGGCAGGAGTGCCCCTGGAGCAGGTATCCAGGCATGCTGTGGTATTCACAGATGCCTCATCCACAGGCTGGGGAGCCACGTACAACGGGCACGCAGTATCAGGGGTTTGGACGGGTCCCCAACTGCATTGGCATATCAATTGCCTCGAGTTGCTAGCAGTACGCCTTGCCCTGAGCCGTCTCAGAGGGCGCCTTCAGCGCAAGGACGTTCTGGTCCGTACGGACAACACTGCGACCGTTGCGTATATCAACCGACAAGGCGGTTTGCGCTCCCGTCGCATGTCGCAACTCGCCCGCCACCTCCTCCTCTGGAGTCAGAAGCATCTGAGGTCCCTTCGTGCCATCCACATCCCAGGAGTGTTCAATCGGGCAGCCGACGAGCTGTCCCGAGCAGACTTCCAGGCGAGTGGAGACTCCATCCCCAGGCGGTTCAGCTGATTTGGGGACGGTTCGGAGCTGCCCAGGTCGACCTGTTTGCATCTCCAGAAACCACCCACTGCCAAGAGTTCTACTCCCTAACCGAGGCAACGCTCGGCACGGATGCACTGGCACACAGCTGGCCCCGGGGCCTGCGCAAATATGCGTTCCCCCCAGTGAGCCTACTAGCACAGACACTGTGCAAGATCAGGGAGGACGAGGAGCAGGTCTTGTTAGTGGCTCCATATTGGCCCAACAGGACCTGGTTCCCGGAACTCATGCTCCTCGTGACAGCCCCTCCCTGGCCAATTCCTCTGAGGAAGGATCTGCTTTCTCAGAGACGGGGCACCCTATGGCACCCGCGCCCGGACCTGTGGAAACTCCACGTATGGTCCCTGGATGGGACGCGGAGGTTCTAGCTGACCTACCCCAGGAGGTAGCACTTGACACTATCACTTCAGCACGGGCACCGTCCACGAGACACGGGCCTATACTCTGAAGTGGAACCTGTTCGTCGAATGGTGTTCCTCCCACCAGGAGGACCCCCGGAGATGCTCGATCAGAGCTGTGCTTTCCTTCTTACAGCAAGGGTTGGAGCGTAGGCTGTCCTCCCTCCACCCTTAAGGTTTATGTGGCCGCTATTTCTGCTTACCACGACCCCGTAGAGGGGAAGTCGGTGGGGAAGCACAATCTGGTTGTCAGGTTTCTTAGAGGGGCCAGGAGGTTGAACCCTCCTAGGCCCCCCTCTCTACCCTCTTGGGATTTGGCTTTGGTGCTAAGAGCCCTAATAACTGCCCCCTTTGAGCCTTTGCAGTCAGTCAAATTGAAGTTTCTATCTATGAAAACCCTACTCCTGACTGCATTGGCCTCGATCAAGAGGGTGGGGGACCTGCAGGCATTTTCGGTCGACGATTCGTGCCTTCAGTTTGGGCCGGCTGACTCCAGTGCAACACTGAGGCCCCGGCCCGGCTATGTGCCCAAGGTTCCTACCACTCCCTTCAGGGACCAGGTAGTGAATCTGCAAGCGCTGCCCCCGGAGGAGGCAGACCCAGCCCTAGCTTTGCTCTGTCCGGTACGCATTGCACTGCGACAGTACACGGATAGAACCCAGAGCTTTAGGACCTCAGAGCAGCTCTTTGTCTGCTACGGAGGACAGCAGAAGGGGAAGGCTGTTTCCAAGCAGAGGATGGCCCACTGGATAGTGGATGCTATCACCTTGGCCTATGAAGCACAAGGTGTGCCCTGCCCGCTCAGGTTGCGTGCTCACTCCACTAGGGGTGTTGCATCGTCCTGGGCGCTGGCTCGTGGCGCCTCACTAGCAGACATCTGTAGAGCTGCGGGTTGGGCGACTCCCAACACGTTCGCTAGGTTCTATAGCCTGCGTGTCGAACCGGTTTCCTCCTGTGTTCTCACCTCAAACGGGTAGTGGCACTGAGAGGCCCTGTTCAGAGTCGGCTTGCGGCGTCCCTAAACGCCTTATTCTCCAGAGAGTTCCCTAACCGGGCAAACCCTGTCGAGTCCTCCAGCACTCCCCTCGGTGCCCAGCTGGACGTGGCGGAACGTACGGCGCCAGGCCTTTCAGCCAATGAATTCTTGAAATCTGGTGTGAGGCTAGTGCCCATATGAGTGACCCTGTTGGGATCCCATATGTGTTTTCCACGGTATGCTTAGCCTTAGAACCGTGTTCCCCAGGTAGACCATGTTCTGCCGTCTCTAATGATGGTTACAATCACCTGAGCCATCACAGAGACTTCCATGTGCATTGGGCCCTACGGGGTTACTTCACGTGTGTAATGTCACTTAACCCCCTCTGGGAGGAGGTGACTCCGCAGTGTGCCTCTTCCAAGTGGCTGAAGGGCACACTTTCCCAGTGTTATTCAAGTCCTACTGTTTGGGTTGCTCTAGGGACAGCAGTAGTCGACCTTCTCTGTGTAGCCCGGTCCTATCGTCTGCCTTAAAAATAGGAAGGATCAGGAGGTCTACACAGGGCGCTGGAAGGGGCAGCTCCTGTGGCGCTTTGGTAGGGATCCCAATTCGTCGGTCATCCGACGTGACTCGGAGTGACCGACTGATAGGGAACGTCTCGGTTACGTATGTAACCCTCGTTCCCTGAAGGAGGGAACGGAGACGTCACGTCCCGTCGCCCTCGCAGTTGCTGTACCACCGCTGGCGGCCGGGTCTCCGGCTCGGCTCCTCAGCGAAAACATGATTAATGCGGTGCACCGGCTGCCTCTTATACTCACGCTGTGATCAGCGGCAGCTGGATGCAATGATCGCATGCCAATGTCCATTGGCTCGTTTAGTTACACTCGAAGTGGATAGGTCTCTCTGGCGAGATCCCAATTCGTCGGTCATCCGACGTGACGTCTCCGTTCCCTCCTTCAGGGAACGAGGGTTACATACGTAACCGAGACGTTCTCATTGCACTTGTTATAAACTCATCTATGGATCTCATGTTTTTGCTGCCATAATTAATTCACGCATGTTGTCTTTTTGTCATGCTATTTTCAGCCCCTGGTACCAAGGCACCTGCATCCAATCATTATTTTCTAATGATATCTGGTATCTAATGGTCTCTGCTTCAGGGGTTAGCACTCAGTAGATCATATTTTTTTAGCCTTCATGTTTTTCCCAATTCCCATCTGAGCCTTGCACATTTCTTCCAGCACAATGCCTGACATAAGTTTTCATGTTGTGGGCAAGAAGGTTATTGCTTGTTTTTCCACTGTCCAACCTCCTGTTGCAAATTTATACGACAATCTGCTGGTAGGAGTTTAATCGTCTGTACCACCAGGCAACAATTTAGTGCTGTAGTTTTCTTACCAGTAAGTATGAATCATATCAGGGCCTGATATTGTTCAAATCTTCTGCCCTTGGACATCTGCTATTTTGAAGGTAACTGTCTCTATTGAGAGCAATCAGTGGATTTGTCTGATCTACAGGTTTATGGTGTTCTCTTAAGGTGTCGCAGCTGTGAGTAGGCATCTTTGAAAAAGAGGAATTGCTCATTTAGAGTCTTCTGTTCTTGGTGTATATCTGTTGTTGCTGTGCTGTAAGCCTTAGTTGATCAGTATCTAGGCCTTTAATTACAGACATTGTGTTACTTGCGTAGCCAGTCACTATTGCTCATCTTTACTCCATTCTGAAGCGCAGCCATCTTACAGAACTGACATATTTTGGCTCCTTCCCTTTTTCCCTGCTTGGAAGAATTTGGTGTTTTTTGCTTTCAGTATCCAACATCTGAAGGATCACGATTGACAAATATTTCGGAGACAAACCAGAGATAAAAAAAATCGATTTTTAACTTTTTTCAACTTAAAAAATAGATTTTAACCATTTAGTAGATAAAATCAGTTTGATTATTTGCTCTCTGCCAACAGATTGTACCATTAACTGTGTTCTCTCTTTCATACACATTCTCTTCATTTCTCTGCATCATTAATTCTGCGTCATAATGGCTTGAGATATGACAGGGACAGCCTTTGTATAAAAATAGAGATGTATGAATGAATAGACAGCAGATAGACAGATGAGGGAGGCAGTAAAAAAGGAATGGAGGTAAATATTAGTCACCGAGACAAAGACGACAGAGTGATGATAAGGTTCTGCTCTCTAACAGGAAGTGTATAAATCATAGGAGTAAAGCAAAGTCATTATTTAGAAGAAAAAAAACATGTCAGATAGTTAAGTATAGAAGTAAACAGAGTTTACAGTACTAAACAGGTGGGGGGGATGGACACATCTGTAAAATACTTTTTTTGTGTGTTTTTTTGTACACTATTTTAATAAGTTAATATTCCCTATTTTCAATAAAAAACAACAACAACAACAAATTTATATTATTTATAAATTTGATTTTTCATATTAGGGCTGTCAAATGATTAAAGTTTTTTAATCTAATTAGCTTCACATAAATTTAGGCTGAGAATTGAAATATTGAATAATGGAATATTATATATATATATATATATATATAGAATATATATATTTATTTCACTAATTCCATTCAAAAAGTGAAAAAAAATTGATAATGTATACATTCATTCCACACATACTGATATATTTCAAGTGTTTATTTCAAGCTTTTATTTTGATGATTATAAGTGACAACTAATGAAAACTTCAGTAAGAAAATTAGAGTTGTGAAAAGGTTCAATATGAAACCACACACCTGGTGCCACACTCTAATCAGCTAATTAACTCAAAACACCTGAATGATGCAAAGGCCTTTAAATGCTCTCAGTCTAGTTCTGTAGGCTAACAATCATGGAAGACTGCTGACTTGACAGTTCCAAAAGACGTCATTGACACCTTGCACAAGGAGGGCAAGTTACACAAAAGGTCATTGTAAAAGAGGCTGTGTTCGCTTATGTCCAAGCACATTAATAGAGAGGCGAAGGGAAGGAAACTGTGGTCAAAAAGTGTACCCAAGCAATAGGGATAAACGCACCCTGGAGAGAAAACAAAACCCATTCATAATGTGGGTGTCACAAAGAGTGGACTGCAGCTGGAGTCAGTGCTTCAATAAACTAGCCTTTAACGTATGCATGAACATTTCAGCCATCATGATCGCATTCCTTGTGTCAAGCCACTCTTGAACAATCAGAAGCGTCTCGCCTGGGCTAAAGACAAAATAGGACTGCTGCTGCTGAGTATTTTAAGGTCCAAATTATGTTCTCTGATGAAAGCATAAATTTTGCATTACCTTTTGAAATCTTGGAAGGGTTCTAGGAAGAGCAGGACCATCGAGGCACACTTCCACTGGCTCTAACATATTCTCAAAACGATCATTCTCAATAACTTCAAAATCAATATTTTCATCACTGGCTGTTTATTCACCACATCCACCATCAAATTTCAGTGACATTTATGTTTCACTGCGTACAGTAATTGCTCTGCAGTAAGCCATCCAAACCAGTTACATTTTTGCTGATGATATTATTTTGTTTTATGACTGAGGTAATTTTTTGTGAAACATCACATGTTGTCATTGTGTATAAAACAGTGCCCCTCAAGGAATAAGTCATCAGATATGTAGGAATATAGCTGTCAGGAAAATATATTTACACATTAACATACCTCATGTCTCTAGCTCACTTAAAGAAAAAGGTTATAATACAAAAAGAAAAAAATATCAGAAAACAGGAATCATTTTATATATATATTTTTTTCTTGTTATATTGTTTATAGTTTCACTGGAAACAATTTAAAATAAGGTTAATTGTCAATGACTAACACTAACAAAAATAATAAATACTGTTACAAATGTATTGTTCATTGTTAGTTCAAGTTAGTTTATATTCTCTAATGTGAGGCACGGGGCACCGGGTAAAGTCTTGCCAAGGGCAGCAAATTGGACAGGGCCGGCCCTGTGTATATATATATACTTATTATTATTATTATTTTTTTTTTATGATACTGTAAACATGAAACTAAAACTCCCAGTGGATGAGTCATTCAGTCATTCATTCAACCGATTCGTTCGAACGGCTGATTCATTCAGAAATGAAGCAAGTGGCTGTCTTTATGAATGGGTCACCGAATCACTGGCTCAAAAACGTAGATTAATTTATTAACGAAACACCATAGTGTGTTGCTCAAAGACACACTACAGGCTTTGTTTTCATTTTCATCGGCCGTATAGAACAACAGGCAACGTTGACAAAACTGTCTAAAATACTCTCTTAACACATTGTTAACTTTTTGTTTATTGTATGAAATCAAAATCACATGTTGCAGTTCTGCAGATATTTGGGAAAAACAGCACTCTTGCTGTTGTGCTATTGGTAAATTAGATTGTGATATAAATATGTTTAGTTTAGTTTATTAATTTATAAAGCACATTTCATAACAACAGAAGTTGCAACCAAAGTGCTGTACAGAGGTATTAAAACAAAAATTAAAACAAAATGCTGTATATATATATATATATATATACAGTGTTGGGGGTAATGCATTACAAGTAACTCAAGTTACGTAATAATATTAAAACATTATAAATAATAAATGTTTTTTTTTTTATTGCTGAAGATTGTTGAACCTTCTTCTTCTCCTGCGTTCTACTGTACAGACGTGAATTTACTTTTCCTTCAGCCTGAGGTTTATTCATTACACTTTTTGGTGTGAAAGGCTTTTACATTTGCTATAAATATAACTTCTTGTATTAAAACAAACAATCAAGCCCTGCTCATATTTAAAAAGTAACGCGAAAGTAACGCAAAAGTAATGTAACGCATTACTTTCCATAAAAAGTAACTAAGTAACGTAATTAGTTACTTTTTAGGGAGTAACGCAATATTGTAATGCATTACTTTTAAAAGTAACTTTCCCCAACACTGTATATATATATATATATATATATATATATATACGCTCACCGGCCACTTTATTAGGTAAACCTGTTCAATTGCTTGGTAACACAAATTGCTAATCAGCCAATCACATGGCAGCAACTCAATGCATTTAGGCATCTAGATGTGGTGAAGACGACTTGCTGAAGTTCAAACCGAGAATCAGAATGGGGATGAAAGGGGATTTAAGTGACTTTGAATGTGGAATGGTTGTTGGTGTGAGACGGGCTGGTCTGAGTATTTCAAAAACTGCTGATCTACTGGGATTTTCACACACAACCATCTCTAGGGTTTACAGAGAATGGTCCGAAAAAGAGAAAATATCCAGTGAGCGGCAGTTGTGTGAACGAAAATGCCTTGTTGATGTCAGAGGTCAGAGGAGAATTAGAGATGATAGAAAGGCAACAGTAACTCAAATAACCACTCGTTACAACCAATGTATGCAGAATACCATCTCTGAATGCACAACACGTCGAACCCTGAAGCAGATGGGCTACAGCAGCAGAAGACCACACCGGGTACCGCTACTGTCAGATAAGAACAGGAAACAGAGGCTACAATTCACACAGGCTCACCAAAATTTGACAATATAAGAGTACCAATTGAGCATCGTTTAAATGCCACAGCCTACCTGAGTATTGTTGCTGACCCTGTCCATCCCTTTATGACTACAGTGTACCCATCTACTGATGGCTACTTCCAGCAGGATAATGCCCCATGTCACAAAGCTCAAATCATCTCAGACTGGTCTCTTGAACATGACAACGAGTTCACTTTACTCAAATGGCCTTCACAGTCACCAGATCGCATCATGGATGTGCAGCCAACAAATCTGCAGAAACTGCGTGATGCTATTATGTCAATATGGACCAAAATCTCAGAGGAATGTTTCCAACACCTTGTTAAATCTATGCCACGAAGAATTAAGGCAGTTCTGAAGGCAAAAGGGGGTCCAATCCGGTACTAGAGAGGTGTACCTAATAAAGTGGCCAGGGAGTGTATATATATATATATTGCTATAGTCGTCATCCTGCATCATGTTCATCATCTACATGCAATGTACGATGGTCATTTTAAGGTTGTTTTTCCAAAATGATTCATATCAAATTACTGTGTTAAATTTGACAGACCATGAGATGGAAAACATAGTCAAAAAAGAAAGGCAGTTAATGTTAACAGTTTGGTTGTAAATAAACCATGCATCCAGGGTGATAGGTGTTAGTATGGAGTCTAAAACCATACTATTGGGATTAATAAGAGCCATCTGAGAGTAAGCTTAAAAGGCTTGCCTGCTATATCTGAAATCATCCCCTATACTCCACATTACTCCCCTAATATAGTTTACTTAATAAGTGAATTAAAAACAGGTAGGTGGATTTGGACACAGAGTGTGCTATTAGTGCTGCAAATGCCATCTTCTGGGAGATCTTGAGATTCAGGAATACAAAGCCCTTCAGTGTACATCTGTTATACACTCGTTATTGAGGTGCATTTTGGGATTGAATGTTTGCACTTGATAATATTCACTATGCTTTCAGACACCACTACAAATGGCTGTCCCACAAAAAAAATCCATATAGAAGGTTATAGGAAGCAATTTCAGACAAGTGAACCTATATAGTTACTATTTCAGTCTTAAAATACTCCTATCCTATTTAGATTTACATCCTATTTAGGCTTCAGAATTCATAAAAGTTATGCTCATTTGTGAATTTTATCTTTACTACTATCCACTAGCAAATGGGAAAAAACTATGATTATTTTTGTTGATTGAACCAGAGTGGTGCTAACTTTTGCCCTACAAAGAAATGATTTCTGCAGTACTTTATTGCAGACAACCTGTGCAGAACACACTTCACTTTTAAATCTGTGACACAAATTCATGCTGTACATTAGGAGATTTAAATTAAGATTTTCTGGTTGCCAACCTCTGTAAGAAGGCACACATGTACAGTACAAAGCTGAAAAAACATGTTCATGGCATTAGGACAAAATATTCAGAGTTGAGCTGTTCATTACAGGTCGGCAACTGTCAAACGACACACATGTGAACTGACATGCACACACAAGCATGTACACACTCTCCCCAAACCCTTCTGTTGCTCTTTAAAGCGTGTGTCACTGCCCCAAGTGTTGAGGGGGAGTTTGGTCATCTGTCTGATCTTGCCTCATGTATGTATGTCTTGTGTGTGTGTGTGTGTGTGTGTGTGTGTGTGTGTGTGTGTGTGTGTGTGTGTGAGAGAGTGTGTGTCTTCCCCCACGGCCCCCTGTAGTGCTGAGAATGTGCAGTGATGAGTTAGCTGGTGGGCTAAGATGCACAGTACATAGCCTCAGGCTCGGCTGCGTTGTTTCTGCAAAGCACATTAAGAACAAAGGGCACTTATGACGAGGAGTGACCTACTACTGTGTGTATGGTTCTGCAGGCTGTGTCCCGTCCCCCATGGTCCCCTGCCCTAACCTTTGATTCTCAGTGATGAGTGAGCTTGTGGGTACAGATGAAAGTGTGTGTTCTTGTGTGTGTATATGATATTCAGTGTCTATCATGTGATATTTCATAAAGTCCACTGAGAGAAAGAGTAGGAGGAGTACAAGAACTATAAAGCGTGCATATCTGCACATGCACATGATTGCATTCTGGCAGATCAGACTGTGTGTGTGTGTGTGTGTGTGTGTGCGCGCGTGCGTACAGGTTCAACATAGGATTACAATTAGGAGATAGATAACAGCATTAGCTCAGTATAAAAAGAGGTAAAAAAAAGTCTCCACAAAAATACAAAAACAAATGTGTTTGCATGTGTCATGACATGGGTACACAGGTGTGTGTGTGTACAGATGGACTGCATCATGCTGAAGTTGATGGTCAGGGAACAGAACTCTGACTCAGTGCAGCCCACAGACGTGACACTTGCACACAAATGCATACATGAATTTCTAACACTTCTTTTACTCAACCATTTACAAATGCAGCAGCTTTTGGCATACTAAAAACGTGGCTCTGGAAACTAAAAACTCTGCATTGCAATTGAGTAAAAATATTCTGAAGAAATGTTAGGTTATAGGATCAAATTTGATTGCTAGAATCCTCTTGGATGTGATTTTTATATGTAGAACCCTATGGTAGGCTATTGGATTCTAATATTATTTTATTGCTTGATGTTTAAAAGAAATCAGAGTGGGAGCTATAGGGGTTTAAAAATTCTAAAATATTTTTTGTAGAATTATGTTAAGCCTATAAAGACTTCAGATCATATTTAATACTCAAATCTCTAAAGCCTCTAAATTATCAACAAGATCAAAAATTTGCTGAAAAACCTATTGTACGCAATCTTTTACATGCATTTATAATAAGACATTTTTGGAAGATATAGTGACAATTGATGCCTGCTACATGTCTCAAAATAGTTGGGACGGGGGCATGTTTACCATGGTGTAGCATCTCCTCTTCTTTTCAAGAGAGTTGTCTGGGCGTCGAGGTTATATGTTTCTGGAGTTTGGGGGTTGGAATTTGGTCCCATTCTTGCCTAATATAGGTTTCCAGCTGCTGAAGAGTTTGTGATCGTCTTTGATGTATTATTCGTTTAATGATGAGCGCCAAATGTTTTCTATAGGTGAATGACCTGGACTGTAGGCAGGCCAATCCAGTACCCGGACTCTTCTACTATGAAGCCATGCTGTTGTAATATAGCATTATGTGGTTTTGTATTGTCCTGCTGAAATACACAAGGCCTTCTCTGAAATAGACGTCGTCTGGAGGTGAGCATATGTTGCTCTAAAACCTTTATATACCTTTCAGCATTCATAGTGCCTTCCAAAACATGCAAGCTGCCCATACCGCATGCACTTATGCACCAGCATATACCATCAGAGATTTTGGCTTTTGAACTGAAAGCTGATAACACACTGGAAGGTCTCCCTCTTCTTAGCCGGAGGACATGTTCCACATAATTTGGACTCGTCTGACCATAGAACACTTCTTCACTTTGAAACAGTCCATTTTAAATGAGCCTTGGCCCACAGGACACGACTGCGCTTCTGGACCATGTTCACGTAATGTATCCTTTTTGCATGATGGAGCTTTCGTTGGCATCTGCAGATGGCATGGCGGATTGTGTTTACCGACAGTGGTTTCTGGAAGTATTCCTGGGCCCATTTTAGTAATGTCAATGACAGAATCATGCCAATGAGAGATGCAGTGTAGACCACGGGCATCCAGCAAAGGTCTTCGGCCTTGTCCCTTACGCACAGAGATTTCTCCAGTTTCTCTGAATCTTTTGATGATGTTATGCACTGTAGATGATGAGATTTGCAAAGCCGTTGCAATTTGACATTGAGGAATGTTGTTTTTATGGTATTCCATAATCTTTTTACGCACTCTTTCACAGATTGGAGAGCCTCTGCCCATCTTTACTTCTGAGAGACTCTGCCTCTCCAAGACATCCCTTTTATAGCTAATCATGTTACAGACCTGATGTCAATTAACTAAATTAGTTGCTAGATGTTCTCCCAGCTGAATCTTTTCAACATTTCTTGCTTTTTCATCCCCTGTGCCAACTTTTTTGAGACCTGTAGCAGGCATCAAATTTAAAATGAGCTCATTCAGTGGATAAAAGTGTAAAATGTATCCGTTTAAACATTTGTTATGTTCTATAAGTTATATTATAGTTGTGAATAAAATATTAGCTCATATGATTTGAAAGTCTTTTAGTTAATTATAGTTGTGAATAAAATATTAGCTCATATGATTTGAAAGTCTTTTAGATTTCATTTTATTAAAAAAAAAAAAAAATGTCGGGTCGTGTGTAAATAAATAGTCTGCTATAATCTTTCTGGCTAGGCTTTATATTTTTTTTACCCAGGCTTTTATCAGGTTAGTATTCATATTTATCCATTGAATTTTTATTTCTTAATATATTAGAATTTTTTTTATTCAACAACAAGGGCAGAGTTGTTTCCACAGACTTAGTAATTATTGTTTCCTATGGCAACACTCATAATGTCATTTTATTTTTGATGCCCACACAATTCTTACCAAATTGATGTACTGTGCATAATTATTGTTTCCTAATCGCAACACTCATAATGTTTTTATTGTGATTCAAACCAGCATTCTTACCAAATGCAAGTTACTGTGCAATCCCTCTTGCCAAGTGAGGTTTACAAACCAGCATTGTTCTGTAACCAGCAGGCAGTCGCTATATCCCTCTTGATAGGTTTATGTTCTGTATTTCTGCACTATATATTATGTACTCTGCCATTTAGTGTATGAATTTAGGATATATATGAAGAATAGTGTCTCTTAATAGAACATAACATTTTCATTTTTTACAAAAGGGAAGCAAAATTACATTTCAGCCTGATGTGATTCTGCTACATTTAGGCCCTCACCTAACGCTATGTAGGAAAAGCTACGACTACTGAATGTAACGTTATATTAAAAATGGGATGTGAGAAAACATCTTAAACCAGCCAGTAGGCAACTTGATATCTATTTGACATCAAATATTAGCCACTATCAAGATTTTAATTTTAAATTCATTTTGGACGTTTGGGTGAAAAATGTCCCACACTAAAATTGTTTGATGTATATGTAGACAATATGTTTGATGTTCATCAAATCCAGGGGCATAGATTACGCAAGTCTCGCTCTAAACAGACAGAGTTCCGTAGTTGTTTGTGTCAGGACATAATCATAGGGTCGCGATGAGTTCACGGCAAAAAACTCTTCACTCCTTTAGAAAAAATAAGCACTAAGTCACTGGTGAGAATTGAACAGATAACTTACCTTTTGTATGCTGTAACGTTTTACATTATTGTATATTAGAACAATCTATTAACATCACACAACTTACATAATGTATTTCAGTCAAGTAACTGTGCATTGAAGATTATATATGGACCAATCATAAAAATCAAGAATACAAGAATTAGTAAAATATAGAAAAAAATACCATTAGTATATATGACCAATAAAAAACCAAATTAGTAAAATATTGAAAAAGACTTGGTAACCAACTTGGTATTCTTCATGACCATATTTTGCATCCCATAATTATATATAATGCCTAATCTTAACAAATACAACGACTACCTTACAAGCTATTAATAAGCAGTAAATGAAGAGTTTATTGAGGCAAAAGTCATGGTTAATAGTGAATGTATTCCCCATACTAAAGTGTTACAAATAATGTAGGATACAAATGATTGGTTATTGTCCAGCAGTGTATTTAATTTGTTATTTTCTTCTGTATGTCACTATTCCCTGTATGCACATGTTTCATACACTACTTTATTTGCAATAGACAGAGACAGAAGTGAATTCAGAGTTGAGAGTGAATGAGGCAGAAAGTTTCAATGAGGCTTCAGAGGTATGGACAGATTATTTACAGCATTGTCTATGATAAGATATTTCTTATACCTTTTAACATAGATTAATCAGACTAATTTGTACTTTTTTATACTTATGTGTGTTAGCTTTAATACTGTGTCAAAAAGCTACTACTTTTAAACAAACCAGCCAGAAAGCTTAAATTAAATGTCACTAAATGTTTATTTCATCTCGTTGTTTAATTGATTTAGGGTCTACATACCTTGACCATGTTTGTCAGTTGAGCTCAATACATAGTTTCTTTGCAATAGTTTGTTTTGAATTACTTTTTTTGCCATGTTCTGTACATACAACATACACAAAATACAATTTGAAATATGTAAACAATAGTACCCTTATAAGGACATCTTTGTAACTTATACTCAAAAAGGTGCACATTAGTACCTTAGAGTACCAATATGTACCTTAATGTACAACTATGAAACTTTTTGTAAATAAGGTACAAAGATGTCCTTTTAAGGGTACTATCCCTGTGACAAGCTGTTGTATTTCTTTCTTTCTTTCTTTTTTCTCTCTCTTTCGTTCTGTTTTATAATCATATGTAATAATATATTCATAAAGCATATTAAGCAAAAATGTATGATTAAAAATAAAGCCTGTCAAATAGACAATGTTAACTGAAAAAAACAGGTATAACACTAGACATTCCCCCCCCCCCACTTTTTAAATGATGGCTACGCCCCTACATCAAATCAACGTCATGTCAGGTTTTTGTGTCACTTTTGCATATTTCACCTCCATCAATTTTGATGTCAATTTGATGTCCTTTTCACATCTAATTCCCACTGTGTACGCTGATTTGCTGGTGTCTAATGATGTTGGTTTTAAATGGGACACATTTCAGGTGGTCAAACTGGGAGAAGCTGATCGCCTGGCTAAATACTATATTGGTCAACTGGGAAAGCAGTTTAACAGCAAATTATCTAAGGATGGTTTAAGCAGACTTTTAATCACAACATTTATTCACAAATATATTTTGTTCAAATTGATATGAAACAAACTAAAATGAAATACCTAAATTCCTTTGAGAATCGAAGCTGCTTCCGGTTTAGGTAGCTTTACAGTTTTATATGACAGCTGTCAAGTGGGAGAAGAACTTTCACAAAAGTTGATGCTTCCAGCTACTCATCATCACGGTTTAAAAAAACAGAAAACACACCATACTGTACATGTTCTGTTGTACTAAAAAAACTATAGGCTATATTAAGTAGAACATTTAAATGTGTAATTATATGAGTATGAAAAAAAATGTTTTTAGTCAGAAACCCATAATTAACTAATTCCATTATCATGTGAATGACTATGATGTGAAAAATCGTATAAAAGCAATGTTAATCAATAAAATAAAATAACATTTCTATTTGGATTTCTATTTGTGTCCATATTATGATAACAAATTGCTGATTTTTGTTTATGTGTCTTTTGTCTATATATAGTGTATTTTAGTATTTATAAAATAATATAAATAATCCTATCTGTCATAACCAAAATTATTTATATTATAAATACTTACTTGTCACCTGTATACGTACAAATTATAAGCCTATTTCTCAAAAGTGTAGGCTATTTAGTTTTTCGACCATTAACCTTAGGCTATGTGTAGCCTACACACTGATTTCATAGGTTGTTGTATTCTAGCCTGTTTACTAATACGACTCTAGAGAAAAGAACAGTCATCTATGTAAAACAACCGATACAGTTATTTAGTCATCCCCCTCAATACACTCACTCAGACACACAGTCCGGTTTCCTCCCCCCACCTACGTGCTGCTCGCCCTCGCGCGCATTACGTATGAGAGATTCCGCTGCGTCCCGCGTCCGTGGGCAGCCGGTGCTGGACTATAAACGTTGCCGGGGTGCGCATCGCTCCTCAGTCGCAGTCGAATCGAGCACCAGAGCTGACCGTTAGAGCAGATAGCAGCACGCGCTCAAGCTAACTCACTCTCGGTTTGGATTTTGGGATGGAAACTCGTGCGGCTGCGCGGAGCGCTCGCGTCTCCAACACTCTTACCTTCAAGAGTAAGTACCAACTTTTTATTGTAATTATTAGTTCATGTTTAATGATTATTAATATTTTCATTTGAGGCACAATTATATACATTGTTTACATAAAAAAAAATTTTGGTAACAGTTTTAAGACAGTTTTTATGTTAGATATGCATTGATGTACACTTAAAGACATTTAATTGCATATTTATTTCATGTTATATTTAGAATTTTACAAGATGCAAACAAATATAAATATGTAACAATAAATACGTAGCCTATCGAACAAAAACTAACATTTATCTCTACTTTTGATTAATTGACATTAATTGGTATATATATATATATATATATATATATACTGTTGTATATATTTTATAAAAATTACAACCTACAAACACAAAATACATAAGTATAAATAAAAACAAATAATATACACATTTTTGTACATGTTTACAGTGTAGCGTTACATAAAAAAATGTAGTCCCAGTTTGTTCTAACCTCAGTACAGCCACTTATTCTGATTAATCAAGTGTATTGCGACTAGACAAATAATTATTTATGAGCCACTTTTGATGTAACCAGGATAAATATAGAATAATCAATAATTTCTCAACGTTGAGAAACTTACAAAGCTACTGTTAACAAAAACAGGTATGCAGTTATGCAAAAAGGTAATGCAGTACATATTTTCCACATTAGTCCTGTGCAGCGACTTAGCACATCTTGTCCTGGAAGGGATGTGGAGTGACCAGGTCATGGGTCAGGTAATAGGAAAATCTTGTGCAGGCAACATGAATGCACGCAGCATGATTAATTCACGCCATGCGTGTCTTTAAGCGCCATGTTATTGTGTAGAGTCACCGATCCCCATGAGGTCCCCTCTTAAATATTCATAAGCTGCAGTAATTGAATCGGGTTCGGTTTCACAAACCTGAAGTTAATCCAACCTTTTTTGTTTCAAACACTCTTAGGCACTGTTCTGTTCTGTCCTGGCAGTTCTAAGAACGCCTCTGTCCGGTCTGTGTCACAGACTGGACAGAGTCTTTCTTAGAACTGCTTTCTTCAAGCGGAATATATGTGGATATTACTTAACTCAGCAATGATATTTCAAATAGCAGCTGTTATATTGACAAATTGTTTCCGCATGTCTGCATCACTCCAGAACTTTAAGAGGATGTGAAACAGCTTCTTCTCTAATGTGAACCTGAATATCTTGTTAAGTCTACCTCTTTCTCGCTCCACAGGTGGTTTGTCTCTTTGGTTGGTGATATGGTTGTTGGCATGTCGCTGTGCACCGGGCCAGGCATGTCCCAGGTTGTGTGTATGCTACCATATGCCCATGACTGTGAGCTGTCAGTCTCAGAACTTCACTGCTGTTCCAGCCGGCGTGCCCTACGACTCCCAGCGGGTTTTCTTGCAGAACAACCGTATCACTGAGCTCAGAGCTGACTCCTTTGGCTTCGAAACACAGGTGAGAGCATATCTGTTAGTAAATATTTTCATGTGAAGATTTACGCAGAGATTTACCTTTGTCTTTACTTTTTTAATCCACAGGTCCTATGGCTGTATTCCAACAACATCACATGGATCGAAGCAGGTGCATTCAGTAATCTGCGTGTACTAGAGGAACTAGATTTGAGTGACAACCCATCACTGCGCAGGCTGGATGGGGGTGCGTTCAGGGGGCTGGAGCGCTTGCAAAGTCTACACATGCACCGCTGCCACTTGACCGAGCTGCCTGCTGACCTCTTCCTCAAGCTCTACAGCTTGCAGTTCCTCTACCTGCAGGAGAACCAGCTGAGCCACCTTGCAGATGGCCTCTTTTCCGACCTGGTCAACCTCACCCACCTGTTCCTGCATGGCAATCGTATCCGTGTCCTGTCTGAAAATGCCTTCCGTGGCCTGGTGAATCTTGACCGCCTGTTGCTGCATGACAACCGCATCCGACAAGTCCATCGGCGAGCCTTCCGTGACCTGGGCAGATTGACCATCCTCTATCTCTTCAACAACTCTCTGCAGGAGCTCCCTGGCCAGGCGTTGAAGGATACGTCATCGGTGCAGTTTCTCAGGCTCAATGGTAACCCCTGGACCTGCGGGTGTGAAGCCAGGTCGCTATGGGAGTGGTTCCGCAAAGCTAGGATCTCCAGCTCAGACCTAACCTGCTCTTCACCAGTCCCTCGTAAAGGCCAGGACCTGAGGTTCCTGCGGGAGCTGGACTTTGCCCTCTGCCCGGTGCCTGACCCAGGATCCCTGGCTGGCACTTCAACAACCACCTTCAGCACCAAGACCCGTTGGTGGTTCTCCAAGAACAAACCGGCCTCATCATCCAAGAGCCACTTTCACAAGAGCAGCGAGACCCTGAAGGCCTATCCATTCACCTCTGTCAAACATCCCTCATCTTCATCATCCTCTTTCTCATCCAAGTACGATCTCACTGCGGAGGAGGCTGCTTTACCCAAGCTGGAGCCTGAAGAGTACTGGGCAAACTATGGCAATGAGGACGCAGCCTCAGTCCCCTGTTTCGAGCTTGAATGTCCACCAGGTTACGACTCTCCCATTCTCCCATCTTCCTCTTCACCTTCACTTCTGTCCTTCCTCTCACTCACAGCACTTACTCTCTCATTTCACCTTCTCTTCGGCTGAGATTTCCTTCTACTCCTCTTTTTCTTCTGTTATACTTCACTACCTTTCTCCTGCAATCGGGCTTATGCTAATAAATGCATAGAAGCAGCCATGCAGGAAAGGGTGACAAAGACTGGCACACAACAACAAATTAAACACAACACACACTGTTACATACAGTACAACAGACAGGGCTATTGCATGCATGCACTCCCAGCAGGCTTTGCAACACCACCTCAAGTGGCGTCCTCTCTAAAATCAGAGAACACAGGACAAGTAGAGGGGCAAAGTGAAAAAAGGGAGTGATGTGGAAAATTAAACTAGAGGACAATGTCAAAGATGGCGGGGAATGTCTCTGCATGGAGAGAAATACTCTCATGCTGACAAAGAAGACTACGTCATTTATCAATGACCATCACATCATCATGTAAATAGGAACATACACAAACTAGACATATTTTTCCAACAGGACACTGTCAGTGTCCATTTGTTGATTGTTGGGTATTAAACCAGATACACTATCACATACAGTTGCTCCAAAAAGTATTTAGGCAATTATGCTACAATGTCCAAATTTAAAGAAGAACATTTAACAAAAAGTTTTTTTTAATTTAAAATGATAAAACTATAGACATTTTGTATTAGGATACATTCTGATTGTCAAAGTGAAATGTGCATGGTTGAAGTGATTAACTAAAAACAGATGCCACTTGCTTTGATATTTTATTTCCTAATGCAATGACATTTTTAGGAGTGGTTTAAATGTCCAAATGTTTTTGGGGCCACTGTAAACAATACGATGAACAGATAGCTATTGGAAGAACTGACTAACAAAGTTTTTCATTTGTTAAAACCGTGTTAAGTACTTTTGGTTTGTGTTAGTTAATCTGAGTTGTGACCAGGTGCTTTGAGTATCAGGTGAAGTTAGGGCAGGACGTCAATGTTTATTTCATAACCGAAAAACTCAGAAACTGCTTAAGGTCAGAGATCTGTGCTTTCTTTGTGTGTAAGATATCACATAGTCTTTCTCTCTGAGCAAGTTGACAGAAAACAACTTTTTCTTTGCCTAAAAAAACTAAATAAAACTACCATGAATAAATATTCATTATCATCGAGTGTTTTATTGAGTGATCTCTTGTGTGTTGTGTGTGTGTGTGTGTGTGGTGTGTGTGTGTGTGTGTGTTGTGTGTGTGTGTGTGTGTGTGTGTGTGTGTGTGTGTGTGTGTGTGTGTGTGTGGTGTGTGTGTGTTGTGTGTGTGTGTGTGTGTTTAAGCATTAACTAAGCAGATGGTGATGGAGAGGCAATTAGATTTTTAAATCTCACCCCAATGTTAAAATTGTTAAAATGTGACCCTGGACCACAAAACCAGTCATAAGTAGCATGGGAATATTTGTAGCAATAGCCAAAATACATTGCAAGGGTCAAAATTATAAAACAAAATGTTATGCCAAAAATCATTAGGATATTAAGTAAAGATCATGTTCCATGAAGATATTTTGTAAATTTCTTACCATATCAAAACTTAATTTTTGATTAGTAATATACATTGCTAAGAACTTAATTTGGTCAACTTTAATGGTGATTTTCTCAATATTTAGATTTGTTTCCACCCTCAGTTTCCAAATGTTCAAATAGTTGTATCTCGGCCAAATATTGTCCTATCATAACAAACCATACATCAAAGCTTATTTATTCAGCTTTCAAATTATGTATAAATATCAATTTCGAGAAATTAAAACTTAAGACTTGTTTTGTGGTCCAGGGTCACAAATACAGTTTTTAAGTCCCCAACAGAGCATTCAGTTAGCTGCTAGTATGCATGCAAGAGACTATTTCAATTATTTAATAAACACAATCTAATCATTAATATAACCTTACTCTATTATTTAGAATTTCTCCCCTGACAAGTCACTAGACAACACCCTTCAGCAATTGAAGTAATCTGAAACCCTTAGAAGAAAGATGTATTGCTCAGAGGTCTTAACACATTTAACGTCATATACTTGATGTATAGGAATCAACTTTATCTCTGATGTTTTTCCATAAATTCCTTAGGAGAAATAAAATGAGAAAACAATACTAAAATAATAAATATATGAAAAGGTATGATAAAGGTAAGGTATGATAAAAGGTATGATGCTTCTATAATGTCCTCATTTGTAAGTCGCTTTGGATAAAAGCGTCTGCTAAATGACAAAAAAAAATAAAAATAATTGATAATGTAGATAGCAAATGACAATCTGACCATTACAAGGAGACACTGGAAATAATTGATTGGGATAAACAGGCAACTCTATTTAATCTTGTTTGCTGTGTAACAACAGGTCTTAAATAGAGCTTTCCTACGTCCATATGTGTGCGTATAAACTTTCAAAATAACTTGACTGGAAATTTCTCCTCTGAAGACGCACTTGCTCTATTCTCCCACAGAGTGCCTTTTGTTCTAGGCTGTCTGTTCGGCATTGTTCTGCTGTCTTGTGTGTCAATCACTTGCATTCAGGCATTCATGAGCTCGCCATTCATTCATCTCTCGTTTCCTAAATCTCATCATCTCCTCATACGCTCTCTCCAGATGGTTCTGTTTGCATGGACGTGTGTTGGCGTGGCTGTGACGTGCATCATCAGTCGTGTGTCATGCCTAAAAGAGAGTACAAGTGCATGTGCTTAGGTGTCTCAGACAGAGCACACGTGTAAATGTTCCATCTGCAAGATCATTAGCGCTATTAATTTAGGGTTGAACAGAATGTGGGGAGAGACTAAAAAAAGATAAAGTTTGAACCACAAATAACATTCTGTTGCTGGGGACAAATAAGGCCATTCTCCAATAACACAGTACATTACCTGCAATGGCTAGTGAGTGTATAAGATGGGGTGTACACTAGTGAACAGTTTCAGATGGAGTGTACAATACTGATTGCAGATGGAGTGCACACTAGTGAATATTCAAAAGAAGGAGTAACATTACTGAATAAGTATTGGATGAAGTATACACTAAACAATATTTATCAAATGGAGTATATACAAGTGATTGAATCTGATGGTGTGTTCACTAATCAATTTGTCATATTAATGTACACTAGTGGTTATTTATCAGATGGATTATACATTAGTAAGTACATAAAATGGTGTGTTCACCAATATTGATTGATATGTAACATATTAAGTGTACACTAGTGAATAAGATGGATACATTCCTGAATATGCACCATACTGAGGGTACACTAGTGAATATGTATCAAAAGTAGTAGGCCTATACACTTGTGAGTGTATTAGATGGAGTGCATCAGACAGAATATAAACTAGTGAGTTACAGCACTGGATGAAGTACACACTAATGTGTGCATCGAACATTAGTGTGCATTAGTGTGCACTAATGAGCTTATCAGACAGAGTGTACATTACTGAATATGTATCTGATTAAGTATACACTAGTAAATATTTACCAAATGAATATACACTAGCGTGTATACATTAATCAATTTGTATAAGATTGAGAGTACACTAATGATAATTTATCAGATTAATTATACATTAGTAAGTACATCAGATGGTGTGTTCACTATTCAGTAACAGATTAAGTTTACACTGGTGAATATTTGTCAAGATGGAGTATCCAGTATTCAAATGTATCAGCTGAGTGTATATGGTGTCATTGCTGAATATGTGTCAAATGGAGTATACACTAGTGATTATATATCAAATGGAGTATACACTTGTGAGTACATTAGATGGTGTGCATCACTCACTGGTGAGTGAATTGGATCGAATGCATCCGATGGAGTGTACACTAGTGAGTGCATTTGATAGAGTGCATCAGATGGAATATACACAAGTAAGAGCACTGAATGACGTATACATTTACATTTATGCATTTAGCAAACATATTAGTATACACTAATATGCTTATCAGATGAAGTGTACATTAGTGAATAAGTATCAGATGCATATCAGTCAGCATGGATAATGAATGGAAGGATCATATAAAGAGTGTGATATGAGGAGGGGGGCTGACGTGAATTAGTTGGGGTGATTAAGAGACTGCGTCAGCAGCGTGGGGGGTCTGCATATTTTCCCTCTCATCCCCACCAAACTTCTGTTCTGAACTAAAAATACGCCCTGCCAGAAGGCACCCAAATAGGAAGACAGAATGTGTGTGTGAAGGACAGTTTGAATAAAGGTATCTGAAAATAACAGATCGAACAACTCTGAAAATAACTGTATCAGTTTAACATATGGGGATTCACTAGCTGGAGCGGCTTGTTTTTGGTGGTTTGTGTCAGGTGTCTATCATACATCAGCATTCATTCATCACTCTCTCCAGATGAGTGTTAATCTGCACTATGTTTAATCATGTAGCTCACACTGATTAAATCAAATCTCTCTTTTTCTGTCCAACTCTATTTTTGACAGGCAAGTTTGTTCAGGCTTTAGCTGAGATCATCGCTCTGGCTAAGGAATCTGTGCGTAAACACACGGTTGGTCTATTTCCTGTTTGTCAGCGAGCACGAGAACATTCTGAGGTGTTCATCCTCACTCCTGCTGATTTATTTTACACTCTGCTCCTCCTTCTTTCATCGCCTTCATTCACACATGCATCCATACTTTTCTGGCGGCACTTTGTCTTCTCACGTGGCTTTTTTTTACCAATGGTCTGCCACCTTCTCTGATAGGACTATAAAAGTTTGTCATCTCCATCTGGTAAATCTAGCACAGTGAGATGAACTCAGGTCAGATGAGTGAGACAGTCTGCAGTCCTTTTTTTCAATCCCAGACGACAAAAGGATGAGGGACGGATTATTACTTTACTGCCTCCTACTGGCTGATCTAAACAACAGCTACATTTACATTTATGCATTTAGCAGACGCTTTTATCCAAAGCCACTTACATGTATACAATTCAGGTTATTCATTTATTGTCAGTAAGTGTGTTTCCTTGGAATTGAACCCAAGACCTTTGCGCTGCTAACGCAATGCTCTACCACTGAGCCACAGGAACAGCTAGTAAAAATGTCCACCACCCATTGTCCTGTTCAGGTCTGATTTAAATTTAAGAATAGTTATCCATCATTTTAATAAAGCCTTCAAGAGCACATGTGAAAAAAATACAACTTTATTTATTGAAACTAAAAGCAGTCTGACAAGCGCTGAAGTGTCTTTAAATACTCGTTATAACAAATATTTACGGTGCATTTAGATTTGTTCACACAATTTCAATCGGACAAAACAAAATTAAGCAGCATCTGGAACATTTGAAATACGAATGTTTCTCTTTGTAAACGTTTCATAAAATATTTAAAAACATGTTTTGTACAACAAACCGAGGAATGATTGTGTCACCAAAGTTTCTAGTGGCAAGATGAGTTTGTATCTTTCGTCTAGATACTGCACCTGTGTGTGTGTTTGAGAAAGACAGAAGGAGATATAGAATAGAGAGAGAATATTATGTGTGTGGGGGTTTTAAGGCCAGATAATAAAAGCTAGGGAGAAAAACAAGAAAAGGAACAAAAACTGTAAATGATAATAAACACAAATTTCAAACAAGAGAGAGGAGAGGAGAAGAGGAATCAGTTTTACAGCCCAATTTGGGAAAACAACATTTAAGAGACTATCTATCCAGAACATGATCTAACACTCTGACAAACACGAGAGAAGGACACATCCATACACACCTTCTCTTCAATCTCTTTGATTTGTCTTCTCTGCATGTCAATCTTATCTTCAAGTTTTCTGATCCTCTGTTGATGATAAAGAACATGAATGATAAAGAACATGAAACACAAAAAGAGATATTTAGAAAACTGTCCAAGCTGATTTGTTTCAGACAATGAAAGTGAACAGGGACAATCATCCACTTTCATTAAGTGGAAGAGCAGCTTGGACAAGTACTTTTCAGCAATTTTGCTAATGAACACATGCACCGATCCCGACCTGCTGTGCAGACTGGAGGAGCTCCATGCGCTGTTGTAGGATGAGCGTGTCGGCATGGCGACTCTGCCGCAGGATCTGTCTCCGCACTGCATCCATTGACTCGGCCAGCTTCGCTCGCTGCCTGTCACTCAAGCTCTCCCCCACACAGCTGTCTGGATCCTGCTGCAGGGCAGCGTATAATGTGGCCTCCAGCTCCTGCACCCTCTAAACACAGCAAACAAACATGTACACAATGCTGTATAAATGGCAAACGGTAACCAGATTAAGAAGTGGAATTGATTTTAAAACAGTTTCACATCTTTTCATGAATTTGTCGTTTCATGAACATTAGGTCAAACTGGCCAAACTGGCACTTGTCACAAATGTAAAAAAAAAATTTATTGAGATTTATAAATAAGTTTTCCATTGATGTATGGTTTGTTAGGATATGACCATATTTGGCTGAAATGCAACTATTTGAATATCTGGAATCTGAGGGTGCAAACAAATATAAATATTGAGAAAATCACCTTTAAAATTGTCCAAATGCATATTACTAAACAAAAATTAAGTTTTGATATATTTACTGTAGGAAATTTACAAAATATCTTCATGGAACATGATCTTTCCTTAACATCCTAATGATTTTTGGCATAAAACAAAAATCAATAATTGTGACCCATACAATTTGGCTATTGCTACAAATATATCCGTGCTACTTATGACTGGTTTTGTGGTCCACGGTCACAAATGTGGTACAAATTGATGTCCTGTCACTTTCTAAAAAGAAATTAAGGTATTTATTGTACAAAATAACAATTACATTTTTTTTTATTATGAACTTCATGTAATCACTAAAAATACAGTACATTGTCACTCATGGCCTCCTAATAATCCCCATCCACTTGATTGTCTCTATGACTCTCTCTCCTCTCCACCTGTAGCTGGTGTGTGGTGAGCGCACTGGCGCCGTTGTCCTGTGGCAGCACTGTCGTCCTCATCCAAGTTGGAGAGACCACCTGGAGAGACCCTTTGGGTGTGATGATTGTAAAGCGCACACAACAATAAAGCACTATTAAAGCGCTATAAAATGCATTCATTCATTCATTCTTTTTTACTTTCCATTAAAATACTTTTGTCCGACTTAAGCATATAACTCTGTTATTAAAGATATTGTAAGAAAAATTAGCAAAATACACTTAATGATCAAATACCACACAATGCAAAATACACATTCCTGTGATCAAAGTTGGCCACACAATGTGACGATTGTTTAAAAGTTTTGGCTCATCATCGTACGATTTTTTAAAAAAATAATCTCCAAATAGTATTTAAATAAGAATATATTATTTTATTTTGTATGATATTTTAAATACAATTTAATCACAACATTTGTTTCCAAACTGGCTATCTGCTACTAGCTATCTGCTACTGAGTAGCTTAATTAAGGTTAAATCTGAAACCCCATTTTGGTATGTTTACTTTTCAGTAGAACCTTGGAATTATAATTGTTATTCATAGATTACTTTGAAATAATAAATTAAATTAAATTACACGCAAAATATTTTTGAAAAAATATATGTATATCTTGGCCAAATAGTAAATTTTGACTTTTTACTGACATTGTTGAGAATAAAATCTAGCAAAAACGTCTGTCTTCACATATACACACTGATCATATGTAAGTATCAGAAGTATCCATTTACACTGCTACATAATCTCAAAGTCCTACCAGTTGGGACTGATCGAGAGCTTGCTTCCTGTAGTCTAGTTCCTCTTCCAGGAAACCTTTCTGTTTACTGAACAGCTCCTGTTGATAACATCAGTTCACCACGGTCAAGCACACAAAGATGATACATTTTTAATCAAGTGTCATCAAGCCTCATCTATCACTAGACCGGCTGTTAGAGCAAAAAGTACAACATATTCATCTCAGATGACACGAATGGATGTTCTCACCTTTTCATTCTCCAGATCAATCATTTTCTGTGTCAGGGCTGCCTCTGTGCTGTCGATCTGCTTCAGCCACTGGTCACAAAGACACAATAGCTACAATAGAACCACTGACAAAATATCAAGTATCTTATTTTTGAGGATTAAGTGAATGAAGCAGAAGATACCTTTTCACATAAAGACAGCACAGTGCCTGCTTGAATGACTGTCACCTGCTCCTCGTTTCGCAAGTTCTGCCAAAGAAAAGTGATTATTTCAACTCTCTTTTTTGAGAAACCGGAGTAATGCGTGCACATATAATGGCAAAAAACATACCCCATTATCCCCAAGAATGTCAAGCTTTTTCATGAGGTCAGGAATGATGACATCCTAAACCAAACACACATGAAGATGAAGCCAACACAGTATGTTATCATACGGTACATATATGCAACTGTGTGAAGTGTGCAATGTATTGTATTGTAGGCTATATGAATTGTATTGTAAAGTATATTGTATCGTATTGTATAAATCAATGGAGCTAAACTGGAACATTACTTAAACAACACATTACTATAGTAAATACAGGGATGAGCGAGTACAGCAAGTATCTGTATCTGTTTTTATCTGAACCATTAATTATCTGTATCTGTATCTTACTCGGACTGGGCGGGCCTAACCCGGAAGTGGCGGGATAACATGGAAGGTGGTTCGGGTTGTCTTGAAATGGGCGGGGCTTTAACCGAGATTTTAAGCATGCAATTGATATGGGTTGATCAAAATGGTTATATTTATTGCTGATTAGAAAACATTTACATGCAGTGTGAGCTTCAGATCAATGGTTTTTACGATAACAAACGAACTTATACAGACAAGTTTTGCCAATGAATACAACACATCTTGCTTATGGTAAAATGTAATGAACAGTTTTCATCTCAACATAACTTTCTTTTTTTACTTTTAATTATTTAAATTAAATCATGTATTTTTTATTTTTGGTTATTTTGTATTTTTTTATTTCCACGCCAGGTATTGTGTGTGGTGTTGTGAGGATAATTAATTTGTAATATAGTTTTTATACTACTTCCTTTTTTATGTACAGCAAGAAAGTGTTTTCAGAGGCAGAGATTCCGACAGGCAGAGACGCGAGTGCAGGTTAAAGTTTACCAAAACTCAACTGGTTAATAAGTAAGTACAGTAAAAAACAAACCTGAGAACCCTAAACGTTAACAGCGTTCCCTCTCCTATTGTAAAAAAGCAAACAAAAGGGGCGCTGTGAAAGGGCAGAACGCAGACACAGTCAGCTAACCCAATGAATTTTTATTCAATCCGGTGGTGATATATAGGCAGAATGCATTTTTATTAAATACATTATATAGGAATTAACCTTAACATAGGGGTGGCATATGTGTGTGGGTTTTTTAAACCTCTTGGTATCTGGAGATAAATTTTACAGGAGAACGGCGTTTTAAAAAAACAAACAAAAACTTAACAATGTTGGTGGTGAATATATAGAATGCAGTTAAATAATTAAATATTTAATTAAATATTTCAGGAAGTTCATACAGATGAACACAAAAGGTATATGTTCAACAATACCCAGACATCTCTTCAACACACAAAAAAATGAGTAGTGACCGAGGGGGGCCAAAAATGACAAAAAGAAGCACATAAAGATGGTCCATGTCTTTTTAAGTAATACAATAGCATAGAGAAATATGACTTAAATTGTATTATTTTCATTATACATTACATGCTATTATATGACTTTCAGAGACTTTGAATTTATGAACACTTATGAACATTTATGGTTCTTTAATGTGTATTTTTTATCATTATTGAAGTGGGACAGTACCACTCTTGTGAAAAAGATATGCATTTAAATTGTACTGTACTTTAAAGTATATTTAAAAAAACTGTACCTGCAGATAATATATAGATTGAAATAAAAGACCATTTAAGTGTAATAAAAGCGAGTACACTTCCATGACTGTTTCATCACACACTGTACAATTAAAAAGTACATAATGTAATTAAAATGTTACTTCTTAGTAAATGTAAATAATAGTTTTACTGATCTTTTGTCATGATTTAAAGAAAACTATATGCATTTAAGCATCCAAAAACATTACATTTAGAGAGAGAGAGAGAGAGAGAGAGAGAGAGAGAGAGAGAGAGAGAGAGAGAGAGAGAGAGAGAGAGTTGTCTTTGATGGTTGGGCTTGACATTCAGAATGTCTTCTTTTGTGTTCCGCAGAAAAAAAGACAGTCACGCATGTTTGGAGTGACATAATTGGAATTTCTGGGTGAATTGTCTATTTAAGCTCACTCAAACAACCTAATGTTTCAACTGAATTACTTTAAACCACACGTTTTGAGTCATTTCTGTAATCAAACAGTATGCACCTAATTATATGCAGTAATTTGAACTAATTGGCAGTTACCGTATACTGCAAATTGGATTCTGTAAATTAAATAACTTCTCACAAATATTTCGCAATGATCACACAACAATATTCAACACCTCATAGAAGATGTATAAGATTGTACAAGCATACAAAAAGAGTACATTATACATATGTGTTGGGATGAATCATGATCTGCTAACTGAAAAGTTGACATAACCAATAAATAATAGTGCATTTTTGTGTGTACACAAATAAAACACATGCAGGAAGTGCAGTCAAAAAGAAAAAAAGAATAGTGAGGAGTTTCATTCAAATACATTTTATTCCAGTAAAACTTATAATTAACAAAACAATAGTAATATAAATATACAGTTCTTAAAACAAACAAACAAGCAAAACAAAACAAAAACATTTTAAAATGTGTATGAAAATATCTATAACAACATGAAAACACAACTCAGTGCCAGTTTTGTGTATGTAGGGGGTAAAATGGATTCATGTATGTAGCTTGTGTAGACATGAGCCGGGTTTGGCCATCCCTGTTTGCTGCTGTGGGAGCAAAACAGATTCTCTTACTTCCAGTTCTAGAATTCGGAATTCAAGCAGCTCATTCTGATCCAGGGTGTCTTGAACTTCCGAGCGTAATCGCATTTTACACTGCTCCAGCGATGCTATCTACCACACACACGCACACACACACACATGCACACACACACACACAACACACACACCACACACACACCACACACACACACACACACACACACACACACACACACACACACACACACACACACACACACACACACACACACACACACACACACACACACACACACACACACAGACATGTTGGGTTTTTATGGTTTACGGGGACACACACACACACACACACACTTTCCCCCCAAAAAACTTACTCTGTAGATTTATAAGCATTTGAATTATGGGGACATTGAAAATGTCCTCATAAATCACCTTCTCCTGTAATACCTACACACACAAATTTGTGTCCTCATAAACCACATAAACATGCACACACACACACCCACACACACACGCACACGCACACACACACACACACACACACACACACACACACACACACACACACACACACACACACACACACACACACACACACACACACACAAAGAATGTTAAGTGTTTATGTTTGAGTATATGTAGATTGTAGGAAACAGCGGACAAAGAATGTACCTTTTCTCTGAGTTCCTGGTTCACCCTGAGAAGATTTTGCTTTTCCTCCACCCATTTTGAATCCTGCATAACATAAAGCCCACACACACACACGCACACACACACCACACACACACACACACGCACGCACACACACACATGCACACACACACACACACACACACACACACACACACCACTACAAATTACACTACTAGTACTTATCTAACACTCCTATTATCACTAATCACACACACAATCCACACTCTCATGTACTTGTGTCAACCCAAATAATCAATTATCAAATAATCCGAGTTTAAACATTGAGCTCAGCATAAACAAAGAAACACATAGAGAAAAAAATAAATGAGAAGTTAAAGTTGGAGAAATGGCTGAGATTTATTAGACTGCATGCAGGTAAGTCCATTTCCATATTTTACAGAAAAAACAACAAAACAAAAACAAAGCAACCAATAAGAGACAAGCAGAGAATAGAAAGGAAGTACATGCAAGAGCAGGCTGACCAATGACACACATTCACTGTGAACCAACTGATCATTAATTCAAAAATAGCTATGTTCGGAATAGCATTCTACCATACTACTCTTACTATTTACAACAGGGAAACAAGGCATTTCCATTACCAGTGTGAACTGTGTTGTTTACACTTTTGTGTGTGTGTGTGTGTGTGTGTGTGTGTGTGTGTGTGTGTGTGTGTGTGTGTGTGTGTGTGTGTGTGTGTGTGTGTGTGTGTGTGTGTGTGTGTGTGTGTGTGTGTGTGTGTGTGTGTGTGTGTGTGTTGTGTGTGTGTGTGTGTGTGTGATGTGTGTGTGTGTGTGTGTGTGTGTGTGTGTGTGTGAACAAAAAAATGAGTAAAAATACTACATTTGTATTTCTAAAATAATAGATGGTCAGCATTCACACCTAATTAATCATGCAACATGATGAGATCATGCATACACATTGTTGCATGCTACTGTTTGAAACATTTAGCAAATGTTGAATAATTGGCAGTTCTGTTTCACACACTATTAAAGGGTCATGAAACACTAAACCATGTATACTATTCATACAAAACCATGTATAATATATTTGTTTATTTTGTGGTGAATTGCAGCATGTTTTTTGCGGGGGAAACGTAATGCATTTAACTTAAAACTGTCACCCTGTCACACCACAGTGTGATGCCTATATTTACTTCATTAAAATAAAAATCAATCCTAATCCAATCATGACAAACTATATATCATTGGAAAGGTCCTAAATAGATATTGTTTCACATGTTACAAATGATGTAGGAAAAGTAATAGATTATTTTATGACTAGAATGGACCTCAAAAATCTACATCATAACAGGAGTTCTGACCTTTGTATCAAAAAGTCTTTCTTCACGTCACACTTTAGAAATCATCATAAATTATATATATCATTTGAAAGCTTACAATCTCAAAATTCTTCCTTTGAAAACCATTTTAAAATCAGACATGGCAATGGTACATCAAAATCATATTACAAAATGTTTTCATTCAGGAATTATAAGAATGTAAGTTTGGATAGTGCACTTTAACGTCCATGTTCAAAAATGAGAGTGACAGTTAAAGGGTTAATGAGAGTTAAGATCAGAATCTAGATCCGTTGTGTTGTCTGTCTCCCCTCTTCTTCCTCTACTCTACAGCTTACCACAACCAGAACTGTGGAGAGAACTAATGGGTGATGAAATAATGTGCAACAGCTCCAGAAGTAAAATAACTATTTTTCTCCCATTATGAGTTACAAACCTTAAAGACAGACCTGTTGTGAACTCTGAGGTTGTTAATTGATAGTATATTCTTTTGTTGAAGCCACAGGCAACATTATTTCAACATATTTGTAAAATAACCAAATTTAACAGCAGAATTTGTAGTGCGAAACTAAATTACCCATTATGCTGTACAGAAAAGTCCACCAATCAGAGAGCTGTGGAAAGCAAATCACACCAAAAAAATGCTCTGGAGGGAACGCCCACTCCCATGAAGCATCTCCAAACACTCTCAAATACTTTATATATTTGCATATATATACTGTATATGCATCATCCATCCATCTATTTGATTGTCACTTCATTTAGTTTTTTTTTCCTTCCGTAAAACAGGTAGTCTCGTTTATTTGTCTTTTTGTCCGATTTTAACATATGTCTGTATTATAGTGATGCACCCCATAGCTGGTTGGCTTGGTTCATGGTTTATAATGTTTTAATGAAGACTTTAAAAAAAATCCCTATGGGAAAATTAATGGAACAAATACTTCTGGGACTGAAAAAGTGGGGTTTGCCAATTACGCCAATTGTTTACTGAAAAAGTGTAACTCATTCACCAACCCCCTGGTTTGCATTAATTTTTTCAAAACACTACACACAATTCTCTGCACTTTTCATAGGGGGCCATTCAAATATGTTTCACAAGGGCAAACACCCGTGACCCTTTAAAAATAGTCTTCTGTTTTGGAAGCAGGAAACAGAGGCAGAGCCAGAGGAGTGAGAGTAAGAGGAGGAGGACAGAACGAGGACGAGGAAGGCCAAGGACCGTCAGTATTTGGTTGATCCAACCATTCTGAGCAAATCATGAGCAGGTCAACATCCATCATCCGGGAAAGAGAAATAGGTAAGAAATCACTCTCAGTAGAAAATTGCAATATATCAATACAGTACTCAATGTACAGTAGTACAGTATTGCTGTGGACTGTTCTGTAGTTGTAAAAATACTGTAAAGTATGTTTCAAGTATTTAGGAAATTTACCTTGTATTTACAGTATTTTACTATTTGTTTGAGAACAGATTACCAACACAAGGTGGTTGGAACGTGTTCTGTCTCCTGAACAGAAACTAAATCTGCATGGTCCTAGAAAACAACGCCATAACATCGGCAAATCAAAGAAAAATAATAGAAAACTACATGTTTCAAAATATTGTAGGGTAAGCTTAAACACTGACCGTGTCTTGCGCGCAGAAATCATCTCAGGATGAAGCAGGTCTACAGTGATTTGAAACAATAAGGCCAAATTTGCGATATAACTATGTGCAAGTGGAGTCCCACAATTGGCATACTCTCACACTGTATACAGAAATTATACATATTTCAATATTGTAATCATAATGATGTGCTTCACATATGGACCACTCCATGCATTTCAATTGTCATGTGTGTTTCAGAGAGTCCTGATGAGGTGGCTATGGAAAGTTCATCTTCATTGATGAGGCTGGGTTCACCTCACAAAAAGACGAAAGAGGGGAAGGAATAATCGGCCAGCGTGCCAGTTGAAGTCTGGCCAGCGCAGAGGGAACATCACAATGTGTGCAGCGATTACCCACCACGGCGTCACTCACCATGACCCTTGGCCCCTACAACACCGCTCATTAAATTCCTTGACACCCTACACAACACACTACACCAGATGAATGCCCCAAAGCAGGTACGTTGTCATTTGGGACAACGTAAGTTTCCAGGCTGCTCTGGTTCGTAACTGGTTCACTGCCCACCCACGTTTTTTGTTTTTATCTCTCTCTCCAATTCTCCATTCCTCAATCCTATTGAGGAATTTTTTTCTGCCTGGAATGGAGGATGACCGAAATCCACAAACGTGTAATACCTCTTCTCCAGATGGAGGACGCATGTGGAATATAGAGCTGATGCTTTTCATGGCTGGACGCCATGTAGGCGAATTTCCCCCGTGCTTGGCCAGGGAAAACATGCTTGTGATGTGGATGAGGTCTGTGGCCAGACCGCACAGAAGAGAGGATCAGCATAATTATTATTTATTTATTTTTTTTACTGTACTGTATACAGTATTTTCTGTTGTTTTGTATGTAGTGTATGTGCAACTGTGTTGGTTGGGATGGGATGTACTGTGTACATTGTTTTTGCGGGGAAAAATTAAATAATATTTTACCGTGTATTTGTGTGTTCAGTATAAAAACATATTCTCAAATATTTTACAACACACTTATGTTTGTATTTGGTGTGTAACCAACCAAAAAAAGGCTATCATTATGATGAATGGAGAAGAAGTGTTTTATATTCTCTAGTGTTTTACTTGAGCACATGTGTTCAGCGGTTCTTATAAATGTCATACATATGATGGTTTGTGTGTGTCATTTGAAAACAAAATCATTTTGAGAAGAAATAACATGTTTTGAATTGTAAAGTTTCTTTTGCAGGAGAATTGAGGGGTTTTGCAGGTGTGTGTTTTTTGGATTGTGTGGTAAGTTCTGAGAATATGAGGCATGCTTTCAGAAAATGTGTGTAAACAATTGAGAAAAACTGTAATGCACTTTATAGGGGGGTTTCATGACCCTTTAAAAATGTGACACCAGTGTTTCCATTCTGAGAAATCAGTCATTCAATATATTTGGCCCTAGTACACACTTATTTTTTGGTCAGTGGACAGGATATACTGCAACTCTCAAATCTAGTGTCAAGGCAGGCTGTGAAAATAAGGTTATAGTATAAAAGGGAGACGGCAGGGCACAAATAGCATGAATATGAAACTACACCATAATTAGCTGTGCTGACTGATTTGATTAAAATATACACTGAAAAAGCAAAGTAAAGAGCACTGGTCAAGCAAAGGATATGTCCAGAAATAATGAAAACTGTAAAGTATGACTGAGAACATCTGTACAGTATGACTGATACTGTGGGGGAAGTCACATGATTTGGTGCCATATCCTCTCTTTGTAGCGCCAGCACACAAGCATGGCTGTCAGAAAGACAAGCAGCAAAGCCAATGTGACTGGAGACAGGGGTGTCTTCTCCCCGCCCTCTTTCTTATTTACCTGCCCCTTCTCTGCCAAGCTCCGCTCCAGGTCAGCAATCCATGCCTGACAGCCAATCAGCTCCGTCTGCAGCTGCTCCCGTGTCTGACGGACAGAGCACAGAGCCAATCAAAGAGCCAGCCTAGGGCATATGTACGCATAAACAATCTATATTGGCTTCTTTTGAATTTCAAAAGAGTTTCAAATGACAAATGTTTGAAATTTTGGTAGTGTATTTTTTTTTTTTTGAGGCAGGAATTTTCGGCCATGCTTGCTACAATGCTGGCTGTGATCAACAGATGAGTGGTATTTCAATGTGGGTAAAGGAGATTCTGAAAAGGTCTTGGAATTCAGTTAATTTAAACTTTATTTAAACATTGGTGTGATTTGATTCAGATCTAAAAATTATATAAAAAAAAATATATATATATAGTGGTAAGAAAAGGATCCTTCAGAATGTCCAGTGTTGGAGGGGTTAAACATGCGTCTGTGGGGTTGGCGTCATGGGCCCTCACCCTGCAGTGTCTCTCAGGGTCCAGAGGCCCCACAGTCTCCTGCAGAAGTGCGTAAGCTCGCTGAAGAGCCTGGTACTCTCGCGTCAGCTGTCGAAATCGCAGCTCTGCCTCCTCACGGGAAAAGCCCTGACGAATAACAAATGCAATTTCTGTTTGTCACATTTGTTCATGAGAATTCTGGCTAAGTAATGCCCAGCTGTTCATGTAAAATACAAACTCATTTAATTAGACATATGCTCACTCTCAAGTTGTTCTAAATCTGAAGGACTTTCTTTCTTCTGGTGATCACAAAATAATATATTTTGAAGAATCTTGGTAACCAAAGAGTTTTGTGGAGTTTATACAGCTCTAATAAAGTCATACAGGTTTGGACCGACAAGAGGGTGAGAAAATGATTTAATTTATAGGTGAACCATTATAAGGAAAAAGCTAGTTAAGTAGTTCCTGAAAATCAAAAACACAACTAAAGACAACTTCAGACAAGTTTGTCTGAGTCACATTTCTGTTATTATTGTGCTATCTATTTTTTGGATATGATTTTACTTGCCTACCGCAGTGGGAAAATCTTTTCGAAGACAATTTTCTTTTTTGGGTGAACTACCCCTTTAAGACCAAGCACTGAATCAGGTAAGACTGGGTTGCATGATTTCAGATTGTTCAAACGCATCTGGTTTTCCAGAAGATTTACACAGTAATTTCTTCTGCTTGTGTATAATAAGGCCCATTATATTTAATACAATTAAAGTACATTCCTGTAAAAGTGTCTGTAATTATCATGAATCACATCGTTTTACAATAAACATTGTCAAGTCAAGTCACCATTATTTATATAGCACTTTTTACAATGCAGACTGTGTCAAAGCAGCTTTACAGTATTGAACAGGGAAATAGTGTGTCGAAATAGTGTCCGTTCTCAGATGAAACCAGCAGTTTAATTCTAGGCTGCAACAAAGTCAGATTGTGCAGAGGATTGTTTCATAATACACACTGTTTCAACGCATGCATTACAGGAAATCATGATGTTATTGTTTATAATTTTTTAATACATTAATTATAGTCTATGTGTTTTATATTGCTTTACATGAGCATGCGGTATATATACAGGTACAGCTGGATATAATACATATCCAACTTTATACAGCTATGCGATAATCCAGTTTACATTGCGCAACAATAAAATGTTTGTTGTAAACAAACAACTGTTTACAGTAAGCAACACTTTCAGTCAGTAAACTAAAATCAAACCAAACTTGTGCCTAATTTTTTATGACATATTGTGAAGAAAATCTTATTAAATGAACAGCATATTCGACGAAGCTGAGAACATTAAATGAACACATTGTTATGGAGATCGTCTTCATGGTGCAGTTAATGACTCGCTTATAATCCCAGTCCTCGTTAACTAGCTCTGGCTGTCAGTAAACAACATGAAGGTACGGGGCCACTTATGAACAAGAGAACTGCTGAGATGCCTCATCATGGTCCCTTGAGCACAACACTTGACTGCATCTGACCAAATAACAAGTCTAATTCAAATGAATGCTTTGAGTTAAACAAACACTGTAGTTTGACACCATGTTTACACTCTCCCAGGCTGACAAATTTATGAAGTAAATATGCAGACTACAGTTTTATGCTGACAGAAGGTAATCAAAATGTTAGGGTGGTGTTAATGATTGTCATGTTACTGCTAGTGGCCAAGTTGTTTCACTGTATTGCTATGTGGTTGCTCACAATTACATTTTCATGGACAGTAAATAGCTGCACTGGGTTGTTGCTAGGCTGTTTCTTACTTAGAAAAATAATAAAACATAATTCTTTATAAGCTAAATTAGTTGATGTATTATCCATGTCAAACATGCAGAGCAAGTGACACATTCTAGCAGATCACAGTAAAAAATTGATTTTGACAAGGGTTGAAAAAATCCCCACAAAAATTACTCTTCTCAGGAACTTTGATGGACAGCACAGAAAAATACGATTTAAGAGACGTAAACAGGATTAAGATTATAACTGGTGCATTTGGTTTGGATGTACACTACCATTCAGAAGAGGGTCAGTACTTTTTATTTACTGTCATTTTTATGTATGTGTCATTGCTGAATAAAAGCGTGATTTATTTCTTAAAAAACTTTTTTCAGTAAGACATTTACAGTATAATGTTACAAAAGATTTCCATTTCAAATAAAAGCTGTTCTTTTAAATGTTTTATTTATCAAAGAATCCTGAAAAAGTGCATCATGGTTAATTTTTAAGCAGCACACCTGTTTTCAACATCGATAATAATAAAAAATGTGTCTTGAGCAACAAATTAGCATATAGGAATTATTTCTAAAGGATCATGTGACACAGAAAACAGTAATCGCTACTAAAAATTCAGTTTTTCCTTCACAAGAATAAATTACATTATAAAATACAAAAAAGTTATTTTAAATTGCTATAATATTTCACAATATAACTGTTTTACTGCATTTTTGATAAAGTAAATGCAGTCTTCGTGAACATAAGAGGGGGGGGGGGGGGGGGGGGGTTCGTACTGACCCCAAACTTTTGAACGGTAGTGTAGCTGAGCTGCAAGAGCGTTTTTGTGCAGGTATTAAGGTTTGTAAAATAATTAATTACATGACATACATCTTCAAGATCCTCTTCGGGGGTGGCAGGGGTGTGATCTGTGAGGTCGGTGTTATATGATGTCAGAGAGGATGTTTCAGAGTCGACAGATTCTTCGTCAAATCCAAAATATGTCTCCACAACATGCCTCTGAAAAAGAAAGAAACCAGTGCTTAAATATTATACACATATCTACATTAAACTAGTGTAATACAATCACTTACTAATCTAACTAAAGTCCAATTTAACTTGCAGACAAAATCCGCAAGTGCCTATACCAAAAAGAAACATGCTGTAACTATCTGCACAGTACAGTTTGCCTCTCCTTTCTTTTGTTTACAGAGATAAAAATCCACCCACAGAAATTATGATGATAAGACATGACAAAGAAGTTCACCTACCCAATAACAGCAGTGCCATGGAAAAATGAATGTGAGTGATTTAACAAAAATATAACCCTGACCGTTTCTGCTTTTAAACCTTTAGGAATGTCTTACATTAAGTGCATTACTGTAATACAAAACAAGGGAGTTAACATTATTTGTATTACTACCCACATATGCAGTGAACACAATGTGACTTGTTTCTAAATGCAGAATAATAATTTTTTTTAAATGCCAATTTTCATGGACCGTACAGTATGTAACTGACACGCCGATGTCCTTTGAATACACTATGCAATCTCTCTTACCATCGTGCTTGTAGGTCATCTCCTTACAGCCAGAGAAATACAGACACACCAGAGCACACAGACACAGGAACATGGAGAGATACAGCACCAGCAGGAAGTACTCTGGCATACTGGATGTGCTCCTCAATCCAACTAATCCAATCCAACTGTCATGGAGTGCGGTATATCCTTTTAACCTCTTTAACCAGCATCATCTTCCTCAGTGTTCACAGGAAATCAGAGTTACAAATGTGTGTTAAAGCCTGTGTTACGGTAATGTCTTGATGTTTCTCTTTTGCGTGAATTTATAGTAAAGTCCACTGACTCCACCTCCATAGCAACGGTTCTTGAGAACGAACAACTAAACCCACCCCCCCCACAGCGCCACAAACACACACAGGTTTACTTCATTAAAATGAGAACATGCAGTACCATATACAGTAGAAAGCTAATCATAAAAAGCTTATATATTAATTATTTCATATACTAGTGACCCATGCTCAAACATTTTTAGAATACAATAAAACATTATTTAATTTATTCAGTATTATTTCTTTTTTCAATTCAGGACATCCTCAAATGTTCCCAACGGAGGTTTTGTCAGATTTAGCTAACAAGAAATGTATAATTTTGTGTCCAAAGTGCAGTGAAGTAAACCCAAGCACACACAAACTCTGAAGGACAGTGAAATCAACGACTTTTTAACCGTTAACCGTCTAGGCAAAAAACAGAAATCAGAGACTGTGATGTTTAGCTGCTGAAAGCATGAGGAAGCATGAGAAAGAAAAAAGAACTTGGCTTGACTCAGAGGTCTCGAGAGGCCAATTAATGCACCAATGTAACCAGCACACACATGAAGAAACACACACACACACACACACACACACACACACACACACACACACACACACACACACACACACACACACACACACACACACAACACTCCTCGCCCACACATCCTCGGAGGAGACAGTTGCTTAGTGACAGTTGTCCATATGCTTTAAAGAAACGAGAAAGTAACCAGAGCAAAACTTCCATCAAAGAGACTCCAAATATGGTTCAATATAATTCTATGAATGAGAAGATCAGCTCACCCTGGGCAACTTGATGTTTTTTCGCCTGTTCTTTTTGTTGATTATCAGCCTGTCCCGTTCCTGAAAGCACATCCAGACATCACATTAAATAAGTTAATAATACAATGCAAAAACACAAAACTTAGAATCTGCATTCAGCAGAACATTCAAGGAGTGAGTCAAGTATGAGTGAAAGTGGACATACAGCAAGTATGGTGACCCATACTCGTTACAGTCAAACAAACACACAACACACACACACACACACACACACACACACACAACACACACACACACAAACACACACACACACACACACAACACACACACACACACACACACACACACACACACACACACAACACCACACACACACACACACACACACACACACACACACACACACACACACACCACACACAACACACACACCCACACACACACACACACACACACACACACACACAACACACACACACACACAACACCACAACCACAACCAACACACACACAACACACACACACACACACCACAACACACACACCACACACACAACACACACACACACCCACACACACACACACACACACACACACACACACACACCACACACACACCACACACACAACGGAGCAAGTACTGTGCAAATAATGTAATTTTTTTATGTCTCTTATGCTCACCAAGGCTGCATTTACTTGATGAAGAATATGGTAAAACATTAATATTGAGAAACATTATTGCGATATAAAATAGCTGTTTTAACATATTTTATAATATAATTTATTTCTGTGATGGCAAAGCAGACTTTTCAGCAGCCATTACTCTTCAGTGTCACATGATCTTTTAGAAATCATTCTAATATGCTGATTTGGTACTAAAGAAACATTTATTATTATCAATGATGAAACAGTTGTACTGCTTTTTTTTTGTTGGGAAAACATATTTTTTTTGTTGTAACTTTTGTGTCAATTTAATGCACTCTTGCTGAATAAAGGTATTTATTAAAAAACGTTTGAATATCTTTAAAAAAATTATAATAGTCTATGTAAAGATTGTCACATGCATGTATTGCTGGGAATACTGTAATATCAGTGTGCAAGGTAACAGAAGTCATGAGGGAAGGGAAGAGAAAATGAGAGTGACGCAGTAATTCATTTCTAATTAGGCTTTGCCTTAATGAAGTAAACAAACTAATTAACAGACACAGCACTGATTACCAAACACAAATAATTACAGGGTGAGACCAATTAGAGAATAAGCACACACAGTACACACACACACACTGACACAAACACAGATACACACAAACACAGATTATAAAATAAAAAAACAGACAAGGACACAGAATATGTATCTAGAAATTAATTTAAATATGACATGAAATCAAAACGGTACATTAATTAAAATAAATGCGTGTGCTTATCATTGAAATGTTACATTTTCATAACCTGTAATCAAAATCTTGAAAACATAAAAGTTCACCTATCAGTCGGTCACTCTCGGCATCACGTCGGAGGACTGACGAATTGGGATCTCGCTTAGAGAGACTATCCACTTCGAGTGTAAACTAAATGAAGCCAATGCACATTGGCATGCGGTTATTGCATCAGCCCCGCTGATCACTCGTGAGTAAGTAGGCAGAGGTGCAGTGCATATTCAGCTTTTTGCTTCGGAGCCGAGCGGATACATCGCTCTTCGGAAGACTCTCGTGCTGGTGGTACGGCACTACAGCGGTGGTGGTTCTTCCCGTGTCGAGTCGACTGCACACATCAGGCTGCACTTCCCCTGTTTGTGTTGCAGATGACCATCTCCCCTGTGCGCTTCAGGCATGCTAAAATAGTTTTTTCCCTAAAAGAGCATTCGCGGCTGCGTCTTTTTAAAGACGACGTTGCATCTGGAAACGATTGACGTTGCGTCTTTATAAAGACGAGTTGGGTCTTGCTTCAGACAACGTGTCACCCGTGGTTTCTGGATGCGGTCGTTGCCTGTCGCTGGGTGATGGTGACGATTGCTGCCTCACAGGCCTGGGCCGTAAGCACGCTGAAGGTGGCGTTCTTGGATGAGTCATCTTCTCATTGTGGTGCTCATCTCGGAGTTGCAGCCAGGCTCAGTTACCCGACAAAGGGGCGGAGCTGTTGCCTCCGTCTCGATCTAGTTCTCGTCCTGGCTGCAGACAATAGGCTGTCCTTATTGCCCCGTGTCTTCACGAAAAGTAGCGGGAGGCAGCCCTTGTTCCTTGAGAGAACAGGGCGTGCGCATTCTAACTACTCGATGACTGGGCTCATACTGGTTCAGTCTCAGGATCAGTTATGCGAACACAGGGATTTGGTGCTCTCTCGCACCTCAGCTTGTTGGGCCTTCGGGTCAACTGGGGAAAAGAGCAAACTCTTGAAGACGCAGGGCATATGGCGGCTGCGGCGGCGGTCACGCCGCTGGGGCCGCTCCATATGAGACCGCCTCAACACTGGCCCCATGGCCGAGTCCCGAGGTGGGCGTGGCAGCGCGGCACCGGGTCCGAGTCACACCGGTCTGCCGCCAAACCTTCACCCCATGGTCAGACCTTTCGTTTCTTCGGGGAGTGCCCCTGGAACAGGTCTCCAGGCATGCTGTGGTTTACACGGATGCCTCCACCACCGGCTGGGGGGCCACGTTCAACGGGCTTGCAGTGTCTGGGGTTTGGATGGGTCCCCAACTGCATTGGCACATCAACTGCCTAGAGTTGCTGGCAGTACACCTGGCCTTGAACTGTCTCAAGAGGCACTTATGAGGCAAGCACGTACTGGTCCGCACGGACAATACTGCGACCACTGCGTACATAAACCGACAAGGTGGTCTACGCTCCCGTCGCATGTTGCAACTCGCCCGCCACCTCCTCCTCTGGAGTCCGAAGCATCTGAGGTCGCTTCGCGCCACTCACATTCCAGGTTTGCTCAACCGGGCAGCCAATGAGCTGTCACGAGACTTCTCATTTCCAGTTGTTTTACTCCCTGTCCGAGGGAACACTTGGCACGGATGCACTGGCACACAGCTGGCCGCGGGGCCTGCACAAGTATGTTTCAAACCCAGTGAGCCTTCTCGCACAGACACTGTGCAAGATCAGGGAGGATGAGGAGCAGGTCCTGCTCGTGGCCCCATATTGGCCCACTCGGACCTGGTTCTTGGAGCTGATGCTCCTTGTGACAGCCCCTCCTTAGTGGATTCCTCTGAGGAAGGATATACTGACTCAGAGATGGGGCACCTTGTGGCACCCGCGTCCAGACCTCTGGAAACTTCATGTCTAAAAGTCCCTGAACGGGATGTGGAGGTTCTAGGTGACCTACCCCAAGAGGTAGTCAACACCATCACTTCGGCGAGAGCACTGTCTACGGACACGCTTATGCCTTGAAGTGGAACCTGTTCGTTGAATGATGCTCTTCTCACAGAGAAGACCCCCGGGAAGTGCCCGATCAGAGTCGTACTGTCCTTTTTGCAGCAAGGGTTGGAGCAAAGGCTGTCTCCCTCCACCCTTAAAGTCTATGTGGCTGCGATTTGCTGCCAACCACGACTCCAAATGGATGGAAAGTTGGTGGGGAAGCATGACTGGGTCATCAGGTCCCTTAGGGGAGCGAGAAGGTTGAATCCTCCACGGCCCCCCTCTTGGGACATGTCTCTAGTGCTCGGAGCACTACAGCAGGGCACATTTGAGCCTTGTAAACAGTCGAGCTGAAGTTTCTCTCAATGAAAACTCTATTCCTGCTTGCACTAACCTCCATCAAGAGGGTTGGGGACCTGCATGCATTTTCTGTCGACGATTTGTACCTAAAGTTTGGACTGGCGGATTCCAGATAATCCTGAGGCCCCGGCCCGGCTATGTTGCCAGGGTTCCCACTTCTCATTCGGGACCAAGTGGTGAGCTGCGAGCGCTGCCCCGGAGGAGGCAGACCCAGCCCTAGCTTTGTTTGTCCCGTCCGAGCGTTGAGATGTTACGTTGACAGGACGCGAAGCTCCAGGACCTCAGACCAGCTCTGTCTGTCACGGAGGCCGGCAGAAAGGGAATGCGTCTCAAGTAGAGGATGGCCCACTGGATAGTGTATGCCATCACCCTGGCTTATCATGTACAGGGTGTGCCTTGCCCGTTCAGGTTGAAGAGCTCACTCTATAAGAAGTGTGGTGTCCTCCTGGGCGCTGGCTCGTGCGCCTCGCTGACCGATATTTGTAGGGCTGCGGGCTGGGCGACTCCTAACACGTTCGCTAGATTATATAGCCTTCGTGTGGAAACGGTTTCCTCCTGTGTTCTCACCTTAAATGGGGTAGAAGCAATGAGGGGATCCGGTTTCAGGTCGGCTTGTTACTAAAAACTGCTCCAGAGAGTCCGTACTGTAGACCCTGTCGAGCTCCTCCGTCCCCTCTTGCAGCCGGATGTAGCAGAGCATCCGGCTCGAGTCCCTCACTTGATGAACCGGTAGAGGGCTGAGTTCCATATGTAGAGACCGTTTGGATCCCATATGTGTAAATTCCACGGTATAGTCTCAGAGCCGTGTTTTCCCGCAGACTTCCTGTACTTCAAGAAGGTTACAATCACCTCCAATCTTCCATATGCACCTGAATATTGTCCATATGTGTATCTGCTTCTGAACCTCCTTCTGAAGGTCGGAGCTTCAGCAGCGTTCCTGTTCTAAGCTGAACGGGTACGTTTTTCCCGGTGTTTACAGTCCTACTGAGTGGGTAGTGCCATAGCAACAGAAACTGGTTTTCTTGTGGGAGCCCTAACCTGCGCCAAAAAAATAGGGCAACAGGAGGCTTCACGGGACACTGAAGGGGCAGTATCCGTGGTCTTTTGGTAGGGATCCCAATTCGTGGTCCTCGACGTGAACATCGAGAGTGACCGACTGATAGGGAACGTCTCGGTTACGTATGTAACCCTCGTTCCCTGAAGGATGAAAGGAGACGTCACGTCCCGTCGCCACGGCTCATGTACCACCGCTGAGCGGCCGGGCCCGGCTCGGCTCCTCAGCGAAAAATGAATATGCGCTGCACCTGCTGCCTAATTATACTCATGCTGTGATCAGCGGCAGCTGGATGCAATAATCGAATGCCAATGTGCATTGGCTCATTTTGTTTACACTCGAAGTGGATAGGTATCTCTAAGCGAGATCCCAATTGTCGGTCATCCTCCGACGTGATATCTCCGTTCCCTCCTTCAGGGAACAAGGGTTACATACGTAACAGAGACGTTCACCTTTTATGACGTTTCAGAAATTACCTTTCATGTAGTGTGTACTATAGCAGTTTGTATTCAAAATACATAACATGATATTTCTTTCCCAAATGAAAGAACTGATTCTGAAGTGCCTGAAACGAGTCCTCTGTAATTCCAGTCTCATTTCCAGCACAAGCCTATCTAGGTTTGTAACAAATCTGCAAAATGACCTTCCTGCCATGTGTAGAAGACACTATTTTCTGCGTTGCAAAGGTGAAACCACTTTACATGTACTCCCAAAAGATGAGGATGTTGAGGAGTCAAAATGTATTATACAGTGACACAGTATAATTCCAACCTCACATTGTGTTACCGTCATTTTATTCACTTTTTACTTTAGTCAATTATTCATTAAAGATAGCGCTTTTTTTGACCATCTCGTGCCTCTGGAACAAAGCCTGTAATTATGTTTCATTATTTATGCATATATTTTATACTTAGTGTTCAAAATGCATAGCTTTGTGTACCGCTGTAACCCTCTGCTAACTCACTTTAGTCTTGAAATTCTAATTGCAAATATCAACATGTGTGTTTATGGTTGACAGAAACAAACCTGCATGAGCTCATCAATAACACCATGCTGCTCGCTGATTTGCAAGCGCAGATACTCGACTTCCTGTTGCTCGTGGGCGTGACTCAGGTCCGTTAGAGAGGTGTGTCTCTTCAGCCCACCCGGCTGCAAGTTCTGCTGGGATTTCTCTTTCTGAGGAAACACAGCGACAGAGGTGTACTCTATAAACATTGTGTGTTAAAGTACAAATATAACAAATGTTAATGTTCATTAAATGAATAAAATTATTATCAAGATTTAATAACTTTCTTTACACCTGAAACAAATGTTCTTTTCTGATGATGTAACAACAGCTAAGCCAATCAGACCTGATTATTAAAACAATGTCCTGTCCAACATTATTTCCCATCATTTTCAGTTTTCCCTTAACAGCACACCTGTTCAGCGCTCTCTCTGCTGAGGGTCTTCAGTTTGTCCTCCATGCGCTGCAGAGTCTGCTGCAGCTCTTCATTCTTTTTATTCAGCCGTTTATTCCTCTCCACGAGAGGCTTTATCTCTGCATCTGTTTCTCGCACGCGTTTCAGCTGTAGGACAGAGAGAGACTGAGCTACATACAGAATCAAAGACATCTGTACTAAAGTCCAATTGGGATTTCAATCATAATTTGGAAGCTATCATAAAGGATCTATCTTAGAGATTTTTACAACACAAAATACAAATCTTTTGAGAACTAACCGTGTAATCATTAATTGTTAGGATGAATTAACAGAGGAGAAAATGCAGGTTAAATAATAATATATATATATATATATATAATGTTTGGTACTTGATATAAAATCTGGGTCCTGAAGCAAAACCAGTTGAAAATCACAAAACATTGTTCCCAAACATATTTCACTATTACAGGTTTAACATAATGTCATTTTACTGCAAAATATTGTCAAATGTATGTTTTTAAAAGGAAAAACTATTTACCATTTAAAAAAACAACTGTGAAAAACAAAGTTCTCTGTATGACACACCACATATGATTATATTTTAAGTTTTGTTTCTTCATATTTTTGTCAACAGTAATGCAAAAAAGAGTGATTTGTGTTTTTTTGTTTATGATTATTGCATTATTTTAGTGTAATGTGTTTCCCTGATGGGGTTTTGTCTGTATCATGTGCATCAGCTGTAAGTGAGTACTGGCCATGTTAATGAGCACGATTCATCATGTGGCTTTTATTGTACCACCTGGTTATCAGTACATTTTAAGGTACAAAGCATTTTGGTAGTTCAGGTAGCTTGATATATTAACATTTTATCACTTAATGAAATACTGTGTTAAAAAATACACAGTATTTCATTAAGTGATAAAATGTTAATATATCAAGCTACCTTAACTACCAAAATGCTTTGTACCTTAAAATGTACTGATAACCAGGTGGTGCTGATGCAAATGATACAGACAAAACCCCATCAGGGTAACACATTATACTAAAATAATGCAATAATCCATCCTATTAAAACTCAAATATCGTCATAGTATTTTTAAACTGAATTTTTGACAACCACATCTGCTATTTTTACTTTAATTTAACAGGATATTTACATTTTAAATTTAATTCAATTTAACAGGATATTTTACAGTGTATGGCTCAGATAATATCCTATTATATAAATTCCTATCTGATGTTTGTCCTTAGTTTGTTGAGAGTGTGTACCAGTTCGTTTCTCTCATCTGAAAGCAGGGTGTTTCTATCCTCTAATTTCCTGATGACTGCCTGGAGCTCAGCGATCTTCAGCTGAAACCTCCTGAAATCCCTCTCATCCACGTCCTATGAATGGATAAACATACTTTATTGAGTGATGGATTGAAGTTCAGCATGCAGGAAAAAGCTCTTTGCCATGTTAGTCCAGCTCTAATGAGCGTTTTTGTTCCTGAGGACATAAAAGCTTTTTATCAGCCATTTCTGATTGCAGAACAGAACAAACCTGATTATTGACAGAGTCTGAGTTTTCCCCAAGAGACGGCGCCACCTCTCTCTTCGGACTCCCATAATGCCGCTCTGACTCCTCCTTCTGCAGCAGCAGACGCTGTGTCTGTCCCGCCTGCACTCCCAGCTCTTTTTCCAGTGACTGCACCACACGATCTCTGCTCTTCAACTCGTCCATCTGACACAAATATACATCGGAGTACATGCTGTGGTCCATTTCACAAAATTTCCTTCAGGTCTAACTGTTGAACTAATAGCAAAAATAGCATTGAAGTAATTCCTAGTTATGAACAGATATAGAAACTTTAAGGTTTGGGGCCAGAAAGTTTTGTTTTAGGATTTAGATTTTTGACAGTAAAGACATTTACAATGTTATACACTTCTTCTATTTAAAATAAATACTGTTATTTTGAACTTTTAATTCATTATAGAATCCTAAAAAGGGTATCACAGTGTCCACAAAAATATGAAGCAGCATAACTGTTTTCAATATCGAGATAGCATAAAAAATGTTTCTTGAACACCAAATCAACATATTAGGATGATTTCTTAAGGGATCATGTGACACTGAATACTGAAGTTATGAAGCTGAAAGCTGAATAAAATAACTGAACGTAAAACTGAACATTAAAATAAAAATTCAAATAAAAAAGCTGATATTTAAAATTAATAACATTTCACAATAAACAAAAACATAAAAAAAAACTTACTGACCCCACCTTTTGAATGGTAATGTTCATAAACTGTGTTTAAAAATTGGTGTATATTAAATAATATTCTTCTGGTGTGGCCAATAATTCTTTTTTTTAAACTGTATAAAAATGTATAATAAAAAGCTTTCTTAATGGCGAACAGATCTCTGTTGTTTTTTAAATAATCCTTTGATGATGTATTGAAGACATACAGTACACGTCTTCATTATAAGAACGCTAAAAAAATAAAATCCTGTCTATCTCTGTCATATCTCTGTCTATCTCTGTCATAAGAATCTATCTGGCCTCAGTCATAAGAAACACAATTCATGACTGATTGATATAAGTAATGAGACTGAGACCTTTTGAGGGCTTTTATACATTAATATCAGCTGATATTTGAAAAAATGATGCATGTCAATTGATATTAATGTATAAAAGCCTTCAAAATGTATCATATTCATGACTGATTGATATAAGTAATGAGACTAAGTATCATATAAGTATGTATAAATATTTGCAGGTTGATTCCCCCAAAAGATGTAAAGCAGAGAATCCACACTGAATCAACCAAGGGCCTGAGACAGGAGCGGGACTATCAGCCATGACGTTTTAGATAACTCCATCGAATCATCTTACCAGTCTCCGGATTTCTCTTTCGCTCTCGCGTTTGATTCTGTGGATCTCCTCCTGATGAGCTTGATGGGCCACTCTGAGATCGGCAGCTTTGGCTCTGTCCGCCTGCACAGCATTGGAGAGTGCCTCCTCTACCTGCCGCCGTGACGTCTTCGCCTCCTGAAGCTCCTGCGTGAGCCTGAGTTTCTCTGCCTCGTAGCTCCTGCGGGCCTCCTCTCGTGCCTCCTCCTTCAGGGCACTACGTAGCTCGCTGCTGGCTCCGTCCCGTAAAATACACACCAGTGCTTGAAGCCGGGCCATTTCTGTCTCACGGAGCCGTGCCGCCCGGGCCAGCTCGGTCTCGTGTTGCCGAGATAGGATCTCTCGTGTGGCCGCCACCTCTCGCTGCTTCTCCTCATGGAGCTTGACGCGGAGTTCAGTGACAGCGACCGAGTGCTTGTGCTGCTCAGTCTCTCGTTGGACCGTAGCTCTTGCAAACGCTCCCGTAATTTACCCACCTACCGATTGAGAGACGAGGTTATTTCACAGGACACCAACCAAGGTGAATATTAGCATTCACATTAAGGTTCTCATAATGTCACAAGTTCACCAATGAATTTCCATTGCTTCTTCAAGTCTGTGATTACTAAGGTATTATTAAAATAATGTATTTTAAAAAAAGTATTGAGACTCCTGGGGTGAATTTTCAATTGGATGTCAGATACCAATCTTTGGCATTAATGGATTTAAACAATTATAGTTTTTAATATATAAATGTCTCCAAAAAGGCAAAAATATTCTGTCCAATTCATTTACACAGATATATACTTTAAATGAACATACTTTATTTTAAGGGTGTTATTGTAACAGTTTAACTACACAAATAAGTACTGAATAATATGAACTACATGTACTTGGTTTAGGATTAGTTACTTGATATATTCCTATAATTTACTATTATTGTAAACATGTAGTATGTGTAACTATGTCACTTTAAAATAATATGTTAAACTGAAATATTTTAGAGGCTCGGGCCTTCAGTTCATTCAACTGCAGAGTGAAAGAACCTGACAGACCTCTCAGCTCATCAGGAATGAGTCAGAGACCTGAATTCATTCCAAACATGACGAAACAATTAGATATAATGCTGTCTGCAGCTGGAAAAAGCTTCCAGAAGTCAGATGTGCCCCAAATGCAGTTGAAACACTGTTTTTCCAAATGAACCCAATCCGATTTGAGATTCTGAAAATTGTTTATATGAGCCCTAGACTGAAATCTGATTCACATTCATTTACATGTGCGTTATATGTATTCTGAACAAAACATCAGCACATGAGCAGTGCCCAGTTGCCGCGCTGAAAACTGGAGAAAGCCTGTGAGTATAATTGTCATTTGAGACCCAGGACCACAAAACCAGTTATAAGGGTACATTTTTTGAAACTGAGATTTATACATATCTGAAAGCTGAACAAATAAGCTTTCCATTGATGCATGGTTTGCTCGGATAGGACAATATTTGTCCGAGATAAAACTATTTGAAATGCAATCTGTAATATGAGGGTGCAAAAATATCTAAATATTGAGAAAATCGCCTTCAAATTTGTCCAAATGAAGTTCTTATCAATGCATATTACCTATCAAAAAATACGTTTTGATATATTTACAGTAGGAAATTTGCAAAATATCTTCATGGAACATGATCTTTACTTAATATCCTAATTATTTTTGGCATAAAATATAAATCAATAATTTTGACCCATACAATGTATTGTTGGCTATTGCTACAAATATACCCCAGCGACATAAGAGTGGATTTGTGTTCCAGGGTCACATTTTGCCTTGATGACAGGCCTAAAAGGAAGGCTGACAAACATGTCAGAAGTGCTTTTTTTAGTAAATATCTTCTCCTTCTCTGACCAAAACGTAAGATGTAAATAAAAAATACTGTAGGCCTACATAAAATGTATGTAAACAGATCTTATAGTAAAAGTTTCTAGTAAAACTACGCATCATGGAATTGCGCATATGTGCAAGGTATTTTTGTAGACAGACTTATTTAAACATTCACATGCTTATTTTTTCCTATCAGTCATATTATTTTAGATCTACATCACCCCTTTCAAGCTCTGTCAGATAGATAGTCAAGTATTTAATTTTATGTTCTCAAATGATTTTAGAATTAACTTAATATGTTAATGTGTAGCACCTTGAATTACCATTGTGTGTGAAATGTATTAAGGCAAATAACTTGCCTTGTGTAGAGTAGGGCATAATTAGAAAACGTATTTTGACTATAAAAATGTCCATTATTTACTTATAAAGCCCTAAATGGTTTAGCTCCTCAGTACTTGAGCGAGCTCTTATCACATTATAGTCCTCCACGTCCGTTGCGTTCTCAAAACTCTGGCCATTTGATAATACCTAGAATATCAAAATCAACTGCCGGCGGCAGATCCTTTTTCTATTTAGCGCCCAAACTCTGGAACAATCTACCTAACACTGTTCGGGAGGCAGACACAGTCAGTTTAAATCTAGATTAAAGACCTATCTCTTTAACCTGGCGTAAACTTAACACACTAATACGCTTCTAATATTCAAATCCGTTAAAGGATTGTTAGGCTGCATTAATTAGGTCAACCGGAAACCGGGAACACTTCCCATAAAACACGATGTACTTGTTACATCGTAAGAAGATTGACATCTACGCTAATATTTGTCTGTTTCTTTCTTATTCTGTTTCTCAGTCCGTGTCTGGATCAGATGGTGGATCGGCGCCGGGAGATGATTTCTGCAGCCCTGATCGTCGGCGGAGGCCGGGACACCTGGATGAGCACCGGGGACATATCCCCAGTGAAGACCTCGACTAAAAATACAATAAAACTTAAAATAAAACAATATAACTAAAAATACCTAACTACATAATACTATTAGTGTTAGAAATTGCAACAATACAAAAAAATTGTATTAAAACAATAAGTAAACAATAAATAAACAATAATCTCCTGGCCAGAGGAGAACTGGCCCCCCGACTGAGCCTGGTTTCTCCCAAGGTTTTTTTCTCCGTTCTGTCACCGATGGAGTTTTGGTTCCTTGCCGCTTTCGCCTCTGGCTTGCTCAGTTGGGGAGACTTAATTTCTAGCGATTATCGTCAATTTGATTTCACAGATACTATTTAAACTAAAATAAGCTAGACAATGACATCTCTGAATTCAATAATGAGATGCCTTTAACTGAAAATTGAGTGTTTAATCTTATTATTATACATTACTGACACTCTATCCTCCAATTTGATACTCTTAAGTGCTTTGACACAATCTGTATTGTTAAAAGCGCTACATAAATAAAGGTGACTTGACATTATTCTCTCAGACCTCCATCCTCTAAATTTACTGACCGGATTTGTGCCTAGCTTTTTGGCACTGCCACATATTCTCTTCACTTTGTCTCCACCATTAGCAAATGTCTTTTTATTCCATCAATATTTTATAATCTTTAGTGTTTTATAATGGTTTAGAGAGAGGGACAACATGTAGTGACCAAGCAATGAGCTAGAAGGAATGAAAAGTACCAAACTGGTTTTGCATTAAGCTCTGTGTAAAAACATTGTTTGATTTCATTTTTTCTACCAGGTCTAAATCAATGTTGGCATCATTTGATTGTGTGAAATAATTCCCTTTGACTCCATAAACTGTCACATTTATCCTGGCTTTCCAGCAGCGTTAAGCTGTCCCATTGTTTGACGCTTCCAGAGGATGTGCATGTTTTCTCTTCGACTCATTACGGCCATGAAGTAATCACTGGCACAAATTACAGCTCAGACTGGTGATGGATTTTGGGATATATGATTCATGAGAGGATAAATCTTCTGAATTGGTTTAGATGTTTGTAGCCTGAACAGCAAGAATGCATGCAAATCTTTTAAATGACTCTTGTGTGATTTACAGCCTGACTGCAGTCTTACAACATGGGTTTTAAGAAATGTGATTCAGTCTGACCGTTTTTTATTTATTTTTCCTCATTGAGCAACGCAGACATCATGTCAAATGTAAATTCATCACTCAGTTTTCATGTAGTGAACTATTTAAAATACACTAGTAAATAGTGAATGCAGAAATTTGTGAGCAATTATGGATGCTTCCATATCTGAAAAATATTAATAGCTCCAGATTATGCTTTCCTGATCACACTGAGATGTCATAAAAAAACATTGCACAAATGTTCAGCTTTCCAGTCCTCTATTTTCACAAATCATGGCTTCTCTCTCCTGGTATTGTACTGATACTTAAGCCATGATGTACTGGATACTAACAACGTCTAATTTTTTTTTTTAAAAATAAGTAAACTTAAACATACTTTTACATATATGTACTTACTACAGAAATACTTTACATTCAGTTTGCATTTGCACATATTTTTTTAATGCTTTCGCACACATACTGTATTTGCATATTGCTATTTTGACCCACTTAATTAGGACTTAAGTACATCTTTATATGCGATTTCATAATTCTAAAATATGCCTTGTTGTCCTTTATATTGAAATGTGTGTCATGTATTTAAATATATTTGAATTAGATATATTATACATTTGTAATGTTGAAGTTGCAATTAGTACATTTAAATTATGTTAACTAGAAATGTATTTTTGAATATCATTACATATTTTACAAACATTTAATTGGACATGATTACAAAGTGCACCTTTTAAAAGTGTACTTAAGTGTCATGAAAATGTCTCTTTAAGTACACTTAAATGGCCTTTTATGTTATTAATATTATATTATGTCCAAATATATTTTTTTATATATATATGCTTGTATGTTTTGAAATACTACTAGTGCACAGAATCAGATTGGGTGTAATGAGAACAAAGCCATACAGTAGATGGGCGTACCTTGCCTCTTTCCTGTTGCAGTTCATTTTGCAAGTCACTCAATCGGCTCCTCAGCTCTTCATTGACTGTCTGTAGAGTTTCCATTTCCTGTTTTCCTCTGCTCTTTTTGGGAGGCGGGGCCGAAGTGGGTGTAGTAGCAGCCATCCTCCCCGAATGATGATTTACCAGTCAAATCCACACTTCCACAATCAAATCTCACTCTAAACCTTTTGTAACACTGGAAATCGACCACACTGTCACCAGCATCTTCCTCTTCTCCTGCTGGAAACAGAAATGGTCGGTCAACATTCAAAGTGCCTGCACACACAGTTGTTCCACTCAGTAAGAGCGAGGGTGTTGCCCTTACACATGCTCACAGACTACAGTCAACACAAACAATCTTACACACACTGATCTGAACACTCACATGTGCCATTTGTTCACTGGAATTTGGCTCCAATGTATTTTGCATGTTTGTGCCTCCATCTAGCGGGGTCTCGTGGTATTACGTGACAACAGATTAAAACACTATGTGGCCAAAAATAGTGGTCAACCTACCACTGTGTATTGTTGTTGTTGGTGTGTGTGTGTGTGTGTGTGTGTGTGTGTGTGTGTGTGTGTGTGTGTGTGTGTGTGTGTGTGTGTGTGTGTGTGTGTGTGTGTGTGTGTGTGTGTGTGTGTGTGTGTGTGTGTGTGTGCGTGTGTGGTGTGTGCGTGTGTGTGTGTGTGTGTGTGTGTGTGTGTGTGTCATGAAAGTGTCTCTTTAAGTACACTAAAATGACATTTTATGTTAGTAATATTATATTATCTCCAATTACATTTTTTTGTATTTTTTTAAATATAGTTTTAGGATGGCTGCAGTTTTTTTCTGCTTGCTCAGTTAGGCCCATAGTTCAGACTGCCTGCTAGTGTTTTAACTAGCCCCATCTTTCAAAAGGAACTAATATGTACCATTTATCTAATAATAAGGTACTAATGGCCCTTTAGGCCAAAAAAATGTATCACCCCTGCTATAGCTTTTTTTTTTGAGTGACATATATGTACACCTTATACGCTAGCAATCAAAATTATTACAAATTATAAACTGTAATCATTTTCAAATGTAAGTTTTTCTGAAGATCCAGAGTTTATTTATGTGCATCTGTAAAAGTTTTAAGGCATTTTAAAATGATAATGGCATTATATAATGTAATATTGTTTAGTTACATTACTTTTTTGTAATACAGCAATGCCATAATTACTCAACCCATATTCATCATTGCTGTTTTAAGTCTCTTGTTTTTATGATAGGGCACAAAACTGTTAAAACACAAGTCGTTGGAAACTGTAAACAAATTTAGCCCAAGAATGAGCTGAAGCTGAGTGGCAAATATGGCCAAGTCAAAAGAACTCTCAAAAAAGCTATAAAGAATGAAGGGTAGCACTTTATTTTACATTATGTGTACTTCCCTGGTACATACATGGTAAATATCTTGTACCTACAGGCAAAAGAGTGGTAACACAAGGTATACCTGAAGTGTATGTACATGTAACAAATAAGAAACTTAACAGTCATACATGCATGGTAATTAGTTTGTACATACAGACAAGTATGGGTAATAATGGTCACTTACAGGTAGTGCCCGTACATAATAACTAATTAGATACTTTACTGTACTTACTAATGTATATACATGGCAAATATGTAGTACTCATGGACAAGTGGGTACAAATAGCACATCCTTACAGTATCAGTATGTGGTAAATAATAAGGCACATTACTATACTTACTGATGGTATATACACGGTAAATATGTAGCACCTACAGAAAAAATGTGGTAACAAACAAGACACATACTGTACTTGGTGTATACGGTACACTTGGTAAGTCCTAACCTTACCTAATAAAAATAGGACTGTTTTTCAATTGCTTGTGTAGGACTGTTAATGCTAAATTGCTCTCCACAACCGTTCTTACAAAGTTCGAAGGACTGGTAATTCCTGTGTAATGTTGTTTATGTAAAATGGTGCACTTTATTTTACAGTCCTATTTCCATATACGCACTGTAGTACTCATTAGTTAATGTACAGAATAAGTTATGCGGTACTCAAGTTGGGGGGTATAAACATGGACCAAGGTACTTATTGAGTAATTAATGGTAGGTGCCATTGCAGTTAGCTTGCCTTATCTTTAACGACACTGATTCTCTTAACTAATTGGTCCAATAGGGATTTTTGATTATGCACATTCCTAATAATTATGTGTGTGGACAGATTTTATTGAGTTATAGTAGCTACCAGACTCATATTTGCACTTGTAACTCCTGGCTGTCATGTGTCAAAATCCCTATTTAAAAGGACTGTTCCTGCTAAGTATTAACACTATGCAGTGCTGCACAGTTATTGCCGTGTTACTACCAGTTCTTCAACCTTTGTAAGCACTGTTGTGGAGAGCAATTTAGCATTAACAGTCCTACACAAGCAAATTGACAAACAGTCCTCTTTGTATTAGGTAAGGTTAGGACTTACCAAGTGTACCGTATACACCAAGTACAGTATGTGTCTTGTTTATTACCACATAATACTATTTTTTTTCCGTAGGTGCTACATAATTACCATGTATATACCATTAGTAAGTATAGTAATGTGTTTTATTAGTTACCATATACTGACACTAGCTGAAAGTGACTGTTATTACACACACTTATTTGTAAGTACTACATATTTACCACGTGTATACCAAGTACAGTATGTCTTGTTTGTTGCAATATAATACCAATTTTTTCCGTAGGTGCTACCCATTTACCATGTATATACCATCAGTAAGTATAGTAATGTGCCTTATTAGTTACCACATACTGATACTGTAAGGGCGTACCTGTTTGTACCCACTTGTCCATAAGTACTACATATTTGCCATGTATATACATTAGTAAGTACAGTAAAGTATCTTTTTACTTTTTACTTTTTAGTCATTTAGCAGACGCTTTTATCCAAAGCGACTTACAAATAAGAAAAAGTAACAAAAGCTATAAGTTGCAAGTCTATAAATACTATATATACACACATTAAGAAAATTGAGAAATTAAATAAAATGACAAATGCATACAACAACATTTCAAAACTTAACATTTAAATGAAAAAAAAAAAGCTAAAACATTTAAAATTTTAAAACAACCAAAGGTATGAGTATAAAAATTATTATAACATGACACTAACCAAACAAACCCCATATATATATATATATATATATATATATGGTAATATCATTTCCATGCAGTATGTTGAAGTAACGTTACTAAAATAAATACAATGTATTAAAACTAAAACTAAAGTAAATACCTATAAAGACATATGAAATTCATACATAATTTATGTTAGAATTAAAATAGATAAATCAAACGGCAGTAGTTACAGTAATCCTAAAAAAAGAACACTGTCAAAAAACACATGCTAACAAACAAACTTACACATAGTAAGAATTAGTTATAAAAACTAAAACAGAAGTGAAACAAGCTGTAAGAAAGAGGATAAATAAAAAGCGATACTTCTATCCTAATAGTATCTAATTAGTTACCATGTACGGGCACTACCTGTAAGTGACCATTATTACCCATACTTGTCTGTATGTACAAACTAATTACCACGAATTCACTACTGTTAAGTACTGCCATGTTTCTTATTTGTTACATGTACATACACTTCAGGTATACCTTGTGTTATCACTCTTTTGCCTGTAGGTACAAGATATTTAACGTGTATGTAACTGTAAAAACCCTCAATTTACTTCCAAAGACTTGCAAGATGTCCTGACGAAAAGAGGAAGCAACATTTCAATGTAGAGTATAAACACTATACGAGCTTGGCCTTCGTGTCAGGACAACTCGCCAAATGCAACTTTTGACCAAGAAGAACATGCTAAAACATGCTGGCTTGAATATGCTAAAAATAATTTGGATAGACCTCTGGAGTTCTGAAAGAATGTTTTATAGAGTAATGTGACCCAGCTGAAACGTTTTGAATCCATGGATCAGCGGTGTGCCGGCAAGAAACGCAAAGCTTAGGAGCAGAAGGACATATTTCCATAGTCAAACATGAAGTTGGGCCTTTCTTGTTATGGGCGTGTTTTGCTGTAGCGAGAAGTGGAAATCTTGACTGTATGAAGGAAATCATGGATTTTTTTTAAAGTATCAGGCCATTTTGACAAATATTGTGATGCCTTCGGTGGAGAGACTAAAGCTTGATGATCAATAGACTTTCCTGCAGGACAGCCATCCCAAAGTATACATCCAAATCTTGGTTCAGTGATTGGTCATATAATGTTCTTATATGGCCTTTTCAGTCTTTACATTTAAATCTTATTTAAAATATTTGGTGCAATTTAAAGAAAGCAGTGGCAATGAAAAAAATAAAGATTATCACTCTCAGTGATCTGGAAGCTTTTCAATGGGCCAAGATTGCAGTAGAGGGGTTTCTGAGAACTTACAGACAGCGTTTATTAAATATTATAAAGAATAAAAGATTCTGTACAAAATTTGGGGGTTGAATAATTATGTACAATTTGATTAATATTATTATTTATTTATTTTTTCATCAACTTTACATTCTCAAATGTTCTCAAATTAAATGTATTAATAAACGTCTTATAGTAATATTTAACTGATGCCTTTGTTTAACTGTTTTCATAGAATTTTGTTCTCGGCAGAAAAATGTCTTGCAGGTTTTGATTGCAACTATATATAATTCAGTTTTTTATTATTATATTTTTTGTATAATATTTAAACAATATTAAAAATTCTAACTTTATGACCACTATAAATTCATGAACACACTGAGCTACTTTAAATAAGTTCCCCTTTGTTACATATTTTAAAAAGCAATATTTGCTTCAACACTGTTTACAACACAGTAGGAAATTAAATAGCAAATTTAGCTAATACTAGCACTGCACCAAAATAAAAAAAAGTAATAAGATAAAAAAAGTATGCCAAAGACAGAGCATCAGGTTAGGAGAGCTTTTTAAACTACATTATATGTGACTAAAAGAATAGCCATGCAACTTAATTAACCTTAAATTAAGATGTTTACCTTGACATATTTGTAACATAAAAAATTACATCAAGAATACAGACACACAAAAGCTCCACTGCTCTCTAACATAGAGATTGAGACTCCAATATCTCTCTTATCTAGAGAATGAACAACAGCACAGCAAAGAAACAGAAAAATACTAAACTACTGTGACTCGTTATATGGTCTACAACACACTGAAACACATCTGGGTCTGAATTGTAATTCCGTTTTCTTGGAGAAAATGAGTGTTTAACAAACTAGGTTGAACTGTTAATGACATTTCACAATTACGTCATCTGTTACAAAATGTTATTGAATTTTTCCTTAAAATGACAGCAAACCAGGGGTTTGTGAAATCATGAACATTTGCATGAGTTGAACATTTGCTAAATATATCCTGTACGCATGCACGCACGCACGCACACACACACACACACACACACACACACACACATACACTCACACACACACACACACACACGCACACACGCACACACGCACACACACACACACACACACATGTTGGTTTTTATGGTTTACGGGGACTTTCCATAGGCGTAATGGTTTTTATACACAAACTGTATGTGCTACCCTACACCTACCCTACACCTAAACTTAGCACAGGAGACACTACTCTCCCCCCAAAAAACTTACTCTGTATGATTTATAAGCACACTGAAAATGTCCTCATAAATCACCTTCTCCTTGTAATACACATACCTATGTCACAAATTTGTGTCACCACATAAACATGCACACACACACACACACACACACACACACACACACACACACACACACACACACACACACACACACACACACACACACACACACACACACACACACACACACACACACACACACACACACACACACACACACACACACACACACACACACACACATTTGGTTCCCAGATGTCCAGCCAGTCACAAGAGTTTACTGCCAGTCTGCAGATACTGCAAGTTTATGGGAAACATCAAAGTCAAGTTCCCTATAAAAACTGGAAAGGAAAAAAATTATAATAATAAAAAATACAACCACTTTAGGTAGGTAATAGTCAAATACAGGAAGACTCCAAAATCTTTATCTTAAAAAAAAAACAGAGAGAAGAGAGAGGCGCTTGTAAATACGGTATTTAAACTTTGTATTTCAGGTAGTGTAGAGTTATTATTGTTAACAAAAACTAAAACTATTAAAAACATGTTGTTTGCTAAAATGAAGCTAAAATAAAATAAATATTAGATAAAAGTTCAACTAAACAACTAAAATGAAACTATAAAAAATAACAAATGTTGCCTTGGTAACTTCAATGAAATAAGTTGAAGTTGAATTTAAATTAAAATTGAAACTGAAAATTAAAAGATTATTAAAATATTTGATAAAAACTGTAATGTATATCAATAAGTAACACTGGCAGTTACAGCGGCCCCTGGACACTTAAAACACACATGAAAGTTTAATTGCATTCCATTAAAATAGCAAACCAAGTGGCATTTGCATAATTACAACCACAAACAATACATTTTAATTTGAAAGTCTGACATAAGTGTTTATACATTTTTGGGCCATATACATTCCATACAGGCCAATAGTGCATAAGCAAAACAAATGTACAAATGTCCTCACCCTAGGAAAACAAACCAAACTCACTGAAGCAAACCACAACCAGAGGACACAGAATGAAAACGATTACAATTCTACCTTGTTCAACATTTCTGCTGACCTTTGAAACTTTTAGTGCCTTGATATCTTAAAAACCTACATAAAGTTGTAATCTAAACCGGTGGGGAATAAAACAACAGTGTTATCTCAGCATATTCAAATGAATGAAGCTGCTCGCTGGTCATGGGTGAACGCATGTGACCATACAAGACTGTCCTATGGAGATACGCTGTCTCTTTCTTTAAACCTTTCTCAGTTTAGAGTTAGAGTAAGCAGATTCAAATGTTCAGTCTATGCGGTAAAAGAGCTCTATACAGATGCTGGACAGGTTTCAATCGCTAAGGGAAGTTCTGTTAGGGCGTAACAGCTATGTTGCCAATGTAAATGCTACAGTGTGTTTGGCAAGGGGGGTTGTGACAGTAATGTGCAAGGTCCGGGATCTTATTAAAGCCACCCAGCAAAATGTAATCAAATAAGGAACCGCAAAGAAACCCAACACACACAACAGTAACTCCAGAGCTGGCTATAGACCTGCATTTGACAGTCAGACATAATCAACCAGGTCTACGTTTCCCAAAAGCATTGTAAGCCTAAGTACATCGTAAACCCATTGCCACCAATGGAGCTATGACCAACTTAGACTTACAAAGCTTTTGGGAAACGCAGCCCAGGTCAACCACATTTAAATGCTACATTAATCAGACAAAAATTCCAGGGTAATCACCATAATATTATATGTATAGCTTATTTATTACAGCACTGCACACTCTCAGAAAAAAAGGTACAAAAGCTGTCACCATTGTATATTATTTACCCCTAAAAAACGCATATTAGAACGGTACATATTAGTACCCATTAGTTAGTAGTACCATCTGAAAGTTAAAGACTCAGTGATATTGTACCTTTTTTTCTTTTTTTAATTGAGAGTAAGTAACTCTTACATAAAAAGATAAAATACATTTAAATAACTAATTAATAAAAAAATGTTAAATTACATTTTTCCCTATAATTACAAAACAAGTACTTATTTAATTTCAAACATAGGCAACAAATAGAAATATTAAACCAGTGTTCTGGCTTCAAAAAAAGAGGTAGTAAATTGTATAATAAAAGTAACACATTTAACAACTTGCCCTTATGTGACGTTTACAAAAATGACTTTTGTCCTGAGAACACAGTTGAATCTTTCTCTTAAAACCTGCCATTAAGCCTCCATCTGCGTAAAGTTAGAGTATAAGTAGATTAAACAATTTCAGTCTATGTGGTGAAAGATTTCGATAAATATGCAGAACAGGTTTGAATGGCTAAAAAAATGCCATCCTGCTTGAGCAGCAATTGTAATTCAGATATGCAGTCCTGGTCTGGTCAGTGTGGGTTTATCAAATTCACATTATACCCAACCATTATAGTTCTTGGAGAGAAAAATATGATATGCAAAGAAATGGTTTACTCAAAAATGAAAATTTGCGTAAAATGTGCGCCCACATGCCAAAGATGTAAATTAGTTTTTTTGTTCATCGGAACAGATATGGAGAAATTTACTTACACTTGCTCACCAATGGATCCACTGCAGTGAATGGGTGCCGTCATAATGTGGGTCCAAACAGCTGATAGAAACATCACAATATTCCACAAGTAAATTCCGATGTTACCCGATCGCTCCGGCGCGTGAATATCCGCAAAGACACAGGTCCAGACGGCATTCCTTGCCGTGTTCTTTAAAACATGCGCTCACCAACTAGCTGGAGTCTTCACGGACATTTTTAACCTCTCTATTTCCCTGTCTGTTGTCCCCCAATGTTTCAAAACATCCACCATTGTGCCAATAAAAAAGACACCCAAAGTTTCTTGCTTGAATGACTGGCACCATGTTGCTCTGACTCCCATCATTAGTAAGTACTTTGAGAAGCTTATCAGAGATCACATCTGCTCTGTATTACCAGCATCACTCGACCCACTGCAGTTTGCCTACCGCAATAACTGCTCCACTGACGATGCAATTGCCTTCACCCTGCACACTAATCTTTCCCATCTTGACAAGAGGAACACATATGTGAGAATGCTGTTTGTTGACTACAGTTCAGCATTTAATACCATAGTGCTTTCTAAGCTTGTAGTGAAACTCCGGGCTCTAGGTCTGAACAATTCTCTGTGAAGCTGGATCCTGGTTTATCTGACAGGCAGACGGCAGATGGTCAGAGTAGGCAGCAACATCTCCTCCCCGCTGACCCTCAACACTGGAGCCCCTCAAGGCTGTGTTCTCAGCCCTCTCCTGTACCCCCTGTACACGCATGACTGTGTAGCCATGCACAGCTCCAACGTGATCGTCAAATTTGCATATGACACAACGGTGGTAGGTCTGATCACCGACGGTGATGAATCAGCCTTCAGAGAAGAGGTGCACACCCTGACTAACTGGTGCCACAACAACAACCTCTCTCTGAACATCAGTAAGACCAAAGAGCTGGTGGTGGATTTCAGGAGGCGGACCAGTAAGCACCCCCCCAGTCACCATCGACGGGACTCCAGTGGAGCGGGTCAGCAGCTTCAAGTTCCTCGGCGTAAACATCACCGTGGACCTCACCTGGACTACACACAGTCAGTAGTGAGGAAGGCCCACCAACATCTCTTCTTCCTCAGGCGACTGAAGAAATTTGGTCTGAGCTCAAAAATCCTCAGACAGTTCTACAGTTGCACTGTGGAGAGCATCCTAACTGGCTGCATCACCGCCTAGTACGGGAACTGCACCGCTCTCAAATGGAAAGCCCTGCATAGAATAGTTCAGACGGCCCAGCACATCGTCAGAGGTGAGCTTCCCTCCCTCCAGGACATCTACACCCAGCGATGTGTGAGGAAAGCACGGAAGATCATCAGAGACTCCTGCCACCTGAGCCATGAACTCTTCTCGCTGCTACCATCAGGCAGACGGTACCGCAGCATCAGGACCCGAACCAGCAGAATGAGAGACAGCTTCTTCTCGCAGGCCATCAGACTGCTGAACTCCAGATAGCAAATGATACTCACCCACCCACCCCTCACACTGGATTCCATCTACACCAGAAACACTGACTCTGACAGCACTGTAGCATGTCTCACACTGCATAGCACAGAACACATGCAGCTCCATCTTCTCTTCTGCACTAACAAACTACTGCACTGAACTTCACAGTAAAACACTAACAGTATACATCACTGTAAGTCAAATTTAAAAAATATACATACATCTATAAGTCTCTTGAGAATACAGTTTACTATGTGTATATTATGGAAATGTGTGTATTGTATATTGTGTACAATTGTTTATAGTATATTGTGCAAATGTGTATATTGTGTAAAGTGTGTATATTGTTGTTTATGTATATTGTAAATGTTCCATATCTTGTTGCTTGTACTGCCATGGCACAGTCTTGTACCTAAGAATTTCATCATCAGTACACTTGTACATTATGTGTGACAATAAAGATATTTTATTTTATTTGAAATAACATGACTCCAGTTCATGCAATTAACATGTTTGTAAGAAACAAATCCATCATTATGGCATTTTAACTTTAAATTGTCGCTTCTGGCCAAAATATGAGTCATTACTAATGCTTCATACAGTGGAAAGGTCCCTTTGTTGTCTTCTCACAAAATCCACTGACATCTCGTTTAGAAGAGTTTCGGTGGTTGATCTGTGCATATTTCTCCCCTGATTGAGACTATTCATTTAAATAAACCCAACAAGCACAAAGTCAGTATCATTGGTTGCTACATGACCAGCATTTACAACATAACAATCAAACAAATTAATACAAATGGCAAACTCAAAATACAAAATACAGAAAATTACATAAATACATAATTGATATTCACTTTATGAATACAAAATGATTTTAAAACAGCAAAATACAAAAATTACAAAAATTAACAAACGGATATTACCAGCGATTATGTAATTTTATCATGCACACTTGATACGTAACAGCTAAATGATGATCAAAAATATGATGTGATAAACAGAATTTACAAAAATATTCAATTTAAAAGAAGGTTTTGAACTGGGAATTTGAAACCAAGATATAAACCAATGAAAAAGAAAAACACATACATACAGGCTAGACCTAGTGTGACAACTAGCCCCATTCTTCCCTATTCTGAAGCTGAGCATAACAAAAAAAAATATATATATATATATCCATAGCCTGCAGACATTCTCATAACTTTTCAAGGCCTGGAAATAACGATTCCACAATTCCGCGTTATATTTCCAGTTTTCCCATCACCGTGGAAACCCAGTAAGCAGTGCATCCAGAGACACAGAGGCAGTCTTCATCAGCACCGGGCGGGCAGAACCACACCCACAGCACCATCCATCACAGACCCACTGCAGCTAAACATCTCCGATCATCAAACCACAGCACAACACAACACATCAAACAAACCGCCGGATGACTGACAGCGCTGCGTCATCATGATTGACAGCGGAAAGATGAAAGAGAATCGACACCAATCATACGCGTTTCAATCTGGAACTACGCCGTTTACGAAAGCATCACGAGGACAGATGTCACTGTTACATTACCGAACCAAATGCTATGAATTAAATACGGGTGTGTGATGTTGCAAGCGATGAGCGCGGCGCGCTGGATCAATAAACTCTCTCCGGTGAAAGTGATGAGACTGCCAAATTAATTCATCACGCTCATACAACCGTTCGCATTAAATTGTTCATTTATTTTAGAACAATGAAATACCGTGTGCAGTGTGTGTGCTGGCGAATCAAATGGACATGTGCAGTGATCCAGGTTATAAATGAACATTTGTTCGTACGATCCCCACTTCCCCAGTAACTTGCCGTGTGCGTCTCAGGTGTCCGCGGTCCAGAAGGCCGAAAATGTGTCCTTAATTCCGCTCTGTCCGGAGAAACACGGCATCTGACAGCAGTTGCGGAAGTGTAGATGAGGGTGGTGTGTATTGATGCTGTTATAGTGGTGACAGGCAGCGTTCTCCACTACACATGCAAGAGAAATCCGACCGCGAATTTTCGAATCCTACTACTGTGAAGGTTTCGCTTTTAATATTCATGAGCAGCGATCTCGCTATTGGAAAGGAGCGGTGCAGCGTCAACGGTAAGTATTTAATATACATGAACCAACCAATAGCAATTGCAATGTATTAATACACGTCAGTTGTACATAATTTATATTCATAAACTAAGCCTTAGTCATAGTACGATCTGTAATTTCACACGACACCTCCACAGTAAAGGACGTCATTCAAAACTCCCCAGCAAACCCTTACTATCAGATAAAAATGATAGTGCTGTATTAAATTATTTGATGTTAATTAGTGTATCTTAAACTGTAATATCTATACAATTTCATGCATTGATGTGGATACCCTAGGTTTTGTAGTTTTAATAATAATAATAATAGGCTAATTATAATAATAAATAATACAAATCAAAATACATTAAATCAAGACTAAAACTTGAAACACAATTAAAGTATAATATAAAAATGTATCATTATTAATTTTATTAATTTATTAATAAATAACGTAGTTATTCAATGAATGCTTTTAAACAAACACACAAATAAACAAACAAACATTTATTATAAAAGACAACTTACTGTAGTAGGCTACACAGCTCTTTCACATATTGGTTGTTTCAAATAAGAGTTCCCTACTGATTAACTCAGGCAATAAGTCATAAGGGAGAGAGGAAAATGTGGTTATAGCATGGATGAATGAATGAACATAGTCATAGTGCAGCACCACCAGCCGCTGCTGTGTAAGGGGTTGACAGTGGGTCTTTGCTGAGTGAAGTGGAAAATCAACCACAGCCCCAGAAACATCACTAAAGTGCCATCATTCTGACCTAGATTTCCTTGTATGCTTGTCTCTTTCTGTCGCTGCTTGTATATGTATGTTGGAGTGCAGTTAAACGCAGACATTACAGCATGCATGATTAACACCATATGCGGGCCACTTCCCCACTTCCTTTGGCCAAACTCTCTCTCTCTCTCTCTCTCTCTCTCTCTCTCTCTCTCTCTCTCTCTCTCTCTGGATTTTGTCTTTTTACTTCTTTCACAAGGATCAGAGCATAAAATCATGAAAGTATGACATAAGAAGAAAAGTATCTTCAAAAACATATTTTCTGTTCTCTTGCATAAACAGTAATCTCAATGTGGGGTGGGGTGGGGGCAGATGCAACACAATAGGTACAATTAAATTATCATATTTTCCAGAGTTCTACATTTGAGTATTTGTGTCCTTGATATACACAAATGTAATGTTTAAAATGTCTTCTCAGGTGGATTTTTTTTCTCCTTAAAATGCACTTATAATGCACTTAGATGGCACAAAATGATTGTTACTGCATGGATATTGAATTGTCATACGGTGTGTAGAATTCTAACACTAAAATAGTTTAGTAAGCACTCATGCTTTGTATTTTAAAAACACAGTTTGGTTTATACACAAATAAATGAACTCTTTATCACCATTATATTGGCCAGCAAACACGAATCATAAAAAGGGTTTCTTACACAGATTTTTTTTTTTTTGCTTGTGTAGTTGGACAGCTCACATAACTTCCTACAACACAGTGTGACATGCTACTGTATTTCAAGTTATTAAAGAGCATTTTACTCATTTGTTTATATGTAGATTTTATGTAGATTTTTTTTAGATCATATTAATTGTTTGACTACATGCATGTACTTTAAAAAAATATATTAAAATAAATAAAAATAGTGAAATTTGTGAAAGAAATGTCACCAGTCACATCACTGTAGTATATTTTTCTTCATACATGATTAAAGCTGTGTAAGGAAAAAAACATTTATGTGAAACCTTGTGGGTTTAATATATGTGGACGCCACTCTCCTTCTCATTCTCAGTGTGTGAAACTCATAACAAGCTCATTATCTTAAACCTGCTCTAAGCTGTATTACTCAACGAAGCTTGTAAAGTGTGTGTGTGTGTGTGTGTGTGTGTGTGTGTGTGTGTGTGTGTGTGTGTGTGTGTGTGTGTGTGTGTGTGTGTGTGTGTGTGTGTGTGTGTGTGTGTGTGTGTGTGTGTGTGTGTGTGTGTGTGTGTGTGTGTGTGTGTGTGTGTGTGTGTGTGTGTGTGTGTGTGTGAACCTTCTGTTCAATTAAACCCTAGTACAAAGTCCAACTCGAATATGGCAAAGACTCGTTTCTTTGTCCCTGCTGTTGAATCTGATCACAGTAATGCTTGGCCATGAATGTTAGACCGATAACTACAGAAAACCCATGTTTTAGAAAAGGGAAATATGATCTGATAGTCATGCCATCCCAGATTCCATTATTTTCTCTTCTTTGTCTTTAAAGATTGGTGGGAGTCTCAAATTCATGCACCATTCACACTTCACTGGCTCATATGACACTTGAAAGAGAGTAAATAAAGAGTTCTAAGAAATTTTATACGACCCTGATGGTAAGTAAATGTGTCTTAGCCTGAACATCATATACAAGGGAAAGCAATCCTATCCTGCTTTAGGAGAAGGGCTGCTCTGGCTTGTCTGTTCAGTAATGCAGCAAGCTCTGTCCCCATGGTTACAGCACACATTCCTCATCAGCCGAAGATCATGCACTGCACACACTCACAAACTAAACACTATTACAAACAGCCCTCAGTTTAACATGTTAAACTCATATTCTTGGTTGTTGCTTGTTGTGATAAAATCAGATCAAATTAAACAGTAAAATATGGATTCTGATCTTTTGCTTTCCAGTTATATGATGATGGAGTAATAATTTATGTTTTTATTATTTTGATATTTGGTTATTTTTTAAATGTAAAATGGTAATAGAAAATGATGTTGCCTGTGTTTATTTGCAGAGTGATATAAGAAGCACAATGCCATCTTCGTGGTGATCTCAGGTTTGTATGTATACGAACAGTATGTACATTTATGAAATGCTGTTGCTTTTCTTACTATTGCTGTCAATACACTGAAGCCATCTGCGCTGTATGTTCTTATTATGCAATGGTTTTTATAGTAACTGGTGGTAAGCTGGTCTATTCAATTCAAATCAAGCAAATAAAACAATATTTGAACAGTATAGAATGCAAGACACAATCTATTTTTTTCTTCTTCTGATATTTATGCATTTAATGTAACAAAATATTTTCCATTCAAAATATTCAATTTCCTATTTCACGTATTCAGGTTGAAGTTATATTGAAGCTTTGTTCCTTTAAAAGCCTATTACACTGAACTGCATTGCCTTTTCAGGTCATTATGTTTAAATGACGTATTATCAGTTTTAGAGACATGAGTAGAACAAATACAAAATACAAAAAATACTCTTAATGATCACTAATATGATTCATGGAAAGAAGGCAAAATATATTCATAAAAACCGAAAAAATATTTCATTAATATCTGTAAAATAAGTAACTTAATAAATGGGTGCACCCTTGATTAAATTCAATAATTTTAGTCCATAATATGTCCTTCATAACTTATACTAAAGTATACTGCTCTGACCCCTCTTTGCATTGAGTGTACATGTTTGTGACAAATTGTAACATCTAAGAATGAGATCCGTAAATTCCTGGTCTTTAAAAAGAGTGTTGCTAAACTTGTCTCTACAAAATCCCGCACAGGTCCTCAAGAATGTTAAGCTTGGGTGAAATACTTCTCCACTTACAGAAGGTTTTTTACATTGGGAAAATGTATATAATCATTGTCATGTTGAAGGGGGAAAAAAGCCCAACAGGCACTTCTCATTGTAGCCCTTCCAATTCCACTGCTTTTAAATCTCTGTGTCATGTTTCCTATATTTTCCTATATTTGTTATTCCTCTTGAACCATGTTCCATTTTGTACAAAGAATTAAATCTACTGACAGCTCTCTCCAAAGTGGTTTCACTGTTGTCAGCATTACGCCTGAGAATGATTCCATGGCAATATGTAACACTTTTGATTCTCAAGAAAATGACAAAGAATAACATGTTGATATTTTTTTATTTATTTAGTTAGCCTATATTTTATAGCTTTCAGGTGGCTGTACTCATTTTTGCAACATAATTTTTTTTCACTTAAATATTATTTTCCTGAGTAATTTTGACATGCTTCTTTTTGTTAATGATCAAGCAAACAGGACCCATATGTCTTACAAGTAAAAAGTAATTGCTGATTTTTTTTGCTGAGACTTGTAAATATGCTTGCTTGCCCATACCTGCCTCAAGCTTATTTATATCAGTAATCTCATAATAAAAAAAATGTAAATTGATTATTTTGCTGTATTTGGATACAACAAGTACCTCAATCTTCTTGTTCTAGTCCAGAAACTGATTGAGGTCCTGATTGGATATTCAGGGATATTGATCCCTACGGTCATCTATAAACGTGACGTGCCAGGACCAGCTGGGACCGTAACTTGGTTTTATCAAGAAGGATGTTCATCCAGTCATCTGCTACTGGCTAAATGACAGCTCTACCTTCACGTTTTCCTACCTGCTGGACAGACTACAACTATTCCTTGTTCCATTAAACGACGATGTGATGTTCCTTGATCAACACACACAATGTTTTTCGTTTAGGCCAGAGAGACCAATCACAATGTTGTCCACAGCACTGGAAGTGAAAAGATGACATTTATCCAAACAGACTGTTATAAAATTCATAGTATCATGATGAGTTAAAATTTTAATTGAATTGAATGAATGAATGAATGAATGAATGAATGAATGAATGAATGAATGAATGAATGAATGAATGAATGAATGAATGAATGAGGCATTTATTTAGCAATGTATTGTGTATTGCTGTACACCCAAAGTGCTTTACAATCATATAGGGCATCTCTCCTCGACCACCACCAGAATTGGCTAGGAAGCTGAACTAGATTTTGGAATGAATGACATGGTTTGCATTCATTGTACTTAATTAGACTTTCTCAATTAAAAATCGTATTTCCTATCTATCTCATTTCAAATACACGAATGCTTAATTTATCACAAAAGTGCACAATTCCTAATTGGAAACAAAAATGCTTAGTATTATTACTAAATTTGCTTAGAATTATTACATTACTTGATCAGTTTTCATTTTCATGTGGTTGTGGGTCTTAAAATTAGGCAAAAATCAAGGCAATTTTATTTTATTTCATTTCATTTCATTTTGGTCTTTTATTTTGAAAATCCAGGGAGGCAGCAACAGGAACTGGACAATGTCAACACTCTGCTCCAGTCAGTCAGTCAGTCAGTCAGGGGGAGGGTTTATATTCAGTGAGCAGCATCTGTCCGCTGTGTACTCATCACTTACTTTAGTTACACTGTGTCTGGTGTCAGAATAGACTAAAGTAACAAGGGCTGTGCTGACAGCTCTGTCATACTACTTATGATGGAGTAATAGAGGAGCTCAGGTAAGAAAAAATAAGCGACAGAAATGCAGTCGGGGATTGAAGACTCGCTGTGTACGTTAGTTTCATGTATGTACTGTATGTCTCTATATACAGGGAAATAAACAGTTTAAGCGTTTGGAAGTGATCGGAGGTATTTCTGTTGGCTCCTCTCTGTGCTTGTTGATTATTGTCTGCTTGAGTGTAACTTTACTTTCTGTTCTGCCGGTCAGTAGTGAAGGTGACACGGCTGAGCAATGACAGAATGACAGCTCAGCCTTTTTGTAAACAGTGTAACGTTACAAAATAACCTGTTTACAAAACCTTTTACCATGGTAACAACAACAATGGCTTTCATTGTATAGTTTCTATGAAATTCAGTAGTAGTTATTTCAACTACTGTAAAAATCATAAAAAAATCATGTGGGATCTCCCTAAAAATTTTTTCAGAATTCCTTTATTGTTTTTTTATGATGACTGTGTTCGCTCATTTCCAGCTGAATCCACATACGTATTGATTCTACACAATACATACGTACGTGAATTTAGCTGGAAAGAAGTAGGACTTTAGGATTTCAAAGAAAGATAAAAAGAAACTGATGCAGTAAAACAGCAATGCAAAGACAACTCTCCATTATTTTAAGAAGTACTTATCGCAAAATGTTGTCTTTTTGTTTTAGGCTTTGAAATGGATGGCTCTCTTCTTGAATCTCCACTGCCACCCCCAGCATCACATGTCCCCACAGCTTTCTCTGCATCTGGGCACACCATTCATCCAGTGTCCTCTTCTTCAATGCCTAGCCCCTCCCCTTCAACAATGACTTCACCTCCACATCACGCCTCACAGACAGGTCGATCCCAGCTGAATGCTGCCAGCAATTCCCACACTGCCTTTCCAGGACAATCATCTTTTCCTCTACAGGGTACGGATCCACTCTATGTTGGATAGATCAGATGTCACATACTCCCGTGCTGGTATTCCCCAAGTTCCTGTGTCAATAATGATTGACTCATGAGTTCAGATCTAATTTTACACACTCACCAGTGTTGTTATAATTAACTAAAATATTAAAAATAGTTTTCAGTAGTTGAAATAAAGCTGAAATGAAAAATAAATGTTAAAGACTTGACATTTAAAAACGTACAATAAAAAATGTCACCACATCTACACAAATTACTAAAACTGATACAAAAACAAATGAATGCTAATTTAAAATATTATATATATATATATATATATATATTTGTAATTACTAAAACTTAAAATGTAATATTTTTTTAAATCTAATTAAAAATATTTATAAAAACTTCAATATATATAAGTAATACTACAATAATGCTGACATGCACAAAACTTGTCATAAATAGTACAATACAACATCCAATTGCCATATGAAGAGCACTGATATGTCGTCATAATGTTTTTCTTCTTTATCTTTTCTGCTTTTAACTACCAAGGAAGTGTAGTAAACTCTTTACATACATTTAACACATTCATAGATATGCCAGGACTACATTGCCTGAACACACTGATCTGCTTTGCAAATAGTTGCAAATAAGTTGGTGTAGGTAGTCAGTCGTAAACATCTGATTTGAAAAACAAATGTGTGTACAAATCTGCTGTGTGAACATCTTCAGTATAAACTGGACTGGTTTGCCACTATACATATTTGTTGTGACAGCATAATATGAATATGAGGCTATTTTTATGTGCTTCTTTTAATTTTCTAGGGGAAATCCCAGAGGAAGTGAGCATAGATGACCTTAAACAGAGGGCAAAGAATGGAGACACCAAAGCACAGATGGAGGTCTGAATGCAACAAACACACTACACATCTTTATAGTAATTACAAAAACTTACACTGTGTTTTTGGACAGATTGGCAGGTATTACTTGAGATTAGCTGAGCAAGAAGATGAGGAAGTGAATTCTGTTACTGCCGTTACATGGCTGCTCCAGGCAGCAAAAAACGGACGGAAAGATGCTGTGAAACTGCTACAGCGCTGCCTGCATGAAAGAAGAGGTAAAGCAGATACTTATTATGATATCTAGATTATAAAGATATGACATCCCTTAGCCTGTACTGAATTTATAATGGATTAGTGTGTGTGTGTGTGTGTGTTGTGTGTGTGTGTGTGTGTGTGTGTGCCAGGCATCACAGCTGAGAACAGAGAGGAGGTGTGTTCCCTGGCATGTGAATCTCGTTTTCAGCGCAGTGTAAGGAAAGCAGCTCTGTTAATGTACTGGAAACTCAATCCAGAGAGGAAGAAAAACATCACTGCCGCTGAACTTCTGGAAAATGTGAGCCAGCTCAACACTGAGACAGGTGAAACATCAGCAATCTGTTGTTGTGATCTACCAGTTTGGACAATGTTCTGTCATTTTCTGTCATTACTGTTGTGTTGTCCCCAACCTGCATGCTGTTATAATTTATAACTTAATAAAAATGAAGAATCTTCATGCAGTTATTTTCCGTAAATCAACAGTGTCGACAGTAATTATCTCCAGAACATGTAACAGGCTTGTGTGTCCTCCTCCTCCTCTAGATGGTGCTCCCAGCAGCCCTCTCTCAACCCCAACACAGAAACAAAGAAAAGTTTTGGAGAGTTTGGTCTCAAGAGATGGTGATTGCGTTGTGTTATCTTTATTTTAGAGTGTATTATATTTTATTGTATTTTATTGCATATGTGGTAATATGCATATAATATTCCTAATTTCTGTGTCTGTTCTCTGGCAGGGGTTGATTATATTGGTGTAGAAAAGTTTGTTGAGAATACTAAACAATATGCTGAGGGTATTTCCCCAACTCCTGTCATGGAAGGGGTCGCGGGAGATGATGATGATGACGATGATGAAGGGCCAGTAAAGAACCCAGATGAATTGCCTTTGCATCAGAAGGTGCGATTACATTTCTGCTTAAATCTATGTATGTGAAAATGTGAAGAATCATTGTGTACTGCATACATGGCCAGCTGTCCACACAAATGGTATCCTAACCAAAGTAGAATCTCAAAGTAGAAGTAATTGATGTTAGATGCTCTTCATAGACAATAGGTGCTGATTACACACAGGATGTTGGCTAATTTGCCGGTACATGAGACACCACATTTATTGGATGAAATTATGCATTTTTTGTTTGGTAGAAAGAACTGCTCATACAGTCATTAGCAATGCATTTTATTCCATGTCTGCGACACAATCAGACATTTGGCATGTTCAGCATCATCATCAGTGTTAGAGCATTTCCCTATAAATAATGGTTCACTGCCAAAACAGTGATCAGATATTAAACCACAACACAAAAATACATTTTAATAAAGAGTACTGTCTGTATTTTTTGTACATATTGTTACCTAAAAGTAGGCCACATATATATGATGTTTGTAATTCTCCGTTTTGCAGTATTTATGTAGCACTCAAATCAAATTGTTAATTTTAATGGGACAGTTCATCCAAAAATGAAAAATTGTCTTTCCAAATCCATCTGATTCGAGTGGTTTAATCCGAGTCTTGTAACTTGTTTTTTAAGACGAACAAATATAATTTAGACTTTTGATTCACATAAAAATGGTAGAGTGGATGACTGATTTATGCACCTACATAGAGCACATCAAGTACATCCACAGAAGTTGAAACATGCTTGCTTGATGCATGAAAACCAAACTCATGCCGTTCTCCTGTATCAAGCAATTAAACATTTTGGTTGCGTGCATTTTCAATGCATAGGCAAAAATGTAAGTTTTGAGAGTGAACGAAAGTCTTATGAGTTTGGAAGACAATTACATGTTCATTTTTTGGTGGACTATCCCTTTAATGACAACAAATTCTTAATATTTATGACAGTTGACATCACTACTATTTAGTAAAGCAGCTAATGTTAGAGACACAGCCAATGTTATAGTGTACTAAAAATTATTTTTGGCTAAACAAATAATTTTCTTCACACCCACAGGTGTTGAAATTTCCTCTTCATGCAGTGATGGAGGTGAAAGAAGTGTTGATTGACTGGGCGTCACGTGCTGGCATGCAGTGGATTAGCGTCCTCATACCTACTCATCACATCAATGCCCTCATCTTCTTCTTCATCATCTCCAACCTAACCCTGGAGTTCTTTGTCCTTGTCATTCCCCTCATTATATTCTACCTCTCCTTCATGTCAATGGTAATCTGCACCCTCCGAGTCTTCCAGAACAGCAAGGCATGGGAGAACTTTCGAGCGCTGACGGCCATGTTGTCTCATTTTGAGCCGGGGATCGACCTTGAGCAGGCCGAGTCCAACTTCACATGGAACCACCTTGAGCCATACCTCTACTTCCTCCTTTCTGCGCTTTTCCTCATCCTTTCATTTCCTGTGGCAGACAAGTCCTGGTTGCCATGTTCAGAACTGGCTACAGTTGCAGTCTTTTTCACTGTAAGCAGCTACTTAAGCCTGCGAAAAACAGCGCAGCAGCATGCCAAATTTGCTCTGCTCTCCCAGGTTGCCTCCACCATTTCTGCTTTCATGAATCAGTTGCTGGGAGGCTGGGTGGGTCGTATAGTTGGTGGCGCTTGGTTCAGCATAAAACTTGGTGATCAGTTGGTACTGCATGTGGGTGTGCCTTGTGTTCTGTATCTCTACCTCCTCTACCTGTGTTTGCGTATGGCCACAGCAGGTGGTGCACGTGGCACCTACTGTGTGCTGCTGCCCTACCTGGTGTGCTTCATCTGGTGTGAACTCTCTGTGACGCTGTTGCAAGAGTCCACTCTGTTGGGGCTTATGCGCACAGCTGTGGGCTACCTCCTTTTCTTCTTTGCTTTGCCGGTGTTATCACTGACTTTAGCAGCCGTTATGCTGGTGCAGCTAGTGCAGTGGTTCCTAGCACTGGAACTGACAAAAATGGTTGTAACGGTATGCGTATGCATGCTGCCTGTGCTGCTGCATTGGTGGACACGTTTTAGTGTGTCGCCCTTGGCAGTGCTGCGCTCTTTGCGGCATAGCAGTGTGGTCAAGTTGATCCTTGTGTGGATTTCAGCTCTGGTGCTCTTCAGCTGGTTCTACGTGTACCGTTCGGAGGGGATGAAGGTATACAACTCCACCCTGACTTGGCAGGAGTACAGCGACATGTGCGGTCCTCGTGCCTGGAAGGAGCGTAACATGGCACATGCCCAGATCCTCTGCAGCCATTTGGAGGGACACCGGGTGACGTGGGAGGGCCGGTTTAAGTATGTTCGTGTCACTGAGATTGAGAACGGCGTGCAAGCTGTCATCAACCTTCTACCCGTCTTCATAGCGGACTGGATCCGATGTCTATACGGTGAGGAGTATCCTGCTTGTGAAGAGACCCAGACAGGACCTGCTGAACCACTGTGTCAGCTCAAGGCCCTTGCAAAGCACAAGTGCCATGTCAAACGTTTTGACTACTACAAGTTTGAAGTAAATATGGGGATGCCGCAGAAGGGGCGCAATGGGGCACAAGATTTTGATGATGCCACCAAAGACATTGTGCTGCGGGCTAGTAATGAATTTCGCCGCGTCTTACTGGCACTCAACTCAGGCAGTGTGGTGGAGTTCAGCACGGTACTTGAGGGTAGACTGGGCAGCAAATGGCCAATGTTTGAGCTCAAAGCCTTGCGCTGCAAGACATGTGCCTCACCGCTTGTACCAATACAACGACAGGTCAAGATCGAGCAGGACTGGAGGGTTAACGCCAGAAAAGCCTTTGCGTTCGCCTTCAATTTCCTGTTCCACCCTCTGCTTTCAGCTGAAGTGGACGGTACTGAAGCTACTACAGAAGTATCTGTGTTAAGCTAGTTTTTGAACATTGGCATACGCTGCAGTATTAGACTGAACTTCGAAGTGCAATGAGACTAATGATATTTGATAAAGTGCTTTTGATAAAAGCGCTATTAAAACGCCAGAGGCGCTGTCATCTTGCTTCATCTGTTCCAAGTATGAAAGTGAATGGCTTTCTGTAGCAACTACAGCAGAGGTGCCCATTTCTGTTCCTGGAGCGCAACGATCCTGCAGAGTTGAGCTAGGCTGCTTGAACACAACTGCCTTGAAGTTTCTTGTAATCCTGAAGACCTTCATTAGCTGGTTCAGGTGTCTTTAATTAGGGTTGAAGCATGAAAGTGGTCATCTAGAAGCAGACTTGGACACCCCAGTGCTACAGAAATCAAATAAAATACCACTGCATTCCCTGAAATATTTAATTCCCCTTTAACTATTTAATCACAATTTTAGGAATATGAATATGCATATCATGGGTAAATTGAAAGCCATGTCTACATTTCCAAAAAACAGTACATCTGGACTCACTAAATTTTCTACAGTGAGAGGTTACTGTATATTTACTAGCTTTCCCATGTTTTACTGATTTATAGGGCTTTTGAATGTTTGATATTATATTTAATTTAGTTAATGTGTTGGAAGATAATTAATTACTATTTGGGTGTGTGCATGTGTGTGCCTGTGCTTTATATTACTATGCCTTAGATTAGTTCAAAAGTATCTATTGAAGATTTAGGTAGCTTGCATTTTAGGGCATATAGAACAAATTTGAAAATGATAAACAATTTTTTTCTGTGAAAATACTGTGCAATACAATAGATGTTTTTCTTAGACATGCTTAAATATATTTGTATTTTCTATAAGTTTGGTATTGTTATTGTCATATATATTAATAATAAGATATTTGAGATTTTAGTAGACATTTCAAACCTTAAAAATTGCTGACATTTTTTTGATTGTTTGTGGCTGCATTGAAGGTACAATCTGACCAGTACATTGCACAATATTAAAACCCTGTACGTAGTGACTAAATTTGTCCTGTGTGAAAAATCAGCCCTTTTATACATTTTATTTGCAGTACTATACATATGTGAATGTGCCACCACTGCATTATATAACAGTAAATACTTAAGTGCCACTCACATTTATCATTCCTATATAACCAAAGAGAAGCCACCCACACATGTCCGCATATCGAATGTGTTATCTCCATTTACTGAAATACACTGTCTGTGTTTCCCTTTCTGTCCTGCTATGATTTCAGTGAATGTTTCACCTTATCGTACTGACTTGTGGGTGGGCACGTTTGGCTCGGGCCAGTAAACAACAACACTTAACAACCACTTAACAGTTAAAACACTGAATATCATAGTAACAGCATAACAAGCTGGTATCATGTATGCAAACTTTGGGTGTACAAACAAAATAGTAAAGAGAAGTGCAATAAGGCAACAGAGTTTTCAGATATTTATGAACAGAACAACCATTAGATGGCAGAATAATTATATCTACTGAAACTCGAATGCGCTGGTGAAAGCCACCTCCAAAATCTGTTACCTCTGCTTGAAAAATGAATTCTGAAGGACTCGACCATGCACCCTTTCAGATGATTGTTTACAGGAGTGTTTAGAAAGTATTTTCATCTAGTAAATGTCAGGTATAAAATTGAACAAGTATGGCAGGGATTCAAGATTCACTATGCTGTTTCCTAGTGGGTTGAAAGGATGTATTATTAATATTATTATTTCTGCACAAGAAAATAAGGGTGGTGCTTTCCTATAAAAATTAAGTAATCCATTTTAGTTTTAAAGTTTTCTGCAAAACTGGGTGTAGGACATATCTGTACAGTACATGTATGTTTTACGTGTATGTTTTTGCTATTACTGTATTGTTCCGAATATAAGACAGTGGGTATATTATACACCTGCAACAATAGGTGGCGCCACATACGTGTAAAGCGAATGTGCCCCCAGGACTAAAGTGACCCACTACTGTGCAGGGGTGTCAAACTCAGTTCGTGGAGGGCCACGGTCCTGCACAATTTAGATTCCCCAAACCCCAATTAAACAGATCTGATCCAGCTAATCAAGTTATTTAGGGTTATTTGAAAAGTACATGGTATGTGTGTTGAAGCAAGTTTGGAACTAAACTCTGCAGGGCTGTGGCCCTCCAGGAACTGGGTTTGATATCTGTGCACTACTGCTTGTTGTGCTGCTGTGTTATGCCATAGACTAGTGTTTCTCAACTGGTGGGTTGAGGACCAAAAGTCGGTCGCAAGACCGTTTTGAAATATGCAATCAAAGAATAATTTTGAATGACATGCACGAAAGCTCTTATCTTTGGTCAGATAAGCTGTAGTTTCGCTTAGCCAGACCTTCAGACTGTAGGCAGAAGGTCTGGGAACCTTGGCCACTTTGAATGGCCATAATGACTGACAGGCAAAGCAACCAGTCACATTTTGTTTTGAGCTGCGTCCTGTTTAGGGGCATGGACATGTCCCCACAATAACAGACCGATGTGTAAAACTCTTGGACATACTTTAAAGATTCTATGCCACGAACTTTAAATATTTTGCATACTTTTGAAAATCCAGCATTTAGTTGATCGTGATAAGCGCTCGTCATCACTGCAGTTGTAAATACGATGGCTTTCTTCCATGAGAGTGTTTTGCATCACGGCATCTTTGTTTCCTGGTGGAACGTTAAAGTACGCGTCACACACCCCGTAAACCATCTCCCGTAAATCCTGTATAATGTAACCAATCGGATGATGACTTTCGAAACTCCTGAAGTGGTACCAATTTTTTGTGCGATATGCATCAGACTTTCAGCCAACGGTTCGTGGGTGAGACTATATAATGTTGTCAATGTCAGGCCATACGTCATTATTCTAACGTTATTTTCATAAACTGTTACGAAATAAAGTCTCTCTCATCTCAGGAAAATTTAATTTACTGTCCTGTCAGTCGTTGTATCGGGCTCGTTGCACGCACTCTTCCATTGCATGTGTGCAGCGGCACATGCTGTATATCACTTTATTATAAATAAAGCTCAAAAGAGACTTTGAGCATGCAGCTTCATAGTTATGTAGGTAAATTATGAAATTACCAAAAAGTACCATTAAATTACGTGACTGGTACTAGCTGGGAAAAATTTGAATGCAGGTATTCTATTAATCAGGAGCAGTTTCCATATGTTTCATCCCTTAGGAAAATTAACCATGGTTTCATTGTAGTATAAGTGTAGTAAGCATTTTTTTACTGCTATGTGTATAACTACAGTTTTATCACAATTACTACAGTTAAACTATAGTTAGTGTAGCAAAACTTTTATTTTCACTTTGTTATTTTGTATATTTTTAAATGACAGTGATGGCACAGTCAGTATGAACAAAAAAATTGTTTGGGACCGCTATTCAACCTATGCTATGTCAATAATTTTTTTGTGAAGTAGCCTAAACTTGCTTGATTTACACACACACACACACACACACACACACACACACACACACAAATGTTTTACTTTTTTAGAACTAATTAGGTCAAAGACAAGATTATATTTCGAACAAAAGGTAAAGTGCAGCTGTGGTGCAGCTTGTCAGCCATAGACATGCTTAAAGCCAGACTTTTTTCAGACTTCCTTTTCCCGAGTAACTTGCAGAGTTGCAGTGTCTGGCAGACATGACTTGCTTCATTTGAAAGCCAGCAGTACAGGATCAGTTTCTGAATTTATATGGGGAAAAAAACTAAACATTATGGATACATAGAAAACTACACACACCAATGGCACTGGCTCAAGTGAAGGATTACCTGTTTAAACCACAAATAACATCCAGATAGATTGATTTCTCCTTCTACAATAACCCATGTATCATACTGTGCTGCTAATGTTTTTATAATGATTATATATGATGATACTGAATCCATGATGGTATGAAATAATATATTTAAAATTAAACAAGGCCAGAATGGTCTAAATTATAAGTATAGCCTAATATTTGATAATTTATGCTTGGAGAAAAATGTGCTGAATATGCCCTTTGCACAAAAACTGTTTTAATTTCATAACCCATGGAAAACTTTCTGACAGTGAACCATTTGAAGGTGTGATTGCTTTCAGTAGTTCGGTGCTATTTTACAAAGTTTTACATATTGGCATCAAATGGAACTTCAAAAACAACTGTTTTCAGACAATTAATCCCAGACACTCCTTATTTTGTCTCTGGTTGACCAAACAGATAACCCCGCCCAAATACTCATGCTGTAATATATGTCATGTAAAATATGTTGTGTCTATATACATAATACTTTTAAATCAATAGTTTTACATTTAGCAGTTTATATTTGCAGTAAACTTTCAAACAACCGAAGAATGGCTTACTGTCTCTGTGTATTAATCCAAGCTTTTTACATGAAAAAATAGAAAATTAAATTACATCAACTACATAACATGATGTTATCAATGGCAGATCCCAGTAGGAAAAAGGCTGTTCTGAAGAAAAGAAGGGGGGGGGGGGTCGCTTAAACACAACAAAGCACAAAAAAAAAACTTGATTAAAAGTTTTTGGACAGGAGCCCTGGCTTTGCAAACACATGTGTAATTGTTTTGTCAATCACTGTTTCCCCGAATGGCTCTTTCTTGACCTACATTTCCAATGTTTTTGTTGCCCATATGTGGAAAAGCTGGAAGTAGAGTTTGACACGATTTCTTAATAGACCATTAAAATGTCTATATAAACCGAGTAGACCATTTCAAAAAAAGTAATGCAAATATCTCAAATTAGTCTTAAGTACAATCTTGAATTTTCAAAATGTGTTTGGCTTTATTTCAGTTAGTGCTACTCTCCAGCTGTCCTGAGCCATTTAGTTTACCTTTGTAAAGTGAATCCATGCCGTCTCACTCCCGTGCTTGTAAGATCACACGTGAGACAGGACTGACCCCTTTCTGAAAGCTTTCAGTTGGGCTTTCTTCAACTAGTGAGCCACACGATTCAGCATTGGGTGTCTTTGGTAATAGTGATGCATGTGAGATGTTATGATCATATGAGTACAGACATTTCCACCAGGTATACCAAAACAGCTTTACAGAGCTGGGGTTATAATTGGGTAAAGCCAAATTCCATCCTAAGGTACTACCATATGGATATGTCCCAGTATAATGAACTTCTCTTGATATCTTATGTAGCCTGAATAAGTTTTTTCATGATAATGGACAGGTCCAGGTCCTTTAAGGAAGACACAGCTTAAAGGTTTGGCCAAATCATGTCTGTACTTAAATAGTGATTTGTGCAGGTTTCAGTGAGGGTTAGATTTAGGGGTAGGGTCGGGATATTAACGTGACAAAACTGAGCTGCTGACAAAATGCAGTCTACTTGAGGGAAAATCAAAAGTCCTTAACTATTGTAAGTTAATATTGTTAAATATTCAAAACCATTTCAAATTTAAGTAACTTTTAGCAGTTAGCATGTAATATATGTTAATATTCTTCTTATTCTTTTTCACAAAAGCACATTATGAAAAATAAAGTTTGAAGCACCACCGCTACTCAATCGCAAAACTTTAATATGAACAATATTCATTATCATTCATATGTGTTTGCAACAACCTTATAAATAGTTGTAATTATTTATTTAAAAATATGATGTTTATAACAACTGTTTCATCAGTTATGTGTTCAGTTGTTATGATTTCAAATTATATACTCTTAAATTAATATTCATATGCAGTGTGCTATATAATGTATTTGAAATGAATAATAATATTATTAAGAAGCAAGCAAACAACACTAAGGCCAATCATCATCACAGATTAACAGGTAAACATAACATTTTAATCAAATAAAATGACAGCATGTCCCAATAAACAGTACTTTAGAGAAAACTTTTAATCTGTTTTTCTGTGATTCACTAATTAAATATGTTCTTCATCCTAAATCCCTGCGAAAACAAAAACCATGCTTAAAACATTGTCACGTTAACATCAGCTCTTTATCTTTGAAAACACCCAGCAATTTATCTTTAACTGACCTATGATTTCAAGAATTACAACATCGTCTAGAACTCACAGTTGTTTATAATCATAAATGCCTGAAGGAATAACAGGAATAAATTCACATGGTATGATTCTTCTATGATCCTTCAGACAATGTCTAATATGTTCCCCAAGTTCCTTTCCAAAACATTTTGGCATAAACATAGTGCATGCTGCACAGGACTTTCCAAGGTTATTTAAAGTCACATTTTTAAGAATCATAGTGAAGAGTTACCTCCCCAAAAGTTTGTTTGTCTCAAATAAACACATATAGACTATAGATTTTGGCACAATGTGGTACATGTACACAAACGTTATAACTTATTTTTCCAAACCAAAACAACCCGTGACTTGTCATGTTGCTCTACATAACATGATTTAATTCATTATGACATGCGGATGAAGTCACATTTGGCTAAACTCAGCTGGACTGTGTTCACTTTTTTATCAGCCTCTTTAAATTCTGTGTGGAATTTTGTGAACAATAGTAATGCCAAACCACTGTTTCTGTCATTGACAGACGAGGGGAATTTAATTCAAAAACATCCTTGCCTTAACCAATAAATTGACCCTCATTATTACAGAGATCTAGAAGGATGAAACCTCACACACAAAAAATGTTGTGTTGGCCTGTAGCTTTTGCATGCACATTACAGAATCCAAGAAAGAGTCTTGGTCCAAGTCTCAGGTCTTGAACTTTGAGTGAAACAGGTAAAGAGATGTGAAGTTATAAGGTTTAAGTTTAAGTCAAGTCAAGTCACCTTTATTTATATAGCGCTTTTAACAATACAAATTGTAACAAAGCACTGCACAGTATCAAAATAGGCAAATTGTGTCAATAATGTAAAATGACAGGATTTAACACTAAATTTTCAGCTGAATGCATTTCATTATTGAATTTAGTGATGGCATTGTCCAGCTCTGTTCAGTTTAAATAATATCTGTGCAATCAAGTCGATGATATTGCTGGAAATGAAGATTCCCCAACTAAGCAAGCCAGAGGCGACAGCGGCAAGGAACGAAAACTCCATCGGTGACAGAATGGAGAAAAAACCTTGGGAGAAACCAGGCTCAGTCGGGGGGCCAGTTCCCCTCCGGCCAGACGAACCAGTAGTTTGTTCCAACTGCAGCAAAGTCAGAGTGTAAGTGGTCCACTGGTTCCAGGGTTCTTTCCCCGATGGATGTCTAGGTGACGAGTTCCTCACTGGAGATCTGTCTCTGTGGCTCATCTATGTGTCCAAGACTCCGCTGACGTTCAGGGCTGTAGAGGTTGTCTCTAGGTGCTGATCCTCCATTTATGGCAGACTTTGGTTAAGTCAGTATAATCGCTGATGGTTGGCTTCCTCTGAGGTCCTCCGAGGGGTTGTCATCGTCTCTTCTCAGGTGTTCGGTCATCTCAGATAGTTTAAGGGTTGGATCCAGACTGAAGCTTGTGTAATTCCTAGCTACCACGGGATGTTAATCCCGTGGCAGAAACATAGAAACAATGAGACAATTAGCGTAGCAGTTGTTCCATCCAGGAATAACCCTGGATGAAATTATCAGTATAACCCAAGCTAAAGCATAAAAATGTGCATTTGTTCAGATAGACTGGCAGTACAAGATTGTGAGATGCATTATATGAATGCTTGGCTAAAGAGATGTGTCTTTAATCTAGATTTAAACAGAGAGAGTGTGTCTGAACTCCGAACGTTATCAGGAAGGCTATTCCAGAGTTTAGGAGCCAGATATGAAAAAGTTCTACCTCCTTTAGTGGACTTTGCTATCCTAGGTACTACCAAGAGTCCAGAGTTTTGCGACCTTAGGGAACGGGTTGGATTGTAGCGTGATAGAAGATTAGTTAGGTACGCAGGAGCTAAATCATTTAGGGCCTTATAGGCAAGTAATAATATTTTGTAACTGATACGATACTTAATAGGTAGCCAGTGCAGAGACTGTAAAATTGGGGTAATATGATCATATTTTCTTGACCTGGTAAGGACTCTAGCCGCAGCATTTTTTTACTATCTGTAGCTTGTTTATTGAAGATGCAGGACAACCACCTAGCAATGCATTACAATAGTCCAGTCTAGAGGTCATGAATGCATGAACTAGCTTTTCTGCATCAGAAACACTTAACATGTTCCGTAACTTGGCAATGTTTCTAAGATGGAAGAATGCTGTTTTTGTAACATTGGAAATATGATTTTCAAAAGATAGGTTGCTGTCTAATATAACACCCAGATTTTTAACTGTAGAGGAAGTAACATTACATCCGTCTAGTTGCAAATTGTAATCCAAGAGATTCTGTGTACTGTTTTTAGGTCCAATAAGTAATATCTCTGTCTTATCTGAATTTAATAGGAGAAAATTACTGGTCATCCAATCTTTTATATTTTTAACACACTCCGTTAGCTTAGATAGTTTAGAGGTTTCATCTGGTTTTGTTGAGATATATAGTTGAGTGTCATCAGCATAACAATGGAAACTAATCCCGTATTTTCTAATAATATTACCAAGGGGCAACATATATAATGAAAATAACAGAGGACCTAGGACAGATCCTTGTGGTACTCCATACTTTACTGGTGATAATTGAGATGACTCCCCGTTTAAATAAACAAAGTGGTAGCGATCGGAGAGGTAGGATCTAAACCATCTTAGAGCCTGCCCTTGAATACCTGTATAGTTTTGTAATCGATCTATCAGTATGTCATGATCTATAGTGTCGAACGCAGCACTAAGATCAAGTAAAACTAGCAACGAGATGCAGCCTTTGTCTGACGCAAGAAGTAAGTCATTTGTAATTTTAACAAGTGCAGTTTATGTGCTATGGCGGGGCCTGAAACCTGACTGAAATTCTTCATAGATATCATTTTTTAGCAAAAAGGAGCACAATTGAGCAGACACTACTTTTTCTAATATTTTCGACATAAACGGAAGATTTGAGATGGATCTGTAATTTGCCAGTTCACAAGGATCTAATTTTGGTTTCTTAATAAGAGGCTTAATAACTGCCAGCTTAAATGGTTTTGGGACGTGGCCTAAAGATAACGAGGAGTTAATAATATTGAGAAGCGGTTCTTCTGCTACAGGTAACAACTCTTTCAATAGTTTAGTGCATACAGGATCTAATAAACATGTTGTTGGTTTAGATGCAGTGATAAGTTTATTTAGCTCATCCTGTCCTATAGTTGTAAAGCAACAAAGTTTTTCTTTGGGTGCGATGAATGAAGCTGAAGTACTAGATGCTGTAGAATCTACATTTGTTATTGTATTTCTGATATTATCTATTTTATCAGTAAAGAAATTCATAAAGTCATTACTATTAAACTGTGAGGGAATATTTAGATCGGGTGACATCTGTTTATTTGTTAATCTGTGCTAAATAAAAACCTTGGATTGTTTTGGTGATTATCTATGAGTTTGCGGATATACTCGGTTCTTGCAGTTTTTAGAGCCTGTCTATAGCTGAACATACTGTTTTTCCACGCAATTCTAAAGACTTCCAAGTTAGTTTTTCTCCATTTGCGCTCAACAATACGAGTTTCTTTCTTGAGAGAATGGGTATAACTGCTGTACCATGGCGCAGCACTTTTTTCTCTAACCTTTTTTAATTTGATGGGGGCAACAGTTTCTAACGTATTAGAGAAGATAGTTCCCATGTTGCTAGTAATTGTGTCTAGTTCATCTGTATTTATGGGTACACAGAGCAGTTGAGATAAATCCGGCAGGTTATTGGTGAATCTGTCTTTAGTGACTGGAACAATAATTCTGCCTGGACGATAACGCGGAGCCATATAGTTAATATCAGTAATATGCAGCATGCACGATATAAGGAAATGGTCAGTAACATCGTCACTTTGAGGTACGATATCTATATCAGTAATATAAATTCCATGCGATATTATTAAATCTAGCGTATGATTAAAACGATGTGTCGGCCCGGTGACATTTTGCTTGACACCAAAAGAGTTTATTAGGTCAGTAAACGCAAGTCCTAACGCATCATTTGTATTATCAACGTGAATGTTAAAATCTCCAACAATTAGTGCTTTATCAACATTAACCAATAGGTCTGAGAGGAAATCTGCAAATTCTTTTAGAAAATCTGTATATGGCCCTGGCGGTCTATACACAGTAGCCAGAGCAAGAGATAGGACAGATTTATTTTGCTTATCTGACAGTTTAACATTGAGCATAAGTATTTCGAATGAGTCAAACCTGTATCCTGTTTTCTGAGTAACATTGAGAATATCACTATATATTGTTGCGACACCGCCGCCACGACCAGTCTGACGAGGCTCGTGCTTATAACAGTAGCTTGGTGGAGTAGATTCATTTAGACCAAAATAATCATTTGTTTTAAGCCAGGTTTCAGTCAGGCAGAGTACATCAAAACTATTATCTGTGATTATTTCATTTACAATAACTGCTTTACCGTAGTGACCGGATATTTAGGAGCCCAAGTTTTACAAATGGTTTTTGTTCATTTATTTTGCATTTTTCTGGTTTAATCACGATCAGATTTGTTCTAGATCCTGCATTAAATTTATATTTTGATCTCACTATTGGGGGAACAGACACAGTCTGTATAGATTGGACACTGCAAGTACCTTTATCATTTAAGTGGGTAGAAAAAAAGTCATCATAGCTGTTATTGGAGAATTGGCTTACTAGTCAGATAGAGCGTAGCTCTAAGTTTAAGACAACATAGCTAATACACAAAGGCTTTGAAGAAAGCAGAACTGCTTGAATTTGTGATATAATTGTGTGTTGCAAATATAATTTGGCTACAATCATATCTATATACACATTTCATAGCAAAACCTGTAAGGCCCAACCTCAAATCAGTGCTTAAAATTCACTTTGATATGCCAGGGTTTTAATGATGTATCACGGGAGGGCTTACAGACAGGGCATGATGATTGGCTACCGAGGATTAAGAAAATAAAAATGTGATTACTCCTCCACGTGTAACTTTTAGCTGTCCAAAATAAAGTACAAAAAGAAATGGCTTTTGGGTAAAAATCTAAACTATGAAATGAGCTCACGATCATGATCTTCTTACACAATTATTTTCAGCATAAGCATTAATTGATTTTCAACACCAAAGGAAATTAGTATTTAATTAAGCAATATTACACAAGCAGTATAATTTGTTCAGTTAGGTTGTTTTTCACCAAAGAAAGCAAAATAATTTGCATTTGACCAAGTATCATATGGACTGGAACAATGCGTAAGTAGAACAGATCAACAGCAGTTCCCCAGTTACCTAAATGTACCAAAGTTAACATTTTATTGGATTTAACCAAAGTATATTTTTTTTACTGAGTGCCGCAATAAACTATTATTATAGAATTTTCTAGGGCAGTGGTTCCCAATCCTGATAAAACCACATCTGTGGGTCTGAAATCGCATACTGTGTAGGCATTTGAACGTTAAAACGTGTCACATGACTACATCCACCATGATGTTACCATCATGTGACGTACCAGCATCATTTGATATAGAGTTTACTGCCTGACATTGTTTGTCAAAACTGAATAACCCAGAAAATGGATTTTGCACCATTTAAAATCAAATAAGTATCAAGGCAGGGGTTCCAGTTCACTGGGAAATGCCACCGAGCTGGAAAATGAATCTGTCTTTAGGAAGGACCCAGTAAATCTTGCTCTTTATACCTCCGGTCTATGAGTAGATGGTCACACTGGGAAATGTGAATGGGGATAACAGGAGAGTTTCACTTTAAAAGTAAACAGGGGACCTCTTGTTTTATAAGAGAGAGCAGGCATCAGGAAACCCTAAGAAAGCCTATAGGTATAGTGTACTGAAGAACATGTGTGGTGGATGGTCAACATCTAATGTGTTTCACCAGTTACTAGTATTGTTTCATCTGTATGCTTTGATTTTTATCTTAACTTTCATTACTTTTTTCCAAGAAAAATAATGTGACCTAGTTACAGGCATCATTTCTGGAACTGGTGCATGGTTCCATAACCATTCTTGCCAAGATCCGAACAGTCTGCATTGGTTACATTTTTGTTTCAAACACAATAGTTCCCAAAATAACACAGTTACCGACTGTTTACTGTAAGAAATAAACAAAAAAGAAATCAGCAGACTTTAGGAAAACCTCAAAGCAGAACAATAAACATGGGTGATCACTTTGGATAAAGATCTAAAATGAAATGTTGGCACTTTAAGTATTCCTTTAAAGACTTTTTCTAAAAGTTGCATATGTAATGAAGTGCCTTTTAAGAAAAAAAGTATATTTAGTAATAGAATGTAATGAATGTAATTTTAGTTTTTTTGATTACTATGATGGACTGCCAATCCATTCAAGGTATTTCCTTACCCTCGACCCAGGACCCTGGAAAACTGGGCTCCAGAATCCACACAAATTAAAGGATTTTTGATAAGATTAATGTAGACTAACCCATTGATTTATTGTACATAAATGTACATATGGTTTTCTGGTTACAATGCAATCAGTCTTACAGCCGACAGTCTTTTTTAACTCTGTAAGAAATATCACAAATAGACTGTCTTACATCTCTCTTAAACAAAACAAATGCAGTACTTTTCTGAGTTAAATTAGTACAATGTATCTATGCTTTTTGTGCGTGCATTGTCCTGTTTCACAGCAGCACTGAATTGCTAAAGACATTAGGATTGAGTTGAATGTTGACCTACATTTTGGCCCTTTTAAGATACTCTCATGTATTTATTACTTCCTTAGAGTTTTTGTTCAATTTGTGTATCAACCCAAGCTCATTTTAACACACTTTCTGTAGTTTCTATTAATATTTCAGTTAGTCCATCGTGACCAAATGGAGTGACATGTGAGACAACTCAAATTAACAATGAGGGATGGTTGACAGAAACTGACCCCAGATTGAGACGGGCATAAAACACATGTCAAACACATTAGATGTCGCAATCCAGTTGGACCAAAGCCCGAGGAATATTAAAAACACTTAAAGAAAGCTCCCAGAAATGGAGCTGGTTTGCAGAAAACCACATCCAGACAGCTCTCAGCAAATTAAGTGTCAAGAAACTGGATATAATTTGAAAAGGGTGAGAGGCAAAATGTGAGCATGTGGAAGAAATTACTGGTTGCAGGCGGGATCTGTTAGCTTTCTGCTTACTGGGTGCTTCCACCCTGCTGATCAACCAGCCAAGCCTGTTTCCACAATCAACCAACCCCATAATACTACCTCTTCAACTGACTACGAAACCCTCAGTAGCTTCATATAATGCTGCTTTTTCTATGCATCTCTGGTTGGGAGAGGAAAAAAAGTGTGAATCTTGATTCAAACTGTGACTCGTTTGCTGAGACCAAAGGGGGAATCCCACATGGAATTGTAATGTAGAGTGTGGAGAGCTCGATACTACATCTGGGAGGGGTCAGGAGGTTATTGATATTGTTAGACTGTGGGGACCACTGGAAACGCATAAATAGCTGGAAGACACACAGTAATCTTGCAGTCTTCCTCTGAATGCCTGGGCACAGGTGACCTCCACTCAGCTTTTCTGCAGAAAACCTCATCTGTCTCTGCGAAACCCAGTAAGTGCTTTCTTTAACTATATGTTTTATTCATGCTGCCCAATGTTGAATGGCTTCTGCTTTATTACGATAAATTAAAATACTTTTTTAGGGCATATGCATTTAAAGGTAGTATTTTAAATGGGTAAATACACTACTACTGTGTATGCATACTAAATTAATTATATTTTGAATATAATGTCTAAATTAATTACTGTGAATGGTTCATGCAGTTGCATAGTAATAATAATATAAATTAATACAACAGTTTATTCTAGTATAGTGATTTAAAAAATATATATATAAAATACTATATTGAGTATCGAATTATGCATTTTCATTGCCAATCCCTCTTTTGCTGAATATTGCGTGTAAGAGTGCCTGGAAACACAGAGAGTGAATTTAGTTATCATGACCTACATTCTTTCCTTCTTAGTCAGTCTATGACACAGTTATACCAAATCACTCATAGAGGAGTTTATCTTTAATTCCCCTTTTTTTACCATTGTCATATACAGTAGTTTAGAAAGGAAGGTGTGATCCAAAGCTTTCAAACCTGGTTAGGGCATGCATCCACATGCCTGGTAAAACAGTTTATTGTTCCCACACAGAACCAGCATGGAAAAGATGACATCTTTGAAAGTGAACTGCTGGCTGCAGTGGCTTACCGTGACTCTAGCCCTGCTGAGTGGAGTCCCTGCAATGCCGGTCGACGTGGACCGTGAGTGCATGGCAACGTCCACAGCCAAGTACAGACTGACGTTTACCGGCCAGTGGGCTCAGACTGCCTTCCCCAAACACTACCCTCTGTACAGGCCGCCTGCTCAGTGGTCCCCCGTCATTGGTGAGTGGGCTGATCTTATAAGTAAGAACAGGGTAGTAGTAAACATTATCCTTTTAAAATGTGTAACATTTGCTATACCTCTTTTTGTGTCTGTGAGGGGGTTTGACCCAGATTAACCCCTCCAAAGAAAGTAAAAACAAAGGTTATAAGATATAAGTAGTTAACATAAAGGTTCAAAAAGAGGGTTTTTAACAGTAATGCCATTGAAACACTGATTAATCATTGATCAGTATCTATTACTTTCTTACACATTTTGTACAGTAGGCTATCACAAAAGTACAGTGAAACAGCAATGGTTGGCAATGTTTTAGGGATGCCAAAATCTGGGTTGCTCAAGATAAGTTTATGCATAAACACTTTCCAATAAAAAGTAATTTCTTTAAAATAAAAACAAAGACAAAAAAACTCACAAACCACTGTCTAATTCACACATAAGTGTCTGAGAAAGACAATGATGGCAGTGCTTGAGTAGCATGCTATGCACTAAAGTAGAAGTACACATTGAAATCTATAATTTTCATTTTAGGAGTAACTCACAGCTCAGACTATCACATCTGGCAAAGGAACGAGTACGCCAGTAATGGGGTGAGAGAGTGCTCTGAGAGAGGAGAGGCTTGGACCCTGATAAAGGAAGTGGAGGCAGCTGGGGAACGGATCCAGAGCGTCTATGGCCTCTTCTCAGCACCAGCTGTGGTTGGAGGAACTGGCCAGGCAATCACAGAATTTGAGGTTTATGCAAGACACTCTTTAGTAAGTACATTGTGCACTGCAGTAGGTTAAAGCAAGGACAAGCCTGAGCGTTTCTTCAGCACCAAATTATGGCACTAAATGATTTTGTTGCATTTTATTCAACTGTATGATACTAAAATTGCAAATTCAATTAGAACGGTTTTCAGTTAGCTGGTTGGGCTGAAACACCACCAGGCCAACCAGATAAACCAGCTAAACTCTGATACAGGCTAGGCCATAATTTGTTTGTCAGTTTTTTTTTTTTTTTTATAAAAACCACAGATGTTTTCAGTCAGAAGATGTGAACACTTCCATACTGTGTCAAAAGCATTCTTTTGGAACTCGCTCTCTACATGCACATACTTCACTGGCCTCCCAGGCATTCCATATAAAATATTATAGAGAGAATTGTCAATAATAAAAATTTCCAAATGAAAACGAGCCAGCAGCTCATACTAGCTAATGAGCAAGCTAAAACCACAGCGCAACCGGACACTAATGATCTTCTTGTTTTGCAGCTGTCCTTCATTGTCCGCCTTGTGCCAAGTCCTGACTGGTTTGTTGGAATAGACAGTCTAAACTTGTGCGAGGGTGATAACTGGATAGAAAACATAAGCCTAGATCTCTACCCCTACGATGCCGGCACAGACAGTGGTTTCACCTTCTCCTCACCAAACTTTGAGACCATTCCTCAAGACAAGATCACTCAGGTAATGTCTAAAAGCGGACAACCCTACAAGTCATATTTATATATTTATGAAACAATTAGACCACAATGAGCTGGTTTTACTGGTCTTTTACTAGTCTGGCCAAGCTTGTGTTTAGCTGGGCAACCTACTGGTTTCCCAGCCTCACAAACTGAAAAGTTTTCAAAATCCTTCTAAGACCAACCTGACCAGACTTGGAGGCCAGAGAAGAACAGGAAACAATCTTATTCAAGTTTAAGATGTATTTTTTCAGCAGAGTTAGACCACTTTGGGAACCAGTCCCTGCTGAATAAAAAAAAACTGTTCAAGGTGGTTTGCTGGTCTAGGCTGGTTCAGTTCTTCAGTGATCAAAACCATCCTAAAACCAACAAACCGGACCACTTGGTACACCACCTGACCACCTTTTTCAGCAGGGATGGAGGTCTCGTTACAAATCTTGTTACAGATCCTGTATGTCTTCTCTCAACAGATAACCGCATCATTCCCAAGCCACCCTGCAAACTCCTTCTTCTATCCCAGACTGAAACATCTCCCGCCAATAGCCAAAGTCTCCCTAACAAAGATCAAGAACAACCAGATCTTCAGCTTACCCATTCAGCCGACCCAGTCCAATCAGATTCCAAGCGGGAATGAAATTGATGGGTCTCTCATACGTAAGCACTAGACATTGTTTGTAAAATGAATTGTGATGTGATTGTTGTAATGGTTTGGTATAGTCTCCTCATACAGAACTCAATTAAAATTAATTTTAATCTTTAATTCTGTTTTCGAGGGAAACACTACAAATCCGTAGAGAGAACTTGGTGATTAAATTGCGGGCTGTAGAAAGGTTTATCCACTCCCTTGGTAACCAACACAACAAACCGCAAACACGATAATGGAGGCCAACCCATTTAAAAGTTTTCTGCCACTCAGCACTCAGGAAGAGTTTGTCATAGAAGTGAAATGTGTGCTTTGATTCCATCCTTCTGTTTTCCTACTTGTACAGAAGTCTGTGATACATATCATATTTACAAGGTCAGGATTTCTGGAAAGCACCAGTGAATCAGAATATCACTCTAGGCAGGTTCAAGACAAGAAGCAATCATTTTTGCTAAATTCAAAGGATTTACATTTGTTGTCTGAGCTTAAATTTAAATTCAGAGCAAGTAGCCCTGAACTTTGATTTCACATAAAACATTAAATAAAATGCTAAATAAAAGTGATTCAGTTTAGGTAACTTTCCATTTATTTATGCTTCACAAACAATATAAATGCAATCTATATTTTTACATCATAGAGTTTTTTAGTACTAATCAACATCTCTTTTTCTACAGATACCCCTCTGGACTGTGAGGTCTCTGTCTGGTCACCTTGGGGTCTTTGTAAGGGTCAGTGTGGTGAGAAAGGGGTAAAATACAGAACCCGCTATATTCACATGCATCCTGCAAACAATGGGGCTGCCTGCCCACCCCTAGAGGAAAAGAAGCTCTGTATCCATGACAACTGTGGGTGAATATAAAGAGGACCTACCATCCATACCTCATCCACAGGGAACAATCTACTGGTTAACAGCTTTAAAATGAGACATTATAAAGATAATGACTGTGTTCTTTTAAACTATGATGTCGTGGGTGAGTTAACAAGCTTAACCATGGTAATGAATGGGCTCGGCAACATAGTTAAAAAGAAGACTGAAGTACCCAAAGCAAATTCTCAGTAAGTGTATCACAATTGAGAGTGAAATATGAGAAACTGCCAATTCTGTATTTTCAATACAGCAATATTTGCTCTAATAGCAGGAGTTTGAGGCTCAGGAGGCTGAGTTTGCTGTAAGTTTCACACACTGTCCTCATGCACTGTTCATGGAGTCTGGTGCTCTCTGGTGGAAAAAACTCTCCATTGACATTATCAAGCTGAATCGTTGAGATAAGCATCTTCAGTAAAAAAAATACTCTGTTCTCCTCAAAACATGTTGCATCAGTGGATGATATCTGTACATTAATTGCAAAACTGTATATAAAATTGTACATACAAATAAATAAATCCGTCTGAATTCTTTTGAATTTGTCATGCTTGTGTGAAAAATTATTATAATTTACTAAAATATAATAATCTGTACACCTATTTGGACATGTAAATCATACTTTTACATAATCATAATCATACATATATTTTCTTATTTCACTATTCAAAGCCATGATTGCAATGCCTAAGCATTTCAGTCAATGAAGTCAGTTCTCAGCTAACCACATTCTGATGTTGCTCATCACAATGATTATGGACATAAACTATGGACACAAAGTGTCACAAAACTTTTTGTCTTGATCCTCTTTTGAAACGTTTTGTGAAATATTTGGCTCGAAAACTGTGAGGCCGTTCTAATAAATGACATATGGTTTGATATTTAGTTTTCTAATGCACAACATTTTCAACTGTGATTTGAAAATATTTTTGAGCCCCAAGTATACAGGGCTGGCTGGACTGTCTTTCTATATATTAAACTATATATCTTAATGAAGCAAGATGGGTAATAGATTGAATATTTCTATCAACATATTTAGGTCTCTCCCTAGTCTTATCATGACTTTCTGTTTACTTTGTTTAAACATGACTCTACAAACGGCAGCTGCACATTTCTCACACTAAACCTGCTGGGCACATAAAACTTTACTAGTGTCCTGTTATTGTTATTTGTAGCTTTCTTTCCTTAAAAATGAACTGTTTTACAGCGATGAATATGAGGCTGACAGGCCTTCTGCTAGCCAGTTTTGTCATTTTGGCTCCGGCAATGTATTTTGATTTAGGGGAACAGGAGGAAAAGTGTATCATTGAGGAGATTCCAGAGGACACACTTGTGTCAGGTCAGTGAAGAGTTGTGCTGTTATACAATGTTATACATATTTGCTCTATTACACAATATGAATCAGTTTTTTGATCCTAAATAATTCCAGAACACTTTTCCTCATATGCTGATTACACTACCGGGTGATTTAATATTCAATTTGAAAATATAATCTTATTTTTTATATCTGTAGGGCATTTACTGTTTACTTTTTGTTTGTGCCTTTGTTTGTATATTAAGATAAAGTCTGGAGGCAAACTTCTTAGACAATTGGTGTGATAGATTTCACCTATTCCTATCAAGACAACAACAGCCTGTTAAACACAGGTCAGAGAATATTTAGGGGCTTATATCTACTAAACTGATCAGAGACCAAAATAGTTCAGTTTAATTTCAATTGAAGTGTATTTTAATAAGTAAATGTAATATGTCGTAACATGGCAATTATAATTAAAAAGCAACTGAAATATAATGATCCAAAATATGGATTAAATCACAAAATGAGGGTGAGTAAATGATAACAGAAATGTCATTATGTGGTGGATGATCCATTTATTTATGGTCTTAGCGTACTTTAAAATTGTTGTAATAAGGACTATAGTATCACGTTTCTCCTTTCAGGTGTCTTTCGACTAGAGTACTGGGATGAAAATAAGAAGGCCAATATCCCACACCTTGGTTTGTCTGTGACTGTGAGAGACCCTAACCATGCGGTCTGAGGCATTCAACTCTTCATGAATAAATTATAATTATACAATAAACTCTTAACTGTTACCACCTGCAACAATTCCTCTGATACATTGTGTCATATGCAGGTGGTCTTGTTAAAACGCTTTGGGAGATATGGAAAATTCACCTTTACATCCCATGCTTCGGGTCAACATTTTTTGTGCATGCAGTCCAACTCCACCAGGTTCTCTGTGTTCGCTGGAGATCGTCTGGTGAGTTGAAATGCTATGGCCTCATATATTGAATTTAACATGCTTAAAATGTCAGCTAGTCTTGCTCTTACTTTTCTATTTATGTACAGAAAGTGCATTTAGATGTCCAGATGGGCGAGCATACCATTGATCCTAATGCTGCAAAGGCAAAAGACACCATGAAAGCAATGGAGTACAACTTGCAACATCTCATTGACCAGATGCGTTACATTAGCAGGCAGCAAAATTTCCAAAGGGTAGGCAAACAGAGGCAGGGCGGCCTGACAACTAAATGTAACCATATTAATTGCTTGCCAGAATCAGAATAAGAACCAGACCAAGTGTCATCTCATCTGTCCACATTTTCTAAGGTGTACTTACTCTCTGGTGATTATGTGCAATTTGTATCTGTTTATTTTACTGCAACCAGGAACGTGAGGAGAAGTTTCGCCAAATGAGTGAGGAAACAAATGGAAACGTTTTGTGGTGGGCCATTATTCAGACATCAATACTCCTCTCTGTTGGAATCTGGCAAATGAAAAACCTCAGAAACTTTCTCATTGAAAAGAAGTTGGTTTAGCTTTATGAAATGACTAACTGTGCGTTTGGATAACTGTAACATTGTTTGAAGCTTTTTGATAAATGTGTAAACCTAAATTAGCTCATCTGAGCACAATACCCTGCAATGAGCATGTGATTTGAATAAATTCATAATATAGCCTTATTAAATAGGCCTACCTACAGATTTTATTATTATTATTTATATTTGTGTGCGTGTGTGTGTGTGTGTGTGTGTGTGTGTGTGTGTGTGTGTGTGTGTGTGTGTGTGTGTGTGTGTGTGTGTGTGTGTGTGTGTGTGTGTGTGTGTGTGTGTGTGTGTGTGTGTGTGTGTGTGTGTGTGTGTGTGTGTGTGTGTGTGTGTGTGTGTGTGTGTGTTTCTTTGTTTTATTCCACTCTAACAGTGTGTTGTACCTCGAATATGTGTGACCCTGGACCACAAAACCATTCATAAGGGTGCATTTTTTTTAATTATACATGATCTGAAAGCTGAATAAATACATTTCATTGAGGTATGGTTTGTTAGGATAGGAACATATTTGGCTGACATTCAACTATTTGAAAATCTGGAATCTGAAGGTGCAAAAAAATAAACATTTTAGAAAATTACCTTTACAATTGTCAAAATAAAGTTCTTAGCAATGCATATTACTAATCAAAAATAAAGTGTTGATGTATTTACAATATGACGTTCTACAAAATATCTTCATGGAACATGATCTTTACCTAATATCCTAATGATTTTTGGTATATATATATATAAGAAATTGACTATTTTTGACCCATACAATGTATTTGTGGCTATTGCTACAAATATTCCCGTGCTACTTATGACTGGTTTTGTGGTCCAGGCCAGGGTCACATTATATATATAAAATAATAATAATCTACATATTTAATTTAGTTTCCACCAAAATACCAAGCCTTCCCTTACGAAAATTAACCATGTTTTTTACAACAAATAATAATAATAATAATAATAAAAAAACATGGTTACTATAGTTAAACCATAGTAACAACAAATCGACCATGGTTTTGCTACACTAACCAGTTATATATCAATGCGCCAAAAAAGCATGGTTAGGCCTACCATAATAAAACCATGGTTAATTTTCGTAAGGGCTTTAATTACGACAATTATTAATAATACTTTAAAATAATCAACCCCGCCATCAAAATAGAAGATACTACTACAGTGATATAAATATAAATTATGTTTGTTTGATTGTTTTAATAATAAATGTTCCATTCATTATGATTTACAACAGTCGTAACGTTAGTGTTTTGGTGGAAACTACGGTCAACATTATATATTTTGTTTGTTTGTTTGTTTGTTTGTTTGTTTTGAGAAGTGCGCGATTACGTCACAGTGACGTCGTCGTTTCACAAGCGTCAGAAAACCTGCTAATCTGTTATATGATAACTAGTAAATTTACAATTTAGTGTACACGCGACTGATATAAATTTGGATAGCGTGCAAAAAAGTTACAGGTATGTGTTTTATTCTAGAGATGTAGTGACCACAGCACCTATGGGAAACTTTCGTGACGTCCTCAGGGACATTATTTTGTATAACGTTACGTTAGCGTTAGTTGGCTCAAACGTTATACATCCACCTTTATTTTTACCCCTGTTTGATGCACATTTAATCAATTTGTCTTTTTTATTTTCATATTTTAAACCAACAATTCTTCCCTCAGTAGTGAGAAAAATGTGTATTTTAAACCGAATAAACTAAGCACTCGAGATGATAACGTACTAACGTTAGATCGGTTTGCTATGAAATAATATGCGTGACCCTAGCAACACAGGCTGTCTCAAAACCGTGTAAGCAGTCTAACGTTACCTAGATTTTACTGGCATACAGTAAAGTTACATGGTGATAGCAGCAGTTTTGGTATTAAATTATGCTCTACAGTAATCTTAGACATGTATCTATTATCTGAAAGGCTATGTTACGTTAGGTAGACAGTTCACTTGTAGACGTTTTAGCACACCGCTTAAATGATGTTGTTGTACATAAACAGAATAATGTCTCACTGGATTTGCTGTAACTCGTGCTTCGTGTCACCTGGTCCTGAGCGTCAGCTGGCTGTCACAAACTGCGGTCACATCATCTGTAATGTTTGCTTCCAGAGAGGTAGCACACTCAACTAACATTATATATAATATATAACATCATTATTTACATTATATTTATATATAATTTATGTTATACACAATTATAATTATTATATGACATTATCATTTTAACATTAACATTTTACAATATTTAAATTATATGTATTCAGACTTCAAACGTGTATAATGGTGCTGGCTTTACATAATAAAGAGAAAATCAATTAAATGTGTGAATATACTGCCTTCTGCTGGAAGTAATATAGTTTTGTAGAGAGGGTGTATTTGTTTCCCCCTTTAGGAAAGCAGGGTGTATGCCTCATTTGCAAAGCAACGTGTCAGATCTCCCCACTGTCTGATAAAGTAAGATACAATATTTTTTTTTGTGATAAAGATTCATTTTAATGAGCTGTGCCACTAATCTGTGTATTGTTCTCTTAGAGTAGCTCAGAGGTGCAAGAGCTTTTCTCAGATATCAGTGCAGTTGCTGTCAAGTACTTCTCAGAGATAAGCAAGGTAATCCTATAAATAAAATGAGTAGATTGCAGCTATGTTAATCATGAATTTAAGGCATGAAGTCACATTTATTATGCTTTGCAGGTTTTACAATTTCAGGCCAGACACCAGAAAAGATTACTGGCCCACTATCAGCAGAAGGTGAGAGCATCTTCCTCTTTTCACTAGCTCTGATACTTGAATATGGTAGATGTGGATGCTGCTAATATGGCTTAATTAATCCAAATCAAATTAATGTCAAATAAAACAGATTGAGAGAATGAAGGAGGATGGACTGAAAATGCAACAAGAGATGCAGAAGATGTCCAAGTATGTATGATTACTGCATTAGTGCAGCCATTTCTATTGTATTTTTGCCTTATTTCTATTGTTTTCTGTTTTGTGCAGGAAAATTTCAGAACAGAATGCTTACATATCCAAGTTAGAGATGACTGTTCAAAATCAAAGGTATGTCAATATGATCTATGAAAAAAGATAATATTCCTTTATATCAAATTAAAATGTACCTTCATATCAAAATGAAAACACGTTTCTCTGAACTGGTAAAAAATATTATTCTCATTAAATACAAAACCTTAATGGCAGTCCAGTTCCAGTCTTTAGTGTATGAGGAAATGAAATGTGTCCAGTGCAATTTTGATGGTTTTTGAAGGCATTAAATTAGCAAGTTGTTATGAACTTTCTATTCATCATAGAATCCTGAAAAATATTAAGCAACACAACAGTTTTCAACTGTGATAAGAAATATTTCTTGAGCAGCAAAATAGCATATGATTTCTGAAGGATCATGTGACACTGAAGACTGGAGCTTTACAGAGGAATAAATTACATTTTAAAATATATTCAAATAGAAATAAAAAGCCAGAGGCTGCAAATGCTTTTTATATCCATTGTAAATTGGGCATGCATTCTTCTAAGACAACATTTGATATCGTATGGATGTAGGAACAGAGGATCTGAAGAAGAGAACACTGTAAACATGTACTTTATTAATGTAACATTTGTCATTGAAATAATTCCAGTTCAAGACTGGCATTACAGTCCAACCGGGATTTACACTCAGCAAGTCGGATACAAGGTGCGTTTTAGCTTGCTTGTTTTTAGATGAACAGATTTCTCAGACTGTTACAGTTTTGTAAGCAGTTAATTATACTTTAGCCCTAGTAACTATGAAATAGGTCCATTTTATGAGTTATTAAGTGCTGCTTCTCTGTTTATTTCAGCTTCTCCAGGGACAAAAATTCCCTATACTTCCCCACTCTCGATGTCCCGATCCTTGTCCTCTGCTAGCCTGTGAGTAAATGATCAGCTTTCATCTCTAAAGAAGGTTTACACTAAGTTGTAGTAAGTAAACATTTAGAACAACTTGTAAAAAGTCCTTTAGTTTCACATTTCACATGGTTTCATAATTCTTTATTTTTGATTCAGTAACACTAAACTGTTTCATAATCAACTGTACAGAACAAAACTGACGTGATAGAGAAATGTACACCTTATTTGATTACATTCCAGCCGACTTTGTTTGATGGTTTCTCTGAAAAATGATTAACATCCCATGGAAAGTCTATGAAATAGGATCTGCCTTGTCTGTTCTCTCAGAATAGTCTGTGCTTTAATCACTGAATGACTTGATTGTGATGGTAACGTTTGTTTGGTTCTTTCTCAGAATCGATAGTATAGAAATCAACAGCAGAGGGCACTCTCACAAAGTAAACTCCCTTTATTTTTCTGTCTACTGTCATTTACTGTAGAAGATAGACAGACCTGTTGTGATTGTACTTCTGTTTTTCCATCTAGCCGGAAGTCCTGAGTAGAATTTGTCTCAGAAGCTCACCGAAGGACTGCCGCATAGGTTTGTCAGTGCAAAATAATTGCTGGTTTTGGTTTTCTGTCACCTGAACTGCACTGTTATGGATATTCTGGGCCAATGCTGATAATTAATAGCTTTTTGTGGTCAACACAAAAAACAATGCTTTCACTATTATATCACTATACTATACTTATCACTATTATATACATTTGATCCTTTTCAAGAAGAATTATTAGCTTAATTAATTAAAAACTACTAATTTGACACAAATAGTCTTTAAAAAAGACTGTTCAATACATATAGCAAAACAACCTAGTATTATTATTTAACTAAACATTTTCATTAACTGAAATAAAAATAAAACCTTTGTAAAATACATTTTCATCCTCCAAAAAGTAATAAGCTAAAAAATAATAATTGCAACAAATAATTTTAGTCTTGATACATGATATATTAATAACATATTATAAAACCAGAAATTAAAGTTTAATGCAGGCTTTTACATTCAGCCTGCATTAATCTTCAAAAGTGACTGTGACACACTAGACTGTGCTGAGAAATAAAAACTAAAATACTACATTTTAAGTACTAAAACTAAACAAAAAGAAAATACATGGAAACTAGTAAATAAAAAAATAAAATATTTAACAATAATATTTTAAAAACTGTAATAAAAATAATTTAATAATCAATCATAAGAGATTAAAACACTTTTAGACAGTTAGTTGGAAAGGTCTAAACTATATCGAACACATTTCTCTACAGTGAGTATTTCTATATAAATGTACACTTGTGTTCAAATGACAACTGCTTGAAACAGAAGGAAGGTGTCTCAAGCTGAACTACGTTTAACTCTTAAAATCTGAGAAGAAAAAACAATATAAAACAACAACTGAAGATGTTTGTCGGAGGCATATTTATTTAGACCAACAATTGCCAAAGAGAGTATTTGAGAACGCATCTTGTGTGAACAGTATCGTATACAAATGTGTTTTCGTTCGGATCGTTTCATGCTAAATCACCGAGATATCAATACTTCAGTCCATTTAATAAAAGGCTAAAACACTATATTTACAGATTTGCAGACTTTCCCTAAAAAGCATTTGGGTTTGGTCATAATAATTAAATTTTCCCAGTGGCAAATATATCAGCCACCTTTTTTCTGATTCCTCTAAAAAGAGTGGATAGTGATTTTGACACGTCAAAAGCAGCACTCATTTCTCAATGATATCAACAATCCATGTATACAATCTCTCTGTATAATTTGTTCTGCAATGAATGGTCTCCTTCGTTTAGGTTCAGTTCTTCACAGAGCATCAAGTCAGAGCTCTTTGAGTAGCCATTCAACACCATTCAGCGCCACTGTCAGGTATTTCTTCCACTAAAGAATGACTCCACTGTCTTGTATCTTGGAATACTATTCTATCTTAGTATGGACACCCAGAGTAACAGGAGAAGTGTCTCTTGCAGTAGGGAATTCTCCAGTGGTCTACGGGAGCAGGTGATGAATCCATCCCATAATGTGGCCTACCGCAGAGAGTCAGCATGGGAAACGCCTGTGTTCAAACTACCCTCGGCCTACAAATACGGCTCTGTGTCCTCTCTGGGACCCCCACCATGACAAACACTCCAGTCCAAAAGCAATACGGATAATCACATCTCATAATATTTTTATATGTCACAAAGCTGTGCTATTTTTACCGGATACTTTTAGGCAAAAGGCATCAGGCCTATTAATGTAATCACTATCCAGGCCTGTAGTCAAGCAATGAACACACTGCAGCGCTGACCTGTAACTGACTCTCTTATGATGCCGCAATGCATTAACGCTGCCTCTCAATGAACACTGAACATCTGTGCTCTTGTTTCCATAAATGTATTGTAGCAATTAATCACAGACCCTCGTTGAACAGTTTGTGTGTGTGAATTTTAATATGCCATTTTGCGCATGACTCACATTGTGTTAGCAGCATGTGCTGTTAATCACATCCAAAATGTTCTCTGCAGCATGTTTCTCCTCTAACACACCGATGCCATTGTACTGAGGTGTTCAAACCTTGTTCGCATTCATTAAAATGATGCATCTGATAATGTGGCTTGAGTTTGTTTGGGTTTTTTCTGTTGTCTTGGTATCTCATCAAAGATGAAGTTGTTTGAGTGATCTAATCAAATCTTGGTTCAATCAAACAAATCAGCTGGGGTTTGGAGGTGGGCTTTCTTTGGAAAATGTTTGTGTACATGCTACTCACTGTACTAGATAAATATGAGCAATAGGCCTACATATTTGTAAAAGGCCCTGCTTTTTTGGGGCACAATGTTGCATCCTTAAATCCCAAGTTTAATTGTTTTAGTCCTTATGCAGAGAGTCTATAGTCATAATATATAGATAGATAGATAGATGATACCAGAAATAGATATTTAGATAGATAGATAGATAGATAGATATTAGATAATAGATAGATAGATAGATAGATATAAATATAAAATTGTAAAGTGTAAAAAATATAAAGCCATATATGTTTGCCCATATTTAAGTATATATGAAGAGTTGTGTTATATTTATTGAATTGTTTGAAGTTTATCTTTAGCAGTAAAACTGCAGATATTTTTTTAATCCCTAAAAAAAAAAACATGCTTTGATTGAGATTAATTTGAATGCACAATTTTAGAACTTTTGTAAATAAAAAGGTCAATTGGGTCCAAAACAACAATGGACTGCACCGATTTTCATTATTTAAAAAATAACTAATACTGTAAAATAGAACTTCTTTTCTGTTCCACAGACAAAAGAAGATCATACAGGTTGAGTAAATGACAGAATTTTAATTTGTGGGTGAATGGTGCCGTTAAATATTTGAACAAACCCTCAACTACACGTTTAAACAATAGTAACAGTAATGCTTGACTTGGCAAACAGCACTAATGCTGGTCATTCCCTGCTGGCCTCAGCCAGGGTGCAGGCTAATCTAATGTAACATTTGGAAAACTAGCCATAATGCCCATAGAGAAGCAAGTAAATGAGGAATATTTACAGTCGCAGCGCTCCTTCCTGCTGCAGTCCAGTCCCAGAGCTCTTATTACTGGAAAACCGCAAGAGCTAAATGAGTTCCAGCACCTTCAAATGTCAAACGCCTCCAGGTACTGCAAATATTTTATATTGTCTAAAAAACAACCCTAATAAATCTAGTGGCTGCATACAGTAGAGCTGATGAACACTTTAGCACTTAGTAAATCTGAAGAGCTGTGACAGCGTAAAGTGTGCAGTGAAAGAAGAGACGGTTATACCTTGAGGGCCTCGACTGATCAAAAGACAGCAGAGATTGTTCCACTGTCATATCTGCCATGTTACACAAGCTGCTGAGAAAGATGGCACAATTACGTTGAGTACAGCTCCTTAAAAGTGTGTCTTTGATTCGTTTAGGAAGTGAATGTCTCAGGGGGACAGGATATTAAGATGACAAATGTTTTTTAAACCGCAACTGCAGGGGACTACGTAATTGCATATTTAATCATATTTAAAACCAACAGTTACATCGTTTCTTATTCTAAATCTATAAATTCTATTTTTACTGCAAATGTCCTAATTGTTCCTACTTGAGTTTGACAAGTAGGGGTTGGGTGCATGCTGTATATGGTGCATACAGTAAATGGAAAATGTTCTAGTGATTTGCTGTGCACTATGCATCACTTCATATTACACTTCTTCTCACTCTACCTTTAATAGTCTGTGTTTCCTGGTCATTCTGCTAACAGCACATCTGGTTGCCGTTTTCTCCTGATGTGGTGGTGTACTTTCATATGGGGTACTGTGAGTGAGCGTGTGTGTGTTTACAATAATCACTTCCCACAATTACTACAACTGAAGGAAAAAACTTGTTGGAGGCAGTTGAGTTTCCAGGCTGTTCACCTCTTTGGAATGCAAAAAAAAGCTCACAAAAACCCAGATGAAGCCGTACCGGTGAGCACAGGCCCTTCAACAGTTTGATAAAGTCAAAAGTAATGAAGATAGAACTGAATTAGGCTTGTCTCGCTTATTAAAATGGCGTGTTTGGATTCAAAAGGGGGAGCTTAAGGTCCCGTGCGTATGAAGTTAAGTATGAATGTTATAATAGGTTCATCTGAGACATTGGCACACACACACACACACACACACACACACACACACACACACACACACACACACACACACACACACACACACACACACACACACACACACACACCTGGAACTCATTAGTCATCCATATGCAGAGAAACAGTCTATCACGAGGGCTCACCTCTCCCCAACTCCATCTCTGGGACTGACATCTCTAATTTCAACAACTACAGTTGTACACAGCTAATATAACAGTAACTCTGGGCTAGGCGATGTTCAAGGTGACTGGAATAGTGGTGGTTTTGTGCATTTCATTGCATCACCGCAAATCAAGCAGTGGTTACATTTTCAAATGGCTAACTATAGCTTGATGAAATGGCTGTAATTGGATGCCTGGTTACATATGTTTGCCTTATGAACTTTGTTAAAGCAGTGGTATGATTGAACAGTGGCTTAACTCTGTTGTACAGACGTTGAGGATGCATTATGCGCTTCATTAAAAGACATGCAGTTGTGTAATTTCACCATTAGGATGAAGTTGACAGTGAATGTGAAGGACAGTATGGAAAAGACTCCCTATTTTGGAATAGCAAACTACCATATGCTACGCTTATGATTTTTGCAGTACTACTGTGCAGATTATGTGAATGTTTGGCGAATAGTTGGATGATATGCTACATTTAGCACAATGTGCAGTGTCTTGTTGTGTTGTACACTGCTTCCCAAAATGCGCTCAAATGTGCTCAACATTTATTTTCCAGTGTGACAATTGAACCAGAAGAATATTTTACTTGACCTAGGCTTATTTTATTATACTACCAAAAGATAACTGTATTACACAAAAGTTAGGTAAAAATGCTGAACATGTTATATTTCTATATTTATTGTTGTTATTTTTACTTTATTTGTATTATTTTTTTGCATACAATTTAGCAGGTTGTTTACTTTAACTTTAACATCCTTTTAAATAGAACACTTATTATATAATAATATACTTTATATTTGTATACTTTAAAAGAGTATACTGAAATGCGAACTGAATGTTTTTGAACACTTAATTGCATGTTAATTGCAATTAAATAAAAACATATTACAATTTAAATTCATATTAAACGCAATTAGCTGAGTGTGTGTGTTTGACTCCTAACCAGGTCCTACACCTTTATGACATTTCATAATTCTTGTGTCACTGAAATATGGTTAAAATATATTGCTGAATGTACTGAAACAAATTATATAATGCAACAGTTAAAAATTATAATCAAGAATCTGATTTTGAGTGTACATTAAAGCTTGACAAAGAGTAGCCTATTAAAACATTGATTTAAATATTTTAAGGGAACACTTTTAATTTGATTGTATTACAAGGCAACTTTTTAAAAGTGTCTACTTAAGTGAGCTAATAAATGTATGTGTACTTTCTTTAAGTACACTTACAAGTGTCCTTCATTAATATTATATTATAACGTCTAAGATTAGCAGTATACTACAGGTGCACACTTCTTTTTCAGATGGGGTATCCTTATTCTGAACACACTAGTTGAACTCAGATAATGATATACATAAAAAAGTACTGTGGTGGTACCATGATATTGTGATAGTATCAGATGGTAAAACCATGGTACTCATGATATAATGTTATTTAGAAAGTACTTCAAACAATTCAGTGATGTCATAATACCTTTTTGTAGTTTTTTGCTAGTTGAAAGTGAGTGAAAACATTTGCATTACACACATATATCAAGCAGTTTTGAGATTAGTGTAGAAAGCATATGAGCTGTAAAGAAAAGTTACAATGAAGAAAGAGTGAAAAAAAAAAAAACATGCCACACAAAAGCACAGAGCGAAAAAAAATGAAACTGTCATCCGGTAACCACTGAAGAAATAACATCATCATGGCAGTATGATAGCAAACACGACACTCAAGCACCACATCAGACACCGACACATGCAATAAATCACCAGACTGACACACAACATGGTAGCCACCAGCCAGAATAAAAGCAGTGACATCAGGCCCTAATTACAGTGTTATTCTAGCTGAAACACTCCGAAAACATGGACTTTATGTTTAACATTACAGAACTGGAAATGACAGTGACGTTGAGTTATTTGCACTGAGCCAGGGTAAACGGAGGGGAATATTTAGATGTAATGCATGTCAAGAGACAAATACGTTACTAACAGGAACATTAGGAAACTATGTGTCAGACACCACTGAATCATTTAAACCCCTAAAGCTTGACACAAACACATGAAACCACATGATGAGCCTCATATTTCATACCACATAAACCGAATACTCCACTTAGCTGACAGGTAGATAATCAATCCATGAAAAGACACACTATATGACATTTTATATCCTCTTTGCACATCGGTGAACATCACTAAAAACACGCTACAGTATTACTAAGCTGCTTTAAATTATTTTGCATACGTTATTCGTCAAAGTACCTCAAGTAGCCTACCTAATGCATCATTAAAACACCCTGATATTTGGTTAAAACATAGTAATATGTAGGAAGAGATTATTACAATACATTGTTTATGAATTATTTATATATTAATTAATTCAATAATTATATATGTATTTAATACATAATTAATAATTTTAAATAAATCAATGAAGACATTTTTTATAAATAAATAATACTTCATAGCTTTTGTTATTTTAATTAGATAGATATGTGCTTTTATCACACAAAAAAAAATTAACAATAACAAAATGTATTAATTATAAAATGAATTAATATTATAAAAACTAATAATAATAATGATGATGATGATAATAATAATAGTACAAAATAAGTATATAATTAGAAGGTATCAATAACTTCAATAATTAGTCATTGATACATGTATTTACTTTATTGGTAGTATTAGGTAGGCTGTTAATTAATTATTGCTATTTTAAAATAATAAATTGGGTAACACTTTATTTTAAGGTGTCATAATATAGATTTATTACCTAATTAAGTACTTAGTAGTAGCCGTTGTACTTACATGAAATAAAATGTACTTACCATGTAACTAAGTTATGGAACAGCCTGTAATTACAGTTTGTAATTATGTAGATGTAACAGGCCGAGTCTGTTACACAGCTACTTGTACACTTAAGTACAATCTTGATACATTTGTTTTAAGTAGCTTATGTTTGTGTAATATGTAATTTGAATGTAATTAGAAATGTATTACATGTATACAAGTGTGTACTGGTGGGTTAAATCAAACTAAGGTGCCAGCTGGATAAAATGTACAGTATATATACTTATGATACTTACAGTATGAAGTACACTTAAGTACAATCTTGATACACTTTATTTTAAGTAGCTTATGCCTGTGTAATATTCTGTAATTTTAATGTAATTAGAAAGCTATTAAATGTATTTAAGTGGTGTACTAGTGGGTTAAATCAAACTAAGGTGCAGCTGGAAAAGGTGTAAAGTATAAATACACATGAAGTAAACTTAAGTACAATCTTGATACATTATTTAAGTAGCTTATGTCTGTGTACTTACATTTTTTATTACATTGTATAAAGTCTGCAACACATATGTAACAATATTTTGGTTACATAAGTAGCTGTGTAACAGACTCTGTCTGTTACATATGTGTAACAGTAGCTGTAATTACAGGCTGTTCCATAACTTAGTTACATGGTAAGTACATTTTGTTTTACGTAAGTACAACGGCTACTACTAAGTACTTAACTAGGTAATTACTCTGTATTATGGACACCTTAAAATAAAGGGTTACCATAAATCGTTATTTATTTATCTATACTCCTCATTTATCTATACTCTCTCTCTCTCTCTCTCTCTCTCTCTCTCTCTCTCTCTCTCTCTCTCTCTCTCTCTCTCTCTCTTCTCTCTCTCTCTCTCTCTCTCTCTCTCTCTCTCTCTCTCTCTCTCTCTCTCTCTCTCTCTCTCTCTCTCTGTTAGGGATTTCATGCTTCATCCAGAACATGGCAGGTTATATATGCATGTGAATGGGAAGCGATTATCATCCCTCAGCCTGCCGTGATCTGCCCCAGCTGGTAATTCACCGTCTGGTGTGTTTCTTGAGTTGCCCAGTGCAACCGTTTCCAACAGTATGTCTGTTTTGTCAAGACATCCAGCTCTCTAAGAGGGGCGAGGTGCGAACAGACAGTATTGTACATGTGAAATGTGCCTGAACTCTGGGGCTTCAGAGGGATTTAGGGTAATTTCCTGTACCGGGTCCAGTGAGAGTGAAATTTAGCCCTCGGGTAGGCTGTCATTGTGTCACGCAGCCTGTGAAAAATATAAATCAGACTTCCTTTGTACAGCCCCAGGGTGTACAATTGAGTTGCGCTGCTCCAGTGAGATAAAGAAAACAGTTTGAGAGTTGGCATAAGTGATTGTCCAACGTTAAAACAGAGAAAGTCTTTGTGCTTTCAGCAGTAACGAATTGATTTAGGTTCCACGCTTCTGACCCCAACATGTTGAAACGCTTAGCCAAAGCAGGTATAATTTATTGATTTGTATTAGGCTAAGCTAAGTTAGCTAAGCTTTTATTAGGCTAAGTTAAGCATCTTTTTAGTCAAAGTAAACACAGAAGCGATTTTCTTGTGAAACAGAATTCCTTAATACAAAGTTTGTTAAGGTGTAGACTACTTTAGCCTGAAACGACAACAAAAAGATGTTGATCTTTTTTACCTAAAAATTACCTTTTTCCTCACAACACAAACGTTAGTTATCAACACAGTCATGAATTAGTCCCACGTCATACTCATTCTCGCCACAGCTGTGATCAATGATATTGTAATTTTACAAGCGCGGACAATGCACGAGGTCACGACCTGCAGTCCTGTGAATAATTACAGGAAATAAGTTAAACGATGAGGATGCCCTTGGATGGTCGCATTTAATGCAAACAATGTGTGGTAACACCTGCCGAACACAATGACGGCACTTCCTCCACACTGAATCCTCTGGTTTCTTTCAAGGCGGTAAAGAGGGTTTTATCTGTGTGAATGGCTTTATGGAACTTCCTGTTTAATTGTCGACACGTTTCTCTCAAATGCCTCACCTTGGACGATAAGCATCTGTGTTATAGATAGAGGCATTTCAGATGTCTGTTGTGGCTTCAGAGGTGGTCTGAAGGAAAAGATGGACAGGTAGGGGTTGGAAAAGCACAGCGCTCGTGTGTTTTAACACACTTGCACAGATGTCCCACATTTGAATGGCTTTGATGGCTTCAGCGGGGCTGTAGAAAGATTCCTTTCCTCTAAGGCAGCTTGGCAGGATGTGTAAAGAAAGGCCGAAAGACAACACCGAGATTAAGCTGCTTTTGTCATGGTTCTGTGGCAGACTTTAAAGGCTTTGGCTCTGGTCCCATCTCACAGACACTTTTTTGTCCCTCCTCTCACTCTCTGCATCTTTTTCTTTTTGTACGCAAGGTAAACATTTAAGGAAAACCACTGGCAACCAGTTTTCTGAGGGGGTGTGTGTTTTTATTTTCACTCTTTCAAATGGCAGCTTTGTTGTTGAGCGAGCCATTATGACTGTTTGAAAAAAGGAGGAAAGCAAACAGAGAGTTCATTCTTTGAAAGAAACAGCCAGGTATTCCCAGGTGTTGGTCTTATAGACACTCGCGGTTTCTTTGCCTCGTTGAAGACGCTCACTCGTCGCTATACATGAAGAACTGCAAGAGCAGAATGAAGCGATTGAGAGCAGCGGTAGTGCTTTCAAAGCTGTGTGGTATTTTAGCTTCCTGATTACGCCAAATACTTCCTGAGCTAATGCATACAAATGCTCAATTTGTTAAAAAAATAGAATTATAGCATTACACTAATATATAATGCATTTAAAATAAATCATAATACTTTATAATAATATTATAATAAACAAGGATTGGCCTAACTCCGGAAAACTTTTTTTTTTTACAGCAACCAAATGGCAATTTAGGTTGCCAGTAAGACTATAAATTAACAAAAGTACTGTGACTTATCAACTACTATTGTAAAAACACAACACAACTGTGAAAACAGTAACACAAGAGCAACTTAATTCATTTACAGTTTGTTACTGTAATAATGCACTGAATTAAAACATGTGTTGTCTAGACAAGAGGTTAAAGTAGAGCATAAAGTGTCCGTAGCTGCATTCACATCCAGAGATGTGATTTATCAGAGAGATCCAGAATGATTTCATAGGTTTTACAGTACATTCCTATATTTGATTGATTTTACAGTAAACTCTACTGCCTTAAGCCACAGATGAAGGAAGACATTAAACTATTAATAAAACATTGGGTCTAAATAGTATATTTACGAAAAAAACCACACACACACACAACTGTTGTTTTAAAGACTTTCATAGTGTATTGTCCGTATGGCTGTTTGCAAGAATGCCCAGAGATATAATCAAAAAAATCTTGTAAGATTTATAGTTTTAAAATTGGACACAAAAGTACACATTTAATACACACATTATACAAATATTTGTTCACACACACACACACACACACACACACACACACACACACACACACACACACACACACACACACACACACAAAACACCACACACACACACACACACACACAATGTTTTTAAGGACACACAATTTTTATATGTATACACACACACACACAAAAAAACACACAGGTTTTAAATTAACACACACACACATGTTATAACACACACACACACACACACACACACACACACACACACACCACACACACACACACACACACACACACAACACACACACAACACACACACCACACACACACACACACACACACAACACACACACACACACACACACACACACACACACACACACAGTTTTTTTTGTGAATTTTGGGGACATTCCATAGGCGTAATGGTTTTTATACTGTACAAACCATATTTTCTATCGCCCTACACTAAATCTACCCATACAAGAAACCTTGTGCATTTTTACTCTCTTTCTCTCGATAAAAAAAATCTCATTCTGTATGATTTATAAGCCTTTTCATAAATGGGGACATGGGGAAATGTCCCCATAAGTCACCTTCTACTTGTAATACCTATGTCAAACCCATGTCAGATTTGTGTCCTTGTCACAAAAGCACACACACACAGATCAATGATCAGCATATTACTCTCAACAATGGTGACATAAACAAATAATACAAATGTAAAATAAATTAAATTAAATAGTAAACAACTAATGGTGCCCATAATTATGACAAAGCATTTTCAATTTAATGTCAACATTACCTAAAAGAGCTGTTACTCACCTATATACACTACAGTTCAAAAGTTTGGGGTCAGTTTTTTTAAAGACATGAAGAGGCAATAACATGGACACATGTAATTGATCAAAAGTGACAGCAAATATTTGTATTATGTTACATTGAAATTATTTTTCCACAATATTCAAATACATTTTTTTAAATGTAATTTATTCTTGTGATGGAAAAGCTGAATTTTCAGCATCATTTCTCCGGGATGTGCTGGACAAACAAATTCGATCCATGGATAACCCACCTTGCAACTTGCAAGATTTGAAGGATTAGTTCATTTCCAGGATGATTTCCTGGATACTTTACTCACCCCCATGTTATCCAAGATTTCATGTCTTTCTTTCTTCAGTCGAAAACAAGTTTTTTGAGGAAAACTTTCCAGGATTTTTCTCCATATAGTGGACTTGAAGAGTTGAAAGTCCAAATTGCAGTTTCAGTGCAGCTTTAAAGGGCTTTACACGATCCTAGTCGAGGAATAAGGATCTTATTTAGTGAAACAATCACTTATTTTAATTTTTTTTAAAGGTATATACTTTTTAACCAAAAAGGCTCATCTTGCACTAACTCGACTTCACACATTACGTAATCACGTTGGAAACATCGCGCACGATTAGCTCTTTGTCTGTGTTCTTCAGTTCAAAAAGGTTGGATAGGGTGAAAAACCTTAATTTCTCCTCCAAACTTAAAATTTTCCGACGTCGTTGTTTTACCTGTTTTTGTAAAGGGCATTTGACTTTCTTTGCACGTTCGCTTTGTAAACACTGGGTCCGTACTTTCGCCTACGTTACTCGCAAACTTTCCAACGTGACTATGTAATGCGTGAAGTCGAGTATATACAAAAAGTATATACATTTAAATTATTCAATTTTTTGTTATTTAGAAAATGAACAATTAGGGGTGGGCGATATGACCAAAATCTCATATCACGATATGACACATTTTATATCACGATAACGTTATTTTTTTCCCTTTTAAAAAGGTTTTTATTATATTAAAATATTTGATACCATATCATTTTCATAATTATTGTCACCAATGTCAACATCAAACTAATACAAGCCTAAAGAGAGAGAGAGAAAAAAATCAACCTCACTGAAGATAAATAAACAGTCAGTGATGAAATAAGTATACAAAATTAAATGCAAGCAACAGGACAAAAAATACAATAAATAAGAAACACTACATACATTGTGTAAATTAATTAGTCTTCACTGTGTTAATTATATCTATCTATCTATGATAGATATAATTAACACATGTATTATATATAGATTTTATACATATTATAAATAGATCATTATTATTGTTATTTTGTTTATTCTCATTAAAGTTACACAGTGATTTAGTCGAGAGCAGTGAGAGATGTTTTAGCAGTGTGCTATGATTAACATGAACGAATATTGGACAGCTTCCCCTTTAAGACTGAAGTCCGGATCCAATATAGCTAAGTTACTGTTACATATGCGTTTTCACTTTCTGCCATTAGCTCTGTTGTTTGAGTTTCAACGGCTTAAAATCAATTGTTTTAAAACTGCAGTGCTTAAAAACGCGTGACCAAGCTACAGATGTAGTCCCTCGTTTAGGAACGAGCTCCTCGTTTTGTCCTGGCTGGTTGTTCTGTCTCCCCTTCACGCCCCATGGTGGGCGGCGTATAAAGATCGCAGTCACTCAAATTATGAAAAGGTATTACCGTAAACAATGTATTTTGCGACACCACGAAATAAACGATAGAACATAATATGAAACCATAGACTTTTTATTTCGTCCATCCGATATATATCGTCATATCGCACAGCCCTATGACCAATCGTTTCACTAGATAAGACCCTTATTCCTCAGCTGGGGTCATGTAGAGCCTTTTGAAGCAGCGTTGACCTTCCACCCATTGGATCCCACTGAAGTCCACTATATAGAGAAAAATCCTGGAAAATTTTCCTCAAAAAACTTAATTTCTATTCGACTGAAGTAAGAAAGACATAAATGTCATCGGGCATAGGGGTTATCAAGAAATTGTAATTCTGGAAGTGAACTAATCCTTTAAAGGATCTGCTGCTAATGTCCACAGAAAGCACAGGACATGTTCAGATGTCCTGTGGAGTCATTAGGTGCGTTCAACTTGAAGCGACGCTGTGCAGAATGACCAGTGTATGACATCACAGTACCGCGAGAGCGATAAGAGAGCAGATGAATCGCTCTCAGGGTACTTTGATGTCACACACTGACAATTCTGTGCAGCGCCGCTTAAAGTCGAACACACCTATTCCCTCAACACATCAGAGCTGTTTTGGCAGCACCCACACAATATTTGTCAGCCTTCTGTTGTGTCACGTGTGTCTTGTGTTCCTGCCTCGTGTCCTTATTTGGTTTGTTTCCTGTACTTGTTAAGTGTCATTATGAGTTAATTCTTGTCCAGCTGTGTTTGTCAATTATCTATGATTATCCTGTGTATTTATTGTCCTGTCTGTTCAGTTTGATTTCGTCTGGTCTACTCGTTACTCCCCGGTGTTCCTGTGTGTCTGCCCTGCTTTGTCTTGCCCTGATGTCTGCATTAAAGACTGCTAATTTTGAGTGATATCCTCATGCCCGTGTTCCTCGTTCCTCCCTCGTGTGTGCACCGTGACAATATTAGGCTGATGGTTTTAATGTTGTGGTCAGTGTGATTTAATACAGTTTTTAGGAAAATAGGCATAGATCGGACATTTGTTATTTTTAAGGTTAAAATAATATTCTGTTACTGCAGGCAGTTGGTATAAAATTGGACAAATTTAATGGTATTCCAAATAAATTGTTAAATTTGTAACAGCATATATTTGGATGACTTTCAAAGAAAATGACACACTCATCACATTTTCATCCCTGGTGAACAAGAGCTTTATCATTTTATGATAATTATAAAATGATTTTAATGTTTCAATGTGACAAACATATATTTTTTAACATAAAAACAGGCCAGACTGTACAAGATTGTCCATACAGAGATAACTAATTAGGGCCGTTGTGTTATTTTTTTCCAACAGCACATAAATATTTAACACATGATATATGCTACATAGCTTACACTGCAGCTAAGGGAAGACAATGCTATGCATACTCAAATTTGGTTTAAAATATATAGATAATGCCCAATTCAAAGCATCAAAACATTGCTTACAAATAAATAAATTATTTTAGAATCACTAAAGTTTTACAAGGTTTCCTCTTTAAGCTGGCTTTCTTAAAATAACAGGGGCAATGAATAATAAAAAAAAATGTTATGCTGTAGTAACTAGCAGATGTCTGGGTTAAGTGCATTCCTGTATTCCCACAGTCCTTTCAGCATCAACCTTTTACCATGAACATCACGGTAAACACATGCACGGACAATGAGTTTCAGTCTAACGTTGTTTGTTTTTGAAACTCTGACTCACTTCGGTAAATATTAAAAGGGGAGCCATTAAATGAGCAGTCAAAGGCATTTTACACAGTCTTCATTATAGTGGTCAAGCTTACAAAAATACAACTCCCCTTTCACATAAATGAAAAAAAAAACAAGGCCATAGAGGAACTATGGGATTGCGGTACCTCAGGTTATTCAGAACAGGCCCTGAAAATAAAAGCACAAAGTTAATGAAAACACAAGGAACCCTTGCCTGTACGTACAATGCCAAAATCTCATTATATCTTTAGTTACGATATAACCAGAGCTCAAGGATATTCTCTTTTTCCATTAAAGATACAGTTAGAAAACTAGATTGAACCTACACCATTTCTTAAAGTTGGAACATGGTACACCATACCTGCAAAAACAAAACGAACATACACTCTCATGCATTCAATCGGTCTTAAAAGATATAAACTGTTACAGGAACTAAACTGTAACTGGATCTCTCAATATCTGCAAACAATTTTCTTATGCATGCAAACGAACGTTTCACTGAGATTTGGTGCTAATCCAAAATAATTATTTTGGCCCCATCCACAAGATTAGTCAATGGGCTTATGAAAAAAATTGTATTAAAATACCGTAGCATCAGTTCGTGGCTGAATCGCAGTTTGAAAGCAGATTGAAGAGACAATACATTTGTGTCTTTTGTCCAATACAAATCTGCAAAAGTGTTTGCTCTGTCAGCAGTGTTTCTGTGAAACATTTCTCCATTTCAAAACAGACTCAAATATCTTCATTTGTTCGCTAGCCTAGCCCTTTTACACCCCACTGTTCATAATGTCTTTATGCTTGCGGTATTCAGAGCTAGGGAGTGGTTAGACTGCAACAACGTGGCTCAATTGTCTTTCCATTCTCTAGGTTTTGAGCAGAAATGTTTGTTTGAGGAAGCCCTTGCCCATTCTGGCCAAAACGCTGCCCTATTTCGGTGACAAAATGTTGGGTCAGAGACTGAAGAGATATGTGACCAGACGACTGCAAGTATGAAGGCTAACATTGGTAGTGGATGTGTTGATGCTGGTGAATTTTGCCGTCCACGTGCGAGTGCGTATGTGTGTGAATGTCTGAATAGATCTTTGGGTAGACTTTGGGAGCCGCTTGGGCCAGCAAAAGCTGTTGTTGTTGCTGCTGAGCCAAATACTCCTCATAGGTGACGGAGCCGATGCAGTCTTTGGGCGGCTGCCGGTGGCCGTTGGGTAAGGTCTGGGCTGAGATTATGGCTCCTGAGGAACAGTGCTTTTTGGACTGGCAGAACCAGAGCAGGACAGTGCCCAGAATGAAGACCACTCCTGCCGGGATGCCGATGATGACGGGCCAGGGAAGACTGGGAGGCAGAACAGATGGGATCGGGGAGAATGGCGGCTTTGGGTCTAGATAAGGACAGAGATGAGAAAACCACAAATATAAAGAACAACAAAACTGACGGTTTATTTGACATGGTTGAATTTCTTTATAACGAGGAAGAGTATCAGATGAGACATTTAGGCTGGTAACGAACGTTAACATCTACATGCTAATCCAATATTTAGCACTCCTTGCAGGAGTATGGACTGCATCAGTATGCAAAGCTTAGCCAATAAAAACACAAATAATTTACATAATGTGCAATAGGACTGTAAATCAATTAAAAATGTAAGTTTAAACTAAGTGATTAATTGTAGTTATACCTAACATTACCATTTTTTATCAAATTAATATTGAATCAAAATAAAGGAAAAATATTTTCAAACATATATTGAATAATATTATTATTAATAATATAAGAATATTACTACTATATTATTGCTAAAATAAAATAAAATACAAATAAAATATTAATCGTCTTTTAACCTAATAAAATCAAGGCCAGTATCGCCCATACAATACTTATAGTAACACCTCCATTAAATCAGTAATTATAGGCACTAATTTATCAGTTTTTTATAATATAAAATACATTCAAATAGAAAAGAATCTTAAATTGTAATAATATTTCACAATATTTCAGAAAACATAAATGCAGCCTTGGTGGGATTTCTGTCAAAACATAAAAACATTAAAAAAAAACTCTTAATCCAAAAATGTTATTCATAGTGCATGTCTGTTCATGCTTTTGCTGCTGTAGGTACAGCATGATAAATTATAATTGTTTTGGAACAAGAAACCTTGACTAAATAGCCTATTATAAGTGAACTTCAAGGAAACATTAAAATGTCAAAGAGAATAATACTGACCAGGCAGAACAGTAAGGAAGGCGCTGCGGAAGCTGTAGCCCATGGTATTGGCCCCAAGGCAGATGTACATGCCAGCGTCCTCCTCCTTAGCTCGAGTGATAAGTAGCTTGTTCAAATACGAGCCGTCTGGTCGTGACCACACTTCACCCGTGGGCAACACAACGAAGCGATGATCTCCAACCTCAATGGTGGAGTTGTACTTGCTCTCACCTCCTGGTTCGACCCTCTTTAGCCACTGGATAACCGGCTTGACATCACTGCGTACTTTACATTGGAAAGATGTGGTGCCACCGTAGTCTACTGTAGTGTTTACTGGATGAGTTCCTGTCAAAATGGGCTTGGAATTTGTGCGCTCTGTAATGAAATAAGGACAATTTTATTTACTAATTACAATTACGGGTCTATAAGGCACAGATTGTTTTTCTATTTTGTGTCCTAAAATAGGTTTTGCCTATTTTGAGTAAGGAAAAAATGTCACATATGACTCTACTGGGAGCAAGATTAATGACTTTCTCCCTGTTAGGAGGTGGTTGTAAAAACCGGGAGCAGCTACATAAATTAGATAAAATAAATTGGCAGGCTATTAAACTGTATAATATATATTGTAAGAACAATATAGAATTAAAATATCAAGTCTTTATCATGCATACATAATAATAAGCCATTAACTGATTGAGACAGTTTGGCTGGCGCTGCAGTGTGTTAGTGCTGCTAATAAAGAACGCTAATGTTATTTGTTAGGAATGATTGGGTCCTTAACTCTGACAGCATGCCAGACAGCTGTTAATCCCCCTTTAACAGCATCCAGCAACGAAATAAATAATGTTAAACTGTTGCTGCATGTTCATTCATTCAGTCCACGCTATATAAGTGAATCATCAAAAGCTCCATCGTATTCCAGGAGAACATCAAAGAGATGAGGTGGATGACTCACGGATGACTTCCACTTTATAGGTGGCGTTGATCTCCCCGGCACTGTTGGACACATGGCACGTGTACTTGCCGCTGTGTTCAGGTGTAAGATTCTTCAGACTGAGAGTCCACTTCTTCTTCCGGCCTTCGCCCACCTCCTCGGGCGTCAGAGGCCTGCTGTCTTTCAGCCAGACGATGTCAGGTCTGGGGTTGCCGCTGGCGGTGCACTTGAGCCTTACTGAGCTGCCCACTGGCCGGGCGATCACACGCTTTCTCATTTTGGCCGGCTGTGTGAAGCGGGGCCGCACTACAAAGAAAGACAATGGTAAAGAAAATGTTAGACAGCTTTTGAAATGCAGTAACTTAAAACCTGATTGGAACGGTTTTCTCTGGTTTACAGCCTATTTTAACAAGGCATATGTAAAGCATGTCTGTGTCAAAAAATTATTTACACTACAGAAATGAAGGTGACTTGACCTGACATCACAGTAATGAGATTTTGGGGCAATGAGAAAAGTGACATGTTTTAAAAAATAAAAACACATGGAAACCATGATATATTTTAATGTTTTTAAATATTACATTTTCCATTTCCATATTGAAATATTAATTTATATTAGATTTTAGTGAAATATCAGCTTTATGATATTTGTCCAATTTAAGTTTAATTTTGAAGTCTGAAACTAAATGTAAAATAAAAATGATCATGATTACTGCTTTTAAGAGCTTAAATAAATAAAAGGAGAAAGACGGAATTCATTATCAGAATTTACACACCACCACACTAAGATTACAAAGAAAATAAAGCATAAAAGAGCGGACATGAAGTTCTTGTGTGGGCAAATTTACTGAGCAAAGCACCACATCATGAATGCAATCAGACCAAGCAAACAGCAGCTCCTCTGTAGTTTCATTCTATAGTTCCCTGCTGACTGTTACCGCTCACAGCAGACTCTGAAACAAACACCACAAAAGCAAATGCAATAGTGAACTAAGCATCTCCCGCTAGCAGCCATCATAACTGCTATTCAACACGGTACAAAAAACAAGCAGGTCAGGCCCTCTTTGAACACCGCAGAGTTTAGCGGTGCTCTGATTTCAAATCAGATGGCAGCTGTCAGAAGGGAATGGAATGCTCCCCCCCTCACACTTCACATAAATAGCCTACTCTTTGGCTTGTCAAACGCAATTACCAAAGCAAACACTGGGCTACAGAGGCAGGAGTGTGTGACTCCAGGGAGTAATGAGCCACAGGAAATATTGTGGGGACCGTTCAATCCAAGACCACAGGGCTACCTGTCAGTATCTGGGAAGATTCAGCCACGTGTGCCGGCTTGGAGATGGGGGTTTGATGGGAAAATACAGGGGTGACGAACTGCGTGCTGTCCAAACCTTCCATTGGCCACATGTTTTTCTATCGGGACACACATCAAACGTAGATCACCAACACTCATCCAGCATACACCATGCTGTCATATTGTGTAAGACCATGGCACTTTGAGTACTATACTATGAGTATTATATCAAAACATCAATGCCACTGCTATGTTATAAATTTCACCACAAATGTATTACAACAAAACAGCAACGCTACTATACTGCAACTCATTTCACCACTGCTATACTACAAAACACAAGCACCACTATGCAACAATAAATGTAACCGCTACTGTACTACATCAAAATATCTGCACTGTTATGCTACAATGAATGTTATCGCTACTATTCTACAGCAAAACAGCAGTGTTGCTATGTTACAATAAATGTAATCACAACTCTAATACAAAAAAATGGCAGTGTTGTAATGCTAAAACAAGTATTAACACTAATATACAACAGCAAAACAGCAGAGCTGCTATGTTACAATAAATGTAATCACAACTATAATACAACAAAAAAAAGCGTGACCTTTTAAACGTCATTACGTATTACGTGAAGTCTGGGACGCGCATCGCAAAACAGGCGAGCATTTGTGTTTATAAAGCAGATACATTCTTTTTTTTTTAAATGAACGATCGTTTCACTAGATAAGACCCTTATTCATTGTCTGGTATCTATTATAGCCCTTTGAAGTAGGGCTGCAACAAACAATTATTTTGATAATCGATTAATCTAACGATTATTGGAACGGTTAATCGACTAATCATTGATTATTTCACTGATTAATCAGTAGACGTTGATTGATTATTCAGCTTTTGCATTTAGTTAAAATAGTAAGTTATACATGAAGAGTTCAGATGCAAAAGCAATTTTTTTTTTTTTTAATAAAAGCCTACAAATGTTGTTTTGCTAATGTTTATTTCTGTATTATTGATAAAATGACTTTAAATCTCTCCAGTAATTTCAATTTAATGGCAATGTATGCAATCAATATATGCTTTTCTATTTAATTCAAGTTAAATAACTGAACATAAATATAGGAGTGTGAGAAAAATGCACATTTTAGGAGAAAAATTCAGACGGCACTTAGAGGGTTTTGCATCTGAACTCTTCACATATTCTAACATAAATAAAGGTCACTTCAGTTTTAGAAAATAATATTATGTAGCCTAATTGCAGTTATTATTCAATTAATTGGTAACACTTTACAATAAGCTTCATTAGTTAACTACATTAGTTAACATGACCTAAGAATGAACAATACTTCTACAGCATTTATTGATCTTAGTTAATGTTCATTTCAGCATTTACTAATGCATTTATAAAAATCACAATATGTGTTTTTTAACATTGGTAAATTAACTGTGAACTAACATGAACAAACAACGAACAACTGCTTTTTTCTTAACCAACATTAACAAAGATTAATACATACATTTAATAAATGCATAGTTCATTCATGTTAATTAATACATTCATTTTAACAAATGATACCTTATTGTAAAGTGTTGCCAATTCCTTATACAAATAGATGTATTTGGCACACAAAATGAGATGCCAGACAGAGACACTCTCTCACTATTCAATTAGCTACATGAATAAGTATCTGAATGACATTATCATTCTGCCAAACATCTCCTTTTGTAAGTCTGCATGTCTGCTTGAATTAAGGCTAAGTATTATATAAATAAACATGATATGACCGGACTTTACTGGAGTACTTTACTGAACTGCAGAGCTCATGCAAACATCCACATCGTTGTAATCAGATGCATTTTTTAACTCCTGCTTTCACACTGCTGTCAGTTTTTGTTGTGTTTATTTCATTATTGAGAGGAAAGCATGCAGTATATATTTACATATTCATTCAAACACCGTGATTTAAAATATCCCGGAATCTAGAGCGAGTGATCAAGACGCGCATGCGAGACAGAGACTGTGCTTCAACACATGTAGCGCGCGCACGGCAGAAAGGGAGAGGGAGCGAGGGACCTTGCGTTCGGCTGGGTTTGAAGCGCTGACAGGACGTTCTCTTAAACTGCATCCATCTCTTATCCCGGGAGCTGAACTAGAGGGAGAGGGCAAAAACAAAATATAAGCCTCGCACTATAAAAGTGAAAAATAATGACAGCGCCACGCTGGTCAAAAAAATGATTGTAGAAGACATGTTGAGGTGAGTTCAGTATTGCAGGCTGTTACATTGGAACATATTTAAAATTGTGGAATATAAATAAAAGCATTTATGAGATCAAACGACTACTCTAAAAAAACTCGACAACACACTCACACACTGAAAATATTTGTTTAAAAATTATAAAACGACCAATTTTTTATTCCCTATCTATAAAGTCGACGTTGTAGGGGTGTATGATTGTTCGATATGGCCCTTGGGATGTCGACTAATCGTTGTGGTGAAATATCAGCCCTATTTGTTGGGGGGGGGGGATCTTTGAAGCTGCACTGAAACACCGCAAGGCAGCTGTTTCTTTCGCTGGGTTTTAATTTTGACCAGGAGAGCTTCAACCGTTTGGAGTCCATTGAAGTTCACTATATGGATACAAATCCACAATGTTTTCATCAAAAACCCTAATTTCTTTTCGACTGAATAAATAAATAAATAAACATCTTGGTGACACTAGGGTGAGTAAATTATAAGGACATTTTTTATTTAAAAGTGAACTAATCCTTTAAGTTCTAGTTTTTTATGTTCTTTAAATTATAATAAAATGTAAAACTGCAAGTTGCATTTCATGAAAAGCAGCTTATTAAACATCTTGGCAGCTGTAGCGCATATTTTCAGTGACTTTCTGGGCAGCAATTATAAATACCAGGAAAGAAGGAGATCAAAGGGGATCAGAGGACTGTAGCACCTTACCCAGTTTTCCCGTCAAGTCAGTGGAGTACTCGGTTTCACCAGCTGGTCTGGCACCTTCCCTCCCAGCACTGGAGTCATCTAGAGACAGAAAGGGAGAATGGAGTATTTACATGTCAAAACAACCACATAGTCCTCAGATTTGAGAATCAACTCTGAGATTGCCACACATATTTGTGTTCAATAGCATTACTATAATTGTTCAGCCAAATCACTGCAATCCTTCACCACCTAAACCACAATTAACAACTGTCTCCGGATCATCTGACTAGTAAGCAAACATGATACTGTAGCTGAGAGCTTTCAAATACCAACACTGCATTTAAAGGACTGAGATTGTCAGAATTAGGCCAGAAACATAGTTTACTCAAGTGTGCAAAAGAAGATGCTGCCATTGCATTGCAAGCATGCGGCTTTGCTAGATACACTGCGCTCTTGCAAACCTCAGGACTCAAGGGGGTGATAGAACGTCCTTAAGATGTCTTTGTCATTAATCCGGATGTAAACTTATTCAAGTTTATAGGTTGTTTATACAAGCAAAATATATTATTTTCAAACTGCTGACATTTCAAGACACAGCAACATGCAGAATTATGTTTTAGGCCTCACACACAGTTTACAAATGTTCAAAAGCACAAAGATTTACATACATTAATAGGAAATAAAAGCCTTTTAAATGAACAATCACAAAAGTAGAAGATGTCACATAATGTCAGAGGAAACAAAAGAGGATGATCTTTGAAAATTTTGACAAGCCAAAAGGATTCTTGGTTTACGTTTCATTTGTGCATTTGATGCAATTCACTAAGATCTTCACTCACAACTCAGAATTTATTGTGAAATACAGAAGCTTCTAATCTGAGAAGATATGTTCAAATTCAGGTTAAACATTTAAGAAGACATCTAAACATCTGAAGTCTCGTGTGGTGAAGAGTGAAAACCATGGCTGAAATCTGTGGCCCTTCTGCTCTGGTTACAGCCCCTGCTCATCCGTTCACCACATGACTGGCATTTTCAGGCCTGACAGCTCTTTGAAGCTGTCGGCGCGGTGGTTTGATCTGAGAATGTACAGAGTTTAACACTCCTGCAGGAGAGGTTCCAGTTCGGGCAAAGGAAAATAGCTCATTGAATAGCTTAACCCCTAAAACTGTCACTAACAGGTCATGTTTAGAGCTATTATCATTGGAAGCAGTTCGGGCAAAGGTGAAAATTTAGCTTTGCATTATACTAAGAGTATAAGAGGGCAAGTTTATGGAATACACTTTGTGTGTTTTGAGATCAAGTGCTTCCCATTGTAGTGTCCTGCAGCTAAAAGTCTTCAAATTTATAACACATTGTTTAGAGCCCATATGGAAAAAAAGCATAATAAACTTAAATTGCTGTTTATAATATTTTTTCAAATGCAGACAATGTTGTCTTAAAACACTTATATGTAAAGCATTGCAACCATCAAGCATAACATTAATTACATTGGCACACTCTAACATAGCGTTCATGTCAGGCTTCAGCAATTACATTTTCCTTAGAGTTTCAGAATTACCCCTAGGTTTCTCATTTTAACACCATTTATAAATGTAGTTTGCGTGTCAAAAAAAAAAAACTCCAGAACTTTCTTAACATATATAGCACTCTGTGAGCTCATAAAACATGCACACATACTTCAAGACTTCAAACTGACTATAAAGGTGTGTGAGGAAAAACCGAGTATGATTCATTGAAAGTCAACAAATCTTGGCAGGATGAGGGTTGTCAGGTTTCTAAACCAAACAAACTCCTGTTTCTCTTTCATTAAGGCGAAGTGACACCACAGCGTGCCGCATTTCACACATTGACCATCTAGGTATGTTCATAATTTCGAACAAGCTCAATATGACTGAGATGTTTGCATAACCCTTCAATATGTTTGCTTTCATGTCTGCAGTGGAGACGGCAATATAAAACATGGCTTTTTCCGAAGGAAATCTGAGCACAGAGTTTCTGTTCCACTGGGTTTTCACCAGGTTTGTGGTATTCTTCTTGTAATGCTCATTGGTGAGGTTGCAGACCAGGTACCCTCTTATGCTCCCTGGCAAGGCTGGGATTTTCTGTAGATTTTGGCTAAGGCAACTGGTCCCTCGCTAAGAACGAAACGTTCCAACTTGGCTTTGCCTCGTCCGTCAGGGGCAGCAAAAACCCTCTGGTGTCCAAGATTTATTGCACTTGAATGTTCTGCTTATGACCTCCAGTGCTTTCAAATTGGTTACATCGATGAAGTTGAACAGTTGCCTCATGTTTTTCTGGAAGAAAAGCAACCACCTTCACTCAAAGCAAAACAGTGTTTCTGAACACAACATGCTAATTATGTTGTCATCCTTTACGTCTATGGTGAAGTCGGCTATGAAACTGGAGATGGTTTGGAGACAATCCTTGTGAGTGAAGCCTCGACAGGAGAGACAATGGGGCTCTAGTTGTTAGCTGTTACCTTGGCTTTGATTTACTGAATTCCAGCACTGGCTTATGGAAACCATTACCAACTCTACTGCTACACAGCTCTATATTAACAGCCAGCTCTAAACTGTGAAAATTTATGGGCCGTGGTCACAGCAGAGACATTACCTACATTATTGACTACAGACTAACCCGAGAATGAATAACACTAAGAAGTTGACAGATTAACTGCCTGCCGAGCATATTTATGTTTGATCGCACCAATGTATCTTTTGGCCACTGCATATTTGGGAATAGAAGAACCATATTTGTGGATGTTTCACAATACGAAAAACTGTGACCTGGCCCAAACGTCGCTATTTTTATATGAGTGAACCTTTAGAATTCCGTCAACATTAGCTCAGCGTGAATTCTTTCATCTCAACGTAGATGGCTGTATGATGGCCACAGCATTTACACAAGAACACTTAAAGTCAGCATCAAATCCAAATTCAATCTATTTACTTAATACACATACAAAGGTTTATTTTGTTATTTTGAATGTCTTTGTAATCGTGTTCTACTTGGAAGTATGTAAGTGCAGACTGTAAAATTAGTTGTGAACATCCTTACATATATATATATATATATATATGGGGACATTTGTTAACATTGGTTAATGTATTAACTAAAATTAATATTCTTTGTTAATGTTAGTTAATAAAAATAGTCGTTCATCGTTAGTTTATGTTAATTCACAGTGCATTAACTAATGTTAGCAAACACAACTTGTGATTTTAATAATGCATTAGTAAATGCTGAAATTAACATTATCTAAGATTAATAAATGCTGTAGAAGTATTGTTCAATCTTAACTAATGTAACTAATTAGTAGTAACTAATGTTAATAATGCACTTTATTGTAAAGGGTTACTATATATATATATATATATATATATATATATATGTGTTCACAACTAATTTAATATATTATATAGCCTACTGTATATATATCAGAAGTTGACGTTATGGAGCAAATTACATTTTTTGATTTGACCTCTAAAAACAATCAAATTATTATTTGAATTTATTGGTCACATATAGCTATTCTAAAATGTTGTAAAAAATGATATAACAGCATATGGAGTGTTTCCAGAAGGTACAAAGGACTGTTGAGATCATTCACAAATTTGCTCCAGCGGCTCCAGCGTTGACCTGCTTCATAACATCAACTACTGAGTCAGCCTGATCACCTAAAGTCATTCCTGCTTTGGCACAATCCTTAACAATCCCACTCCTGAATCCGTTCTTTCAGTTGTGGAGACCCAGGCAGATTTAGAGAGGCCTTCTTTCCTGGAGCTGGAACTGACCCTGCATTAAGTGTTTCCGTTTCTCTTTTAAGGATTACCGGAGCAGAGCAGAAGGAAGAGTGAAGACTCTGGCTGAGACTGTGTCGACCCTCAGGGTATTTATGAATACCAGCTAAATTCACATTACGAAAAGAAAAGAGTCAAGGAAGACCTAGCTAGTATCCTACATGGGAAATACGTGGTATTAAATATATAATAGAAATAATAATATCAAAACAACCTCTGTTCATAAAATCTTCTTGTGTGGTGTGGAAACAGTGGTGTTACAAAATTACACTTAAACCCTAAAATTATATTTCAAAAAAGTTTTGTGTGTGGGAGAGAGAGTGTTTGAGGAAAGATGAAATTTGAACTGCCTTTGAAATTAACATTTTCTTCTTCAAACTACATTTTTTCTTGAAAATGTAACTTAAGTCTCCTGTTTCAAATACTCTAGCCAAGTACAGATTTCCTCAAAATAACAAGCATATTATTGAAGTTTGATTACTCCAGTACTTTACACCTGTTTAAATACAATAAGAAAACTGTGGAACTGTCATGTAGTTCATACACTGTCCAACGTACTTTGGCATTATCCACAATTCTTTGAATTTTAAAGCATTAAGGCTGTTCAAACACAGAAGTAGAATAATATGAAAGAAACACCAACAGTTCAAAAGCGGTTTATGAGAGAATGTTTGGGAACTAAGGTCTGAACTAACAAATCTTCCACACTTTCCACATTAAAGGGCCCGGACCCCAAATACAGCCCCATTCTCATGATAGCTACACAATGTCAAGCGCAAACTGAAACCTCTATTTCTGTGTGTGTCTGTGTGTCAAGATGTTCATTTTTGTTCAAACTCTAAATATGTGCAGAGCTCTAGAGTGGCTTGTAACAACAGAGGCTTGATGACATACAATTGGTGGGCTCAGTAGTAATTGTGGCCACCTGTGATAGAATAAAGAGAAACCTGCCTTACAGTCTGTGTTGTGGGGTGGGAGAGCACACAGAGCTCAAAAAGGGGCTCGCGCCAATTCCTGTCCTCGCCAAAAAAAATATTGAAGATTAACTTCAATTTCATTTGTCTATATTTTACATACTCGTTTTCTTAAAAAAAAAGAAAAAAAAAAAAACTTCCTACGTGTACTGCATTAGGCTAACCAGGACTTGTAATAGCACTTACATGTTGTTGCTCTTTTGTTGGTTTTGATTACTTCTATAATGTCCTCATTTGTAAGTCGCTTTGGATAAAAGCGTCTGCTAAATGACTAAATAAATAAATAAATAAACTTAAGATGGACTAATAACCAACCGAATCTCTAAAATGTGTTATTTTAATCAAGGTTTGTGTAAAAATGTTGAAACGTTTTGGAGTCAATTTTAAAAGTAAGTCAAGGTGCAGATGATAAAAATTATAATAATAATAAATAAGTCAAGTGCACTGCATTGTATTCAGTATTCCAGCTTTAAATCTCTTCTACGTGCTTCTAAATTAATTTTTTTAACTTCTTTTTTTATTTAATAATTTTTTTCTGAGTGTCTAATTACACTAAGTGCACATGGGTCGTGTGAATGCACATGAGGCTATTTACACTAACTCGGCCCACCAACATGTGATTGGGACAGTCAACACTGAACAAAGGTGCTTGTTAAACATCAGTTTCAGTGGCGTAAATGGTAAGTCACATGCTTTTTGACATGATTAAGCCAAGCTCGAGCCCACCTTTTGCAGAATTTTTTTTCTCCCTTTTCAAATATCATATCGCATTGGAAAGGCATTTATTTTCAGTAAAAATTAAGGAAATAATCAAAAAATTGGACATAAAGTATCGGGTAGGTGTAGGGAGAGCTTTATTGACCAAAAAAGGTGGCATCCTCATCCTGTTAATCATTTGAATTAAAATTATAATTTACACTCAATACCTTATTATTGCTTACTGTTTTATACAGTACTACAGTACTGAGGTGCAGATAATTGCCACTATTTGAAATAAGTAGTATAAATAGCAGAAAATCTTGCTATTTTAACAGTGTAAATGGAATCTATAGCTTTTTGCACTTAGTGTAAATAGAATATTATAAAAAATACTACTATTTTCACTTAGTGTAAATAGAACCCATTGCTAAAATAGCAAATAGCCCCTGCCTTATTTATTTAATAAAAAAAAGCATTAAATGTCGATTGTGGTCTGTGCTTCGGTGTATCTGTAGTAATTGATTCACCCTTTGCTAAAATAGTTAGCCCGCCGCACCAGTTGGACAGCACATTCCCCTCGTGTCTGAATTCAGCGTCTGCTTTATATCATGTTCACACTTCATTTATGTCACGAAATATGAAAGCTGAAGAATTTCCAGCTTTCTATCGGCATGGATGGACTGCTAATCTCAATCTATGTGGGACCGTCACGGCATGAGCTGTAGCAGGACTAGCTAAGACAACCCTACACTCCCACAGCAAGGCCCATTCAAAGAAGCATTCATTGTGTTACTTCTTACGGAACAAGCTGCTTTTAGCAACAAGAAAGCCTCCACTGTGACATGCTGGGAGAGATAAAGACGTCCCATCTCGAGTCCAAAGCTCTGGTGTTTGTACACTAATTTAGCGGGGGACTAAAAGTACTTAAGAAACTTTAGAAGAAGGCCGTGTAACTCAAAAACACATCTATAAAACATCCCTTTGAAATGACAGGGGCAAGCTGGCATCCATTCTCCACAGTGCCAGGTTGAAAGCAGCTTAATGGCTTCTCTCCATGCTGTGCTGTCAAGACGAAAACAAGTTTGTATGGACGACACTGAAGAAGATTCGCGGTACGTTTGCAGGGGGTTGGCACAGGATCCCGCTTCCACTGTCCACCATCAGCGTCCCAGCTGCTTGCCTGTAACTCTAGCAAACATCAAGGACAGGACGGAGCTTTCCCGAATTAACATATCTCACATATTGATTGTGCGGTGCTCTCTTTGAAACCGACACCTCCTCCCCTGCACTTTGAAATGGCCTCTGTTCTGCCCAAATTATTTTGGGAAAAAAAGCCCTTAAAGGAGCAAGGCTTGGAGTGTCAGTTACTCGCCGGCTAAATTAAAATCAAGTAAACGGGAAACTGTGCACAGTCTAGAAGATGGTTGGAAACAAGCTGCATTTCTCAGAAAAAGCAAGGAAAAGCACGAGGATGTTTTATCTGTTTCCAGGAAATCTGCTAAATCTACTCTTAGTAGTAATACTATGCTACAGGTCCAATGTATAAAAAAATGTTGGAATCGCATTGGATAAATCACTCCATCTCATGATTTCACTTCATCTAATTCATAAGGCGTTTGTGTTTGCAGCCTCTTGGAAAGCAAGATCAATTGTGTGAATACATTTATGCCTCCAATAAATAACTTGAAGTTAATGTGCAAACTTTAAAATGCTGTTTCAAAATGCCAGAAATAGTATTGCTTGATGTTGTCAGTCAACACATACTTTCAGTGTTAGACTGCAGCAACACCTCCTCACCTTTGAGGCTGTCAGGAGGAGTTGACAGATAAAGATATGGTGCCAAAACTGTAGTTTCTCCCTATCAGCAACTCTTGTCCAGACCCTTAATTCAACCCCTCTTCTCTCTCTTTCTCGAACTGTTTGCATACTTGCACTGTGAGAGTGAATTTAGAATGAACATAATATAGTGAAGGGTATAAGGCCACATCAAAGCAAGCCAAAGCACAAATATTGGCAGCACTGGCTTCATTCCATGAATGGTAAATTTAACTACACAAGTCTCTTTTTGTTAACACATTTAAGGAATCCTTTGAATAAATTGTCGGTGTGTTGGTTATGGACTCGAAACAAAAAACAGTGTGAAAAACTACTTTTCATCCAAACTTAATTACGGTCATCCATCAAACATACTGCAGGCATCAGTTTCAGGTTGCTAACCTCAGTGACGGGTTTGATAGATTTAAATGTTTAAATATCACTTTTAAACTGATTTTTGAAGATGTATCAACATTTGCAATGACAGTAAAAGTACTTATGCCATTGAATATTTAAGCCAAAGGCTCAAGATTTGGCTGCTTAGCATAACTTTTTTTAGTTAGTTAAACTTTATTGTCCTGAGTTTGCTCAAAGACACCTTAAAAACAAAGTGTAACCCACAAACACATACTTGTTCAAAATATTTATGGTACAAATCTGTTTATATACGGCTTTACTTGGTGTCCTATAATACTGATCAGATGGTAATAATTCAAAGGCATAATTAATTGGTTGAGTTGTGTCTTTACTTATAACAACACATTTTCTGTAAACTCCCATGCCATAGAATTGATCTATTGAATTTTCATTGGATCCCACAATTTTAATTGCCATCCTTATAAAACTATTTATTTTTACTTTATTTGCAGATGCTAATAATCCAAACCAAGCCATTGTGTTATACCTTACAATAATCTCAACTATGCTGATGTAAACTCTTTGCAAAACACCTGGGCTAACAGAACATTTCCTTAACAAGAATAGCCTCTAATTTTCTTTCTTACAAATAAGTTCCCGTAAAGCCTGTTTACCAAGAATCTTTTTTTAAAGCTTTTAAAAGTGTGAAATGGTCTTTTTATTTCAGTATTTTTCCATTTCAGCTCAGGATAGACACTAGTGAGGGATTTGGCACTGTGTGCTAGTAGACATTTAAGAATTGTCATGACTTTATTTTCCTGCAGCTCCAGAGTGAGTCGCATGACATTTATGGCTCAGGTGATTGGCTCAAATCATGCAGGTAGCAGAACTTAACGCCCAAGAGCACAGATGACAGATTTAATACTGCATCTTTGCCTTGTTCCAGGTAAGAGGAATTAATGGGTTCAATGCAAAGAGGAGCACATTGCAGTATGTAGTCAATTACCATACATTTATTTCAGAAAATGTTTGGCTATTGTGATTTTTTTTTCACTGTTGCACAGAAACACAGCTAATACAGCTGAAACAAGTACTTTACAGGAATAGCAATGCAAAGTAACAAGACGCTACGAAGAGTCTTCAAGTTCTACTTCACGATCAAAGCAAAAGCATCATTACGGTATTTCTAAAGGGACAAACATACAATGAACAAAACAATACCAAAAAGCAGGGCACTCAAGTGGAAGAGTGGAACAAACACAACAAAAGATTGCGAAGACTTCAAAGGGACTTGTCTACAGACCCTGTATCCTCTACTCAAACACATCTAAATTAATTGGTGCATCTTTTCTCTCTGACCTCACTCTACTTGTTTCATTTCTTACAGGTTGCACGACTACGGAGGCGAGGCCCGGCATTCAGTGACCGGACTTACAAAAGCCTACAGGCAGACAAATAAAGGCTACGTCTAATGAGAGAGGATTCTTCCACTACACTAGCTACCAACTACAGAGGAAAGAAAAAGCTATTATGGATCTTTAAAAGAGTGGAAACTCTGGATAGGTGTGCAGACACAGGGCTCAAAAGGCGTGAGGCACCTCCCTCTGTGACAGACCTTTGGTTCCTTCTCTGGGAACAATGGAGGAACAAGCTTAATCCAGCCAGCTTATAATGAGCTATAAGCTTTCTTTTCACAGCAAAAATGTCCTCTCTTACTTTGGTGCTAATCAGGGACAAATGCCCAGTCCTTTTCAGATCTGCCGAACCTCATTCCTTTACTGCCGCATTTTCAAGTGTCCTAGGTTGAAGATGAGATGGTTTTGAGATTCGTGAGAATAGTTGGGCTTTGGCTCAATGTATAGAAGCTCTATGTTCAAGAGGCCCCATTCACAACTCATCTTTCCAATTGCACATGAATGATGGAGAGTTCGCAATTGTGCATTCGTGGACAGTAAAGCAGGAATGAAGTTGGAGTTGCTTTCAATGCTAAAATTGCCCAAAACAGGCTCTTTGGTTGTAGTGTGGGGTGCTAGTGTGGCTGTTTCAGCACTTAAATGCCTCCGCGGGCTGCAGTGGACCAGAACAACAGCCCAGGAAAAACTACAAAGAGCTCAAACCCCATTCACACTGTGAAAGGACTAGCATCCAGCCGATGAGGCATGTAGCGAGCAAGCTTTCTTCTTTCCCTCCACCGCACAAGAAGCGAGAGAGGTGTATGAGTAATCTATTAAAGCAAAATGACACGTAATCGGCTTATGAAGCAAGGCAAAATTAAGTATTCTGGGGCCTAAACCTCACATTACAGTTCAACTCCTAGTGGTGCTTCCAGATAACTCCAGGGGGTTACAAAAAGCCGGCCATTACAGCGATGAGGGGTCTACAAAGCGCAACAAATTAATAGGCCCTCTAACAGGAAGCTTTATTCCAAACAGCACGACAAGAAACATTAAACAACCCAAAACAGGCATTTCAAATGCTTCATTTTTACACTTGCAAAACTTAATTTGCCTTACACGTGTTCTTATTTATTTAGTACTTGGGATGTAAATATTTGTTTTGACTGATTCAAACTGGTTCTTTACAGTATGATCAGGATTCAGTCCCATCTGCTACAGATATTCTGGAAAGATTCAACATAAAAAAAAAACACTTTAGATATAACTGTAACTGGAGAATCAATTTGCATATTGAATACTGACTTAAAACAAACAAACAAACAAACAAAGGCTTTACATTCAGTTTTAAAATTTTAACTTTGGATAAGAAATGTACATTATTTATTCAATAAAAAATAGAGATTAATATCATGTCGGCAAAGTATCAAACATATGTTGAATTAAAAAAGATAAAACTAACAGTACATTGCCTGTCATATATAGGGGAATAATGAGTATATTTCAAATAAGCAGGGTCAAAGAATTAACTATATATTAATGACGTGTAACACGCAATGAATAAATAATCATCACTAGTGAAAGCACGTTTCTGGGTATATTCTCCAAATATTCTATAATAAGTCACAATTTGGGAGGAAACACTGTAAGTAAATCTTGGCAGTGTAAACTTTATTCATTTAAAGTACATAAATTTAGCATTTGCCACATCTGTTGTGAGATAGTATAGTCTGTATATTATAGAGGAATCATAATCAATTATTAATTTCTGTAACTGATGCACTGCATTTTTATATGACTGAATTAATACATCATAGAAGCTCCATTTAGTACTTAATGATTTGAGAACAATATATCCAGCATGTTTTTAAATCATGTCAAAATGTTGAAAAACTCATTTGACTCATCATTATTTATTATTCATCCAAGGGTTCCTCTTCATCTGAGATTCCTCATCTATAACTCCTTCTCTCTTATGTGACTCATATATCTGAGGCGCGTCTCATGAATTCTCAACCCTGCAGATCGGAATGCACCTCCTCTTTCTTTCTCTCTCTGGTGTCTGTCTTCCACAGAAGGTGAAGCGATGCAGAACGCCCGTGCAGGGTGGATGGAGGCCCCGTTAGACTTGCTTGCCTTTGCAGGACTTTCATAAACAGGGGGGAGTGAAACGTAATTCCAGGCCTTGTGCATTCAACCGGCCTGACTGCTTCTAAGTTTTGTTTGTGTTTTTCCTTTTAAAGGAGAAAAGGAAGGATGCTCTTTGAGCGTCTCCCTCCACCAGTGCCTTTGAAACCCAAGCTCACCCCCACCTGTTACAGGACAGCCGCCATGTTTTCATAATCGTATGTTTAAAATGGCATCTTTATTTCCTGAGCCCTATTTCCGGAGGAATTGTTCACAAACAATGAGGAGGAGGAAGATTTGCTTGACTTGCGGTGCGGCTGTGACTATAAAGAGAGTTGAGGGTTCAACAACAAATTTATCTTGCTTTGAAAGAAATACTGACGCAAAGCCAGTTATTGTGGATAAGTATGTAGCAGTGTTTTATACAAGGTTCTTTTGTGGGCAAATTTAAGATAATCTCTTCCTCTGAAATGTTGGGGGGGATGGTTTGAATGGCCACAAATGTTTGGTTATGATAAACACATCCTCTAAACCACGATCAAAGAAAGAGATGTTTTGTATCACATTGTACAAAAACAGACCTGTAACTCAATCTGTGTCTTTGCTTAAATTCACAGACTTGAAATTTGAACAGCAGATTTTTCTTTCCTCTATATTTTCGTAAGCCACTATTTTTCATTCTCTCTCCTTTGAACCACGACTGCCATTACAACAATGCCTGTTTTTCATCTTATATAAGGGAATGTGCGGCTTCAACGCCACTCCAGCTGCTCTTCTAAGGGCTTGATCCACCTTGTTTTGCCATGCATGTCACTTGGACGGGTCATGGTGCCAGTGGTGCCACATGACTATTCAGGCTTAGCGGAGTACAAGAAAAAAAAACAGTTTAGTTTCTACTTTGGTTTAGAACAGGTTGTGTAGTTAAATTATTGAAATATCAACTTCTCACGGGGCACTAACGTAACATGGGTACATTTTACACCTAATGGAGGGGTTCGGCAGACAAAAAAATATGAGAAAAACATTTGAGAACCCCTGGTATAGGAGTCACATTAAAGATGGCAGGGGCGATCCATCATCCAATAGCACTCCTCACACAGCTATATACCGTAACGGCAGACTTCTGGAAGTAAAACCTCCATTCAAAATCTCCATAGAGAAACTACATATTTTTGTGATAACATTTCAACCCCAGAACTAGCATGAGCTGGAACATTGTAAAGTGATTGTGTGTGCTTCTGTATAAGCTAACCGAATTGTATGATTTAAAAAATGCAAGAAAATAATTTAAATGCCAAATTCTTTAAAGTAGTATACTGTCAAACTGATTATGGGACAGGGAATGTTTTATGGGATGAGAAGTTCATTCATTCCATCACAAATCCTTTATCTATTTTAATATTCAAATACTGTTTTGCTTCGATTGACTTGTTGTAATGTATATAATTTTGGAGATATTTGGTTTGATTTAAGACCAACAGTACAACCCTTTATTGAAAAATATTTTGAAATACCAAGAAAATTAATGGAAAAACACTTCCTGAAACCATCTCTTTTCATTCTCAAGCTCTCAACAATCCCTTGGCCATAATTCACACATAGCATCCTTATACGACGGACATTCAGTCTTTGCTATTATTTTACAATGTGGAAGCAGTACCATAAAAAATCATATATCAGTCAAACCGCTAAATTAAATGTTTCAGTAGAGTAACTGAGACTTAAGATATTACTGAAGTGTCACACAAATCTAATCTGGGAGATACCTGCTGCTGAGAACTATAACATATACGTTCTTTGAGACGGGGGTTTGAAGATGAGACACAGATTTCTCAATTAAACTGATGAAACCAGATACATGCCTTCTGGATCTTTGAATTTCATGCATATTTAATACGTTCTTTTAGATGGACTCTATGAAGGATGCTATCAGATCTGTTTTCTTTCATTTATCCTCAAGACAGCTGTGGAATCTGACACTTCCGTCATGATTTATGGATGGAGAACACAGATTACAGTGCAAGTGGTGGCTCACTGACTACACAGCGAAGAAAGCAGATTATTTTAAAAAGTAATCTTATTTACTTTGAAATAATGCACAAAAATACACATTTTAATATTGAAGTCCTGGCTTTAATTTAACCAGTGATGGCAAACCTTTTTTCTTTGGAAACTAGGCATTTTTTTTCAGGAATCTTTGACAGAAACAACATTTATTCGAAATACTAATCTTTTGTAACATTATAAATGTCTTTGCTTTAACTTGACTGATTTAATGTATCGTTGACGAATACAAGTATTAATTTATAAAAAAAAATCATACTTACCCCAAATCTTTTAAAACATATCTTTTAATCTTTAAACAAATCATCAATGTTGGGCACATTGCGAATATGAATTTGAAAGATTAACAATGCTTCCAGTGGCTTTCAAAGTTTTTCTGTTAAGAATGTACACCAAAGAAAAAGCTAATAATTCCAGGAATAATAATTTGTTCTTTTCTTCTTGGAAAGACCATTTTAAGCTTCTGGAATTTACTGGAAAACAGCAAAAGAATGGCACTTATGTAGGGCGGCCTTGATAACTCCACCTTGGAAATGTTCAACTTTTCCCCCTCCCGAGATGCAGGTATATGATATGACATATGCACTAGGTTACGATGCCACATGAACATACAATCAGTGACATGAAAAATGATTCTCTACTGATAAAATACACATGCAAAATAAATGTCAGCACTACCAACTTGTTTATTCTTATGTCTTTTATTTGAATTGTCCATATTTTGGTGGTTCAGACAACAGAATGCTTTATGGTCTGAAGTCTTGAGATAACAGATCAGACTTTCAATGGAACGACGCAGACAAAACAAGCAACAGAACTCATTGGCATTTATCCTCAATCATTTTTATCAACTACATTTCATTTAAAACCCACACGTTAAGGCAGAGTGCAGACAAACCTGAACAAAGACATGAGTTGTTAATAGTGATGTTTCGTACACATTGTTTCAGTAGAGTTACACACAACCAATGCTAGGGCCTCTTGAAGTCCAGAGGGAAACCCTGCTTAGAGATCAGTAGATATCTCAAGCTCCAGTTTTCCTGCACCGCGATCATTACCAGATGTTGGCTGAACGGCAGCTTCCAGGGCCCGGGCAAACTCCACAAATCGCTATAAATCACCAAGCACTTCCCAGGAGCTTCCTACATGTCTCAATTCCACAATCATGTCAGCACGGTCATTTCAAACAGACGGTAAATCTAATCTTGATCATTTTGTTTTTCTTGCGACAGTCAGTTTATGCAGGTGAGGGCCAACAAACACAACTATCGGGCACAGAGAACTGAAACAAAATATGAAATCTGTTCTTTTAATCGTTCTTTTCCCTTTCCATCACTCCTTGCATCTGCTGGATGCTCAGAGAGCCACCTTTCTTATTATTATCTCTGCCAATGACGCATCTGGTGCAATAATACAAATGTTAACAAAAAAAGCTAATAAATAAGGAGAGGAGATGGCAGTGAATGAGTAGGAGTAGGCATCCAGGGAGTAAAAAGAAACATAGCAGACCCAGTGGACTGGGAACATGCTTGGAGTCTGTAAGAAGAGAGAGCAGCTTAAAGCCAGAGCGGCCCATGATAAATGGACAGTAATGTATTTCCCATCTGGTTTGAGGAAGGGCAAAGCCACTAATGAGTCCTATCAACACAGGTCTCCTGTCTTCACAGGGACATTTGATCACAGAGCCACACAGGACAGAAAGAGACTACACATGCTGTTCTACTACGCAAAAGAGCCCAGATAACTAATGACTGGACCTGATGTTAGGATACAAGGTCTGAGATGAAGATAATGGTTGTGATTACATTTGGTTTGTAACCCGTTCTGCACCGCATGTGCTGCAGACATGAACGATACCTCAAATCAAATGTCTTTAAAATGATTAATAAACCTTAACAACTGCATAGTAAAATTATTTAACACTAACTTTGGTAACACCTTAGTATAGGGACCAATTTTCACTATTAACTAGTTGCTTATTAGCATGCCTATTATTATAATATTGCCTGTTTATTAGTACTTATAAAGCACATATTATACATGAACATATTCTACATCCCTAATCCTACAAAATACCTAAACTTAACAACTAACTTACTAACTATTATTAAGGCAAAAGCTGTAGTTAATGGTTTGTTAATAGCGAGAATTGGACCTTAAAATAAAGTGTGACCATAACTTTTTTTATTTACTTATTAAGACAATTGACAGACGAAAGAAAATAAGATCAGAAAAGTTGCTACTGGATTTAACCACATGAGCACTGTGACTCAACATGTAACCACTACACCACAACTCCAGCTCCAGAAGTATAAGATTTGACACTAAGTGGAAATGTGTACACATGGAAGAATCTGATCTTAGATCTGTCTTAATTTAACATGCTTTGCATACACATGCCACTTTAGTGTTTTTAAGGTTTAGATCCATTAACTAACAGAAAAAGATCTGGAAGCAGAGGATGAATGAGTGGTTTCAGAAATTGCCTTGTGAGCTGTTGCTGAAGTAAAAAAGGAGACAGTGGAAAGCAAGCCAAGCAAAAAAAAAATTTTTTTGCCCTTACAGCTCACGGTATAATACACAATTTGGCTTCTGTTTAGTAACATGCTCTGTTGCCATGAAGTATAAAAACATGGAAATGAAAACTGAAAATATTTATACAAATGAAACAGTATGAGACAGATTGATTGGCAGGGTAAAAAGAAAGCCATAATAAGAAAAATGTGTCAATATTCATCACTGAATCCAAGCATGCAAATTTAAAATACAAAATAGTTCAGATAGTCTGGACTTTTATTATGACCACATTTTGAGAAATGAATACATCTCTTAAAATCTCCACATTTAAAGTTCATTACTCCACAGGAGGAAACAAGAATGTACTTCACTGTGTGGATCGCCATATAAAGAGCATAACACAGATGTTATGACATCCTATAAAAGGATCATTCCACTAGGGGAACTATCTTTAAAAGCGAAAGCAAATCATGTAACAATCTGACATCAACGAATATAAAATCTAAATACAATACCAGCCCAGATAATTTTGGTTGAGACATTTTGGTGTCGAAATTTTAGAATCATGACACTTTTTTTTCGATATTTTAATATCTGTATTCGCACACTATAAAAGAAAATCTAGGCTTTCCAAAACACTACAAAACAATGCAGCTAACACCTATCAAACTACATCTCGGCCTCCACTGGCACGGCTTGAATTACGTTGAAGGTGGGATGTGCCAGCAGAGGGATTAACAAACAAGTCCAAGTTCAAGGGCCCTGACAAAACAGCATGGCGGAGACGGTTGCGGTGCATCAAAGCCGTCCTGGCACATCTTGGGCGTCCCAGCACAGTGGGTGCAGCTGCTCAACTGAGGTCATCTTGGCAGCTGCCCCTGCCACCCCCCCTCCCTACCCGCCCAAAGTTCAGGGGTTCGCTTATGCATGCTTAATTATGAGAAGACTTTTTATACACGCTCGTTTTCTTATTCTCATATTGCCTGCTTCAGTTCTCCTCGCATGCTTCATGATGTTTACTCTTGATTTTCAACTAGAGTGGGGAGGGAATGGGTAGATTTCATGCAGTATATTTATTAAAGACTTTTGCATTTGCAGTGAAACTGAGTGTGAGTTTGACATTTCTTAACTCTTTTAAGCATTTATGGTATTAGAAATATTGCAGTCAGTGAGAACAAGTGTAAATTGTGTTTTTTTATTTATTAGTATTAATGGTGTTAGACATCTCATTGTGAGGAAAAGTCAGATTTTTTATTATTAGATTGGGCATCTTGCAGTGAGACTGAGTGTGCATTTTGCATACAAAAAAATAAGCATTTATGGTATTAGATATGTCACATAAAGAGAGTGACAATATCCAAAACATGGATTTTCTATTAAATCATATGAATGCCCAAAGTGGATTTTACTTTCATTGACAAGACGGACAAATAATTACTGTAGAAGAGAAAAGTTTGTTTGCATTGTCATTTTGTTGTGCAGTAGTGAAAAGGCTGATTTAGAATCAGATTTACTTTATTTTTATATATCAGTCAGATATTAAATCTGAGATTATAAATTAGCACGCACACTTTGACAAACATTATACATCGTCCTTCAACAGGAAATACAATAATTAACAGGGCAAAGGAAAATGATTTTCTACTCCCAGTTATTAGTAGGGAGACTGGGATACACACGCTTCAACAGAAACCAGGTTTACTGTATGCAGCCACCACTCTAAGAGATGCACATGCAAGGGTCAAGATAACTAATGACCCACTGTATGCTACAAAACAAACAGTCCCTTCACCGCTGGGGATGTTCTCAATTCCTGTAATTTAGCTCCATTGTCTTGCATTACATACAGTAGGGCTCATCTGAGAGGCAAATAAAAGGATCATTAACTTAGTCCAGCTAATATAAAACTCGCTCTTAGAGAGGCACTCCACTAGGGCCTCCATTTAGACATGGCATTGCTTTAGATGGATGCTTTTGAAGTCCCAAATTACCTCACTGGTTAACATTATCCTACTTGAAGTTTAAGGTGACTACATGCAGAAGGCAGATGTGAACACTGCTGGGCATTTAGAAGTTATGGTGGTGGCTTGTCGTTTTTGTCGGTGTACCATCTCTGATGTACATGCAGCAGGGTTCATGTCCTCAGAAAGTCTGTAAGGGCTGGTGAGATCACAAGACTTGCCCAGAGCCCCTCCTCACGCAAGTAGACGGATCACTATTTGGAACGCGGCCAAATTAGGCCCTGATTAACATGGCGAGTGGCCAGCGTGCACATTCAGCCCTCTAAACTTTACACACAGTAGAACAAAGGTCCAACTACTGGACGACAGGTCTGAGAAAAGGCCATCGAAATCCCAAAATGATCAGAGAGTTGTGGATAAAGTATTTTAAGGATCCTTCTGCTCATTTTGATTTGGCCATTTCTGGTTGGCTCAAGTCAACAAAGGAAGTTGCTGTCCATGGCAACAGATGCCATAATTTATTTAAAAATGAGGCTGTGAGTGATAAAATAGTCTATTTAATATTTGTTTTTACTAAAATAACCCAACATTTTTTAGGCCGTTTCTGGTTGTTTGTAGTTTTTGTGCACTGTCAATACTTTGATGCTACAAAACAATATATTAAAAAGAACCGAGTTAAGGAGATAATGAGTCTTATTTACAAAGTGTGTGTAACATAAAAGCATGAACACCCTCAGCTGTAATAACAATAATAATAATGTTACATTTATATAGCGCTTTTCTGGGTACTCAAAGCGCTTTACATAGAAGGGGGGTATCTCCTCAACCACCACCAGTGAGCAGCATCCACCTGGATGATGCGACGGCAGCCATATTGCGCCAGAACGCCTATCACACACCAGCTTATTGGTGGAGAGGAAACAGAGTGATGAAGCCAATCAGTGTATGGGGATTATTGGGAGGCCATGATGGTCAGAGGCCAATGGGGAAATTTGGCCAGGATGCCGGGGTTACATCCCTACACTTTTTCGAAGGACATCCTGGGATTTTTAATGACCACAGAGAGTCAGGACCTTGATTTAACGTCTCATCCGAAGGACGGTGCTTTTTGACAGTATAGTGTCCCCGTCACTATAAAACAAACATTTGGAAGATGCTCCAGTGCGTATTTCTATTTGTGCTCTGAATAAGTGTTTCTATTAACAACATGTTTTTGCCACGTTAAGCAATGCAGCATTCACAGACATACTGTGTTGATTTCTTGAAAGCAATGGCCAATCAGAGGTATCAGAGGCCAGAGTTTTTGTCCAGTGCTGAGTGAATATAAAGGGAGCGCTCTTTGTGTGCTTTCTAGGCTATATACAGTATATTCAATTTTGAATTTGAATAAAACTTTTGGTTTCATACTGGCTTCATACACACTGCAAAGCTTCCACCCTCAGTCGATTTGATTCTGGAACCGGGCCTGATGTAGATACGTGTATCTACATCATGATGTAGATAGGTGTTTATTGTGTTTGAACTAGTTTTGCACACTTAGCACTTAGCTCGAGGATTTTGCTGTTTGTTTAGATATGCTTGCTGAGACTGACGAAGGGCTGTTAAGGAAAGGTTGTGCGAAAAGCCCATATATGGAGATGTTTTGGCAGGTTTTATGCAAGTTACTAACCTTGAGCATGTGGTTAAAAACACGTGTTCTATGCAACCCACTGTTGTCAAGATAAACTGCTATCTTGAGAGGTTTCATATAACTTACCAATGACGATGAGGGTGTAGTTAATGTTGACGCTGCCAAAACCATTGGTGGCTTTACAAATAAATGTCCCAGCATCCTCTGCCTCCACCTCTTTGATACGGAGAGCTTGCTGAAGGACTCTGAAGCGCATCCAACCGCTGTGGATGTTTCTTCCGTCTTTGGTCCACATGATGAGGGGTGGTGGATCACCCTCCACAGGACACTGAAGTTTCATGGTGCGTCCAATTCTGACAGTCTGACGGTGAGCTACCTTCTCTGCTACATGTGGAGGACCTAGAGAACAAGATGATGATAATAAGAATTGTCATTATAGATCCCTGTCTGAAAATACATGAAAAGGCTGTTTTTCTACACATGATCAATTAAATTGTCCTCCTGCACATGAAATTACAAAATTATGTTAGCTGATGAAACAAAATGACAAGATGAAAAGGTATGAATTGAGCTGCTGGAGCATGTAAAAGGAAGAGCTTTATATATATATATATATATATATATATATATATATATTATATATATATATTATTGACCCTCACTTCATCAGTAGGTACAATGCACAGACAATGGAAAACTTGGTCCCTTTTCGGCATAAAGAAAAGAAAGGATCAGGAAAAGGGGATCATTAAACACAAAATTAAAAGTTCATTGTCAGATTGAGTTCACATGAACCCAAACCATACCTATGTTTTAAATTCAAGTGGTTCTTTACTGCGCACCTTCAGACACACTATACTCTAAACCAGGGGTCGACAACCTACAGCACGCGTGTCAACAGTGGCACGCAGAGGGATAATCGCTGGCACGTGAGCAATAGGGAAAACTGCAAGCTGATGTACATTTTGATGTAATAACTTCTCATAGTCACACAGCCTGTTAGGAGCTATACATACTATTAAAGTGTTAGAATTAACTTGCGCTAGTCTGCGGATGTGCGCGTGATCGCTGCACATAGGCACTTCAGATCAAAGCCTCAGCGGTCTAATAGCGCTTGTCAATGTCAAATGACTGAGATGGCCAATCAGATCAAACTAGGTGGTGTTTATCATTCACGGATGCACAGTATATACAGTGATGCAAACTACTCTAATTTTTTTTCTCAAATATGGCCATTTTGAGAGAGAGAGAGAGAGAGAGAGAGAGAATTTTAAGCGTCCGTCTCTCTCTCTACAAACAATGAAGCTGAGTTTAGTTACTTAAAACACAGCAATTTTACCCCCTCATTGCTGAGAAATATAAAGTAGCGAGTCAGTATCGATTAATAAAAGTTGCGTGGCAGCACTGACAAGAAGTTTATGAGCTTCTGAATGTGATTTCCCATCTATGTGTGTGGGGTGGGAGGTTTGAAAAATGGCACGTCATGCCGAAAAGGTTGCCGACCCCTGCTCTAAACAAACCAAATTAACTTTAGGGTAAAAGCACATCAAAACCTCTAGTGTGACAATGATGTTACGATTACCCACACATGCTGGATGAGATTTGAAAGTGACCATGAAATCGGCAATTGACAATCCCTCCCCATCCTGCCACTCACATGAAATGTTCGAGAAAATAGCAAACAATAACACTTTCTACAATCGTCAATTCCCGATGGACAAAATCAGGTGTCACTTTACTTTCGTAACAATTTGTGTTTCACACTTGCTTTAAGCTATTCTATTCGAAAAATCCTCACTCGTTTTCAATAGTTCACTATGCTGGAGTCTTGTATACTGGCTGTTGCACTGAAGTAAAATGAAAGCTGCAGTGCACTCAACTAAATCATTTTATTTTCTAGAGATGAGACGAAGCTTTCAAGAGTTTTGGCCTGGCTGAGCAGAGCGAGGCTTCCCCCTGCCCACGCACAGCCCTGGTTGCTCTCGTTAAAAGACCCAATGCAGGAAATTGATAGTGTCACTGTTTATGTCTGTGGGGAAATTGTAACCGCAGTCCCGTCAGCCAGCCGTGTCTTCCTGGCATACTCTGCTACTGGACTGCATTGTTTGTATGCTCCTCAGTTGGTGGCTCCTTCGAGGTTAAAAAGGTCAGAGTCTGCAAATACTGTCCGTGCTCGTTCCTCTCAAGGCTGTGTGAGTCACTCTAATAGCTGTTTACGTAAGGCTAATGCCAGATTGGATCCATTTAGCTGCCACAAAACAGGGCTTAAGAAGATCTTGTGGTGAAAAATTTGAGAAAGAGATTTCCACATGCAGTCATACGCATGAAGGGTATTACATTTTAGATCTTTTTTCAACAAAAACAACATGCCTGTAATTGCAGCCATCACTTGGATAAATGAAGAGGAAAGAGTGCTTTATCTCATTGTCCAACACTTAATCATGTCCAAATCCATCTCAACAAATTAAATCCGCAATCTAATGAAAGATATCCTCCGAATGACAGAGGATGAATCTGAAAAAAACATTAGGAAGTTGTCTGAAGCCACATGTCAGGTTAATATGAGGAACAGATCCAACTTAGCGGGTATGGTCAGTGTAGACGTGGTGTAACCAAAGGTTGTTTAAGGTTGCAACTTGCCGCAATAGTAACTCAAGTGATACTTGTAGTGCAACTCTGCGTATATCTGCAATTTTATAATGGCCTCAAACATGGCTGAGATAATCGTATTTACAATATATTACTGTTTTAAGTATTTTTTACTCAACTGTTACAAAACAAAGTTTTTGTAATGATACACGTCTTATTTATTTGTCATAAATAATGTTTTTGTATGCATTCAAAATAAGTCCTTAGACAGTGTCCCAAAACTATTGCTTGAGTTACTGTCCTCTTAGTGCTGGGTTGTGTCAGGAAGGGCATTTGGCGTAAAACCTTTACCAAAATAATGTGCATAAAGAGAGAGTCCACAGATCGCAACAACAAACTAACATAATTAAAATAAAATAATTGTCATTCAGGATTCCAGATGATTTAAGAACTGGTAGTTTTTACTCTTTTTAACCAATTTACATGACTTTTCAAGGTCTAGAAATCAAAATTTTTTAAAATAAGCTTCGCCACATATCCTGAATTTTCAAGACCATTCGCTTAAGATTGCAAGGCATTATTTTATGTCAAAATTATGTCGGAGCAAGTCCACCGAAAAGTTCCATCTAAATGCACCATATATTTTTCACAAAAATGATAATACATTTTTAGCAATGTATTTTTATCTTTGATAGTTATTTTTTATCGTTCATTAAAAGGTTTACAAAAGGCTTTCCTCACAAAAATATTTTTAAAATGAAAAAAGTATATAAACATTATGTAATTTATCTCAATAAATTAATGAACACACTTTTGCTGGAAATGATGGCATACTATGCAAAACATTACTGTATAATAGTTAAAGATGCATTTGAAAGACATTTTGACAAAACCTCATCTATGTTAAAGAGCTTGTCTGACAAAACAGCAGAATTTGTTGCAATGTAGCAACATTACAGAAAACCATACGCTTAAGGTTGCAAGGCATTATTTGTATTCGGACAGTTGTATGGAATAAGCAATGCAAAAATTCAAATCTTTTATATGCTGATAGATATCAATTGTCCATGAACTGTAACAGCAAAACGGTTTGATGTCGAATCAAAGGGCCTTTTCAAGTGAAAAATCTCATGCCTGGTTTCACACTGCTCTGATATGATGTGGTGCCCAGTGGGAGTGTGAAGGAGTCCCTGGCACAGGTATCGAGTCAGTCTAACAACAGCACTCTACTGTGTCTCACAGACAGCAGTGGGTAGCTGACATGTTGATGGATGATGTTTGAAAGTGTGAAAAAGAAATTAGTCACAGGCAGGAACTCGCCGGAGTACTGTTCTCCCGCTCCGTTTCGAATGACTTTCTCATCAGAGTAAAACCTTCCTGGTGAGCCGTTTCACAGATTGAAATCTCCTTCTCCTTTAGGAGGACCATACACCCACACTTTGAGCAGATTTACGGCTCTCCAGCTCCGCGCCTTCTGTTTGCGGGTCAGTCCCGAGACCTGTCCTCCTCGTGGGTCGACAGCACTGCACGTTTCACAGATCAGAGGTGCGTGGAAGAAAACAAAGGCCCTGAACTTTCACAAGCAGTGCTTGGTTTGCTTTCCAATTCTTCTCCCTTTGGCTCAAAGACGGCCGTGATTAATGCAACGGCTCCCACACAAGTCACAAAAGTCAGAGCCAGGGTCAGGAAAGCATTTTTTTTAGCCCTCCGAAAAGAGAAACGGCAAAACGGAGTAACAGTATTTACACTGCATGAATAAATAAATACATTCCAATGCCCAACAATACACACTTAAACAGCAGTGACTTTAAAAAGGCTGTGCGTCTGTGTAAATATTGGGTGTGTGAGTGAATTTGTGAGCTGAATGAGGGGAACGGCAGGTCAAACTCTTTAAAAGGCAATCTGTTTTCTCCATTCAACATAAACGCATTCCCTTCTGTCGCAGCACTATACAATACAGAGGCCAGCTTCTTATTCGCCTGTACACCGGAGAACTCTCAGCGAGTTGCAGTCTTCCATATCCCTCCTTCCCTTTTACGGCTAGCTGGCTTAAGGTATCCTAACATGCACGCCTGGAATTTAGACTAATGACAAGAAAAAAAAAAGATTCTGTAAGAGGCCAACACAAGTAGCATTCCATCTTATATTTTCTTTTAACTCCAGCCCTCTGCCAAAAAGCCTCTCCAGTCTCCACTGCGATTTGCGTAAAGCAAGCTTTCCCTTAAGAATAGATATCTCTTCTTGAGCCAGCTAGATAGGTCCCTTTGGTGCGAAAGACTCCGAGGCATAATATTTTGGTTGGCCTCATGTAGGGAGCACCGGACGTGATTTGGAGCGCAAGAATGTGTTTGATTATAATTTCTTGAGCAGGTCTGAGCTCACGAGTGCCAATGTATTCACCTTCAGGAAGCAGGTTATGATAGAGTAAGATAACCTCACCCTGCCTTCACTTCCTCTTAAAGGGGGCTGTTTTATTGCTAATCGTATTCTTTTTAACCACTAACTCCCAGAAACGTACTGTGAATATGCCCAAAACAAACAGCTCCGGAGTTGTGGAAATTAACTGAATATTGTAGGTCAGATACATTAAGGTCTATCCACAACATCTAATGTGATGAACAAATGTGACGTAACTATGCATAAGACCCTTAAACAAAGCAAAACACTCACAGGAATGCAAAACCATATTCTCCAAGAAAATCAATAACCTCAAAACGCTGATTTGGACAAATTAAGAGTTATGGATAATCTATCTATCTATCTATCTATCTATCTATCTATCTATCTATCTATCTATTCTATATCTATCTATCTATCTATCTATCTATCTATCCATCCATCCATCCATCCATCCATCCATCCATCCATCCATATATATATATATATATATATATATATATATATATTACTATATAATACTTTTTTACATATAACATATTCATGCTTCAAATTTTACTCCAATAAATATGAGTAAATTGTAAATCCATTAAAGGGTTAGTTTACATGGTAATCCAAATCTGTAAGACTTTTGTTCATCTTTGGACAACAATGTTTTCTCATATTTATTTCATATGTATCTAAATTTCTGTCTTTACAATAAACCTCTACATAATCAAGTTAATAAAGACATTGTAAAAGTTATAAATATGAACCGAGAACATGAAACTCTTCTAAAGAGACACGATCACTTTATATGATGCTAAAAATAAATAATTGATCAACACACATACATATCACATCAAATATGGTACAATAAACATTAAATATGGTTCTAAAAATATAAATATATAGATATTAAAAATATATTCATTTCTAAACAAGTCAAAAACAAACGTTATGGGTTTGGGATGATGTGAGGGTGTGTAGATGATCATTTTAATTTTGCTTAGTTATGACAAGCTAAAATGTATTTCTGTATTGTTCGACAGTTCTTAGACTTTTATATTTCTTAAGTTGTATTTAAACAGGAATATTTTACTTCAAATCAAATGTGCCAAATGCATAAAATCAAGATCATGTGTTTATAAGTCAGTTCTTTTAGTTAATGAACCTTTCTAAATATTGAATGAACATAACACTCTCTGTGACTGCCAATCTCTAAACACAATGTCATACACGAACATCACTTTATACATAAAGGATGTTATGAGTTTGATTGTGTTAAAATAGGAGTAATTACAGTGGATTTACACCATCTTGAAGGATGGATCATGGCTGGCTGAAAATGTAGAACAAGGAATGTAAACATGCTCCAGTTATGATGTATGGTATGGACCCTAACAGCTGCCGTTGGCCTTCTATGCATACTAAGATTTTTTCCCAAGGTGACACAATCGAGATGGAATCAAGTGACTTCACCTGCATTTACAGACCCTTAACAACGAGAACAGACATGAACACAACCTCACCATTTCTCATAATAATTGTTTTTTGATTGTTTATAAAGGATTTGAACATTTTCAGGTCCAGGAAGTTTGACCGGCAATTAACATCAGAACGCTCTGTTTAGTGAGCTCCAGATTCTGTTTACTAAAGCAGGCCAAGGACGGAAAAAAGCCAACGAGAGTCAGATGAAATGAAAAACCTCCTAAAACATTTGCCGGATTGAGTACGGGTCTCCCTCGGGGAAAGCTGCAATGAGGGGGATTGTGGGATATCACATGTTGCCACCATGAGGTTTTCAGAGCCAACAGCTACACAAGGAAAAAGACCACCGTGATGACGTTTAACGTTCAAAACTATGGTCAAAACTTTAGTAGTAACAAAAAAAAAATAATATAACCACAAAAACACCTATTTAAATAGGTTGTTATATATTTATATAACATATATACACATTGTTTTTCTTTAATTAGTGAGACTATTGTTTGTTATGAAGGCTTATGACCCATAAGAATATAAAAACTTAAAATGCAAACTACCCTATAATCTAACTAGTGTTTGGAAAGTTACAACAAAAACTGTAATTGCTAAATTTTTTTGGTATCTTTTCATATTTTCTATTTCTTTTGGAAAACAAACCTACATTCAAGGTCTTTTTGACTTTAGGGCACTGGCGTCTTATTATGAGGTTGAGCTTTAACAAAAACAGAATACAGCAACTCAATGACTATAATCAATCAATGGTAATCCATTTACACTGCTAAGCAAAGTTACACACAAACACCAAAGAAAGAAAGGCATTCTTCGAAGACCACATTTATGTGATACTAAATCCGCAACAAATCAGGAATTTTAAGGCATGACCAAAATCAAAACTCTTCTCTGATTTTCTTCATTTGCAGTTTAAATAAATACAAGGAATATAACATGCAAAAGATTATGCGTGACTTCATTTGCATTTCCAGAAGGAAATACCACTGTTAGAAGTGAAAATATAAATACATGCAAGGAAGACCAGAGTAATCATCATTCACAATGCAAATTATCCATAGTAGTATTAATTGATAAAATGACCCCCCTATAAAAAAAGAGCACCAGTAAAGGCTCAAATGTATCTACAAAACTCAGCCTTTAATACACTAAGTGGTTTAGGCCGAATTAACTGCAGAAGTGTAAAAATTAGGGGTTTAGATCAAACCCTAACCACAACATCTGACAAATAATGAAGGAACGCAAGCGCTGTCAATATATAGCGTAAGAAACACTGTTTATCTCAGATATAACAGTAATATTTCTGTGCTGCTGTCTCACCTAAGAGCCTGTCTTTGTGTTTCTGTCATTGCCTGGGGTGACAAGTGAAAGTGATGGGAATACTCTACTTACACAGACCGTACTCTATTCAGACAGGTAAAGAGCAGCCATTTCCCCTGCTGTCAATAGGTCAATTGCTACCAATTTCAAAAGCATGACAGTTAACGCTGCCCTAAAGCAGTGGGCTGCTCGTATTTACATCAGACATGAACAAGCTCTTCAAGAACTCTGCAATGTATTCTGTTAATCGCGAGTAGCAATAAAGTAAAAATGAGAGGGAGCAAAACATAGATTTACACTAAACCAGAATATTATAACACCTTAGCAACCATATGGCAACAACTTGGCAACCACCCACCCACTTTACACAATGGAGTTTTGAAATAAATGAATAAATAAAGGCTGCACCACAAGCAGTACAACATGCCACTAGTAATGCCAAGAACACTCATATTTTAAATTACACATTATATTGTGTTGTGTCTTTGGGCTGATGAAAAAGTCAGTAAAAATTACATTAACATTATGCATTTTCCTACAGATTTATTTTTCCTTACAGTGTAAGTTCAAAACTGGTTTGAAGTTTAAAATGGAAAAGTCTCTACCGGAAAAGTTGCTTTTACATTGCACATGAACGTCAAAAAAATTAAAGTAAAAAACAACAAAAAACTATATATGTCCAAATGGAAGTTTCAAATAAATAGTTATGTAATGAATGGTTACACAGGCCTTTTGTCAATATAATTACATGCAATCAATAGAAAAACAGATACAGTACTAAACAGCTCCATCATGTATTTGGCTTCCAGATGAGGGGAAAAACATGTTGTGAATGGCGCAGGATCCCGCAAACTAGAGCAGTGATTGAGTGAGTGGTTTATCTAATGAAGGGCTGGAGCGGTGGGAAAAGAGAGGTTTGGCTGGCTCTCCCGTTCTGCCACTGCTCTTGCCACGGCCCCAACGGAGACACACTTTTCTGGGAATCTCAGGACCAGAAGCCAGTAGGGTGTTGGGTGCTGAGCGGATAATGTTGCCATATCGACAGTCAGCAGATTCTTTAAAGTCTTTAAGTTCCCTTCGCTGTTCTGGCATTAAAGGTACACAACACAAGATCCTTATTCCTTCTTAAAACAATCCCAATATATTTATAAAAGTGTACAATAGCAGATTTTTATAAATCAGATGTTATCTTAAGAAAAAAAAAATGTCTTAACTACTTTTTAAACCAGTTTTTTAAATCAGTTTTTGCCTTGTTTTCCAGTAGAAACATCTAAACATTCTTTAAACAAGAAAAATAAAATAAATGTATAATATGTTATAAAATATGAAGTACCAAATTGGCATATTTTCATTCCAAATTGCCAAATATATTATATTATAAAATTGCTTACAAAAACTGTCAATGAGGCAAGATCAATAAAAAATGTAATATATTTTCCTAAAATATGATTTTAAAGTAATGAGAGCAAATGGATATTGTTTAGAAAATGTTTATATATTTTTTACTGTGCAACAAGACAAAAAGGGTAAAGATGTTTTTTTTTGGCCATGTAAAGACTGGGCCGATATATAATTGTCAAAGTAGAAAGAGTCTTTGAAGGGAAATGAATAATGCTGGTCAAAGAACCAGACCTCAATGGGACTTACTCCAGAAACGTTTAAAGCTGTCAGTTCTGAGGAGCGTAAACCTCCATCTCACCTTTTATAACGGCCACAGGTCCACTGGAAACAAAGCATGGTCTGTCCCTCCAAATTAACCCAGATCATGTTCGTTTTAAACAGCACCTGTCTTCTCGGTGTAAACGAATTGAGGAGCGAAATGTTGCAGTAAAGTCTGGAAATCCGAGTGCTGTAAAGCTATGAAAAGGACATGTTCAGAAGGCGTTGTTTTCGCAAGCTAACGAGCCAAGAACCTCAAGGAGTTTTTAAAGGACGACATACTTCCACTGGTTATAAAGACTTTTATGAGAGCTCAATAGAATAAACTTGGGCCTGGATGACAATTATCTAGATGTATTTGACGTGAAAGGGGAGCCTGAAAACATACAGGGGGAGCAGACTATTCCCTGCTGCGACCTCGACCGGGAAGCCGGAGGAAAAGCCAGCTTCTTATTGCATGCTGGCGAAAAACTGTGTAAAAGGCCACCACTTCAATTACACGTGGCTGCTGTGGGGGCTTTATGTTTCACAAGGGGAGATAAAAATGACCTCTACAGGGTGCCATGCTAGCTGTGTGGACTCGTCGATGGGGACACAGAGGGGGACCAAAGTTTGAACAGACATATGGACGAGGACGACATGTTCGGGAAACATGCGGCAAAAGAAGCACAATCATATACTATGTTCAGAAACTTTTTGCCAGCTGAACCATATAAGATCTGAAATAAATATGTCAATAATTTCATGACACATTAACATTACTTTTCAGTGATGCCTGTTAATGGACACATGATGTGCAAGTAAACCGATAAAATATCTAATGTTTTTTTAGTCAGGTTTTTATTTGTTTTGTTTGAATTATTATTTATACAGTCTATATTTATTATTTATAAATTATTTATTTAGCCATACACGTCAGGACTTGTGCCAAATGTTGGCAAAAAAAAGTTATATTGGTAAAATGCTATAAAATTATGTCCACAAAAATGCTCCTAAAAATGATGTGATTGAACCTAGCACACACTGCATTCCCACATGCGTGTTAGACTCACAGTATTTTCAGAGATGGAGATTGTGATATCCAGCATTTAGTGTGAACCAGAGTTATTATCATTTACTAAAACAAAACACAGAAAATAAACTAAAACTAATAATACAAAAACCTTTTATTACTTGAAATATAATAAACGGATTGGAATTAAAAAAAATATAAAAAATATTTATTTCAACATTTGTTTAGTCTCATTTTTGTTTCGTTGACATACTAAGATAACTAAAACTAATAAATAAAATCTAGACAGATTAAATAAATAACAAATACAATTACTAAAACTTTACTAAATGCTCAAATATACTTTATAAATAATCTTTACTAGATACTAAAATAAAACTGCTGAGAATCGAGCCACTCTGAAAACACACTATTATCAGCTGCACACGTGTAAATGAACACATAATAGTTTTATATTTTATTTAATTCCAGTTTTCATCACTGTGAAACTGTACTTCGCTAATGAAATCAAATGCTTTGATTTGATAATCGCAATTTCATCAGATTTCATTTTGCGATTTCAATTTATTTTGATTAATTGTGTAGCCCCATTTCTTTATTTTAGTGTTACATTTGAATTAACTAATTGTTAGCTTTTCACCAACTCATAAACGCCCTGCAGTTCCCTCACGAACCCTCATTTGGGAAACTCTGCGCTAGGCAAACACACCAAGTCAGTCACACATCCTAGTGTGTGCTCTTTGGCAGGGCAGAGCGGGCTAATTCCATTTTACCGCTCACACAAACAGCTCACAGAGGCCTGGAATGCAGGGCATGGGTATATAAGATATCCGCTCCTTCCCTCCCCTCAAACGACAAAGAATAAAAACAAATCTATAAATGGTCGCTCATCACACACCAGTCTACACACCGCTCAGCGGCATCTTTCCACAAGCCAACTGGTGGCTTTGAGATGTTCAATACTTAATGATGTCCGGCTGACAATCCACTGGGATCAAATCTGATTTCAAGGCACCAGATGATGAGTTACTTAGTAGCGCAAATCGCTGATATGAAATTTCTTCGGTTTAAACTGTGGCTTGAGGTTGCAGTACAGGTCGAGATACAGATTGGGGTATGCAGCGAAAAACCAAAGAAGTGGGAAAAAACACAAGAACAGCTTGATATCAAAACTGTATTGCAGGGGGAAACCATTAACAGGGTGTACTGCAGGGACGAGTGCCTGATATCTCTATGGCTAATATTTAACGTTGGCGGCCTCCAGCTGCCTGATAAAAAAACTGAGACGAGCCTGTCCGATCACACTTCTGTGTCTTATCTGTACTCAGGGCACTAACCCCACTTCAGATAGGGGGCCAGCATCTGCAATAGCTCACTTTTCTGATTAACTTTATATTATTCGTTAACTAGGAGCCCCATGTTTGCACTACAACATCAGATGTAGCTCAAGGGCGATTTATAAAGAGAAGCCTAATCCATATTGTGGTAATGCCCATGGGATAAAGCAGAGTTTGAAATTATTTGATACGAAGATGTAATGGAACAAAAGTTTAAATGAGTACACATAAAAAAAGCAACTTTATTATTATTATTTATTAGTGGTGCATCATTATTATTATTGCTCACACTTGCTCAGGGTTAAATCAATTCAATGAATCAATGAATCAATCAATCAATCAATCAATCAATCAATCAATCAATCAATCAATCAACCAACCCCATAGTCTTATATTGAAGATAGGAAGTACATTGATCATATGCATTTACACTACTGTTCAAAAGAAAAAAAAACTTTTATTTAGCAAGAATACATTAAATCAAATGTGAAAGAGATTTGTAATGTTGTATTTATGTTAATTTGAGCTTCTATTCATCAGAAAATCCTGAAAAAACAATGTATAGTTATAATATAGTATAGTTTCTGCAAAAATACGCACAACTGTTTTCAACATTAATAATAAGAAATGTATCCTGAGCACCAAATCAGCATGTTAGAATGATTTTCATTCAGTCATGACTGATGACTAATGGCTGATGACTATTCAGGTTTGTCAAAGCAATTCATTGCATTTAAAATATATTTAACTAGAAAACATTTATAATTTTTAGAATATTTTATTTACTGTATTTTTTATAAAATAATCAAATAGCCTTGTCGAGCTTAAAAGACTAATGTTATTCCAAACGCGTAAGGCCTTCGTACATCTTCGGAACAAAAATTAAGATATTTTTGATCAAATCTGAGAGCTCTCTGACCCTCTGTAGACAGCAATGCAACTACAATGTTCCCAGGTCCAGAAACGTAGCGAGGACATTAAAATAGTACATGTGACATGAGAGGTTCAACCGTAAAATTACTGTGGTAGTATCCTTGCTGTCTATGGAGGGTCAGAGAGCTCTCAGAATTCATCAAAAATATCTTCATTTGTGTTCCAAAGATGAACGGAGGTCTTATGGGTTTGGAACGATATGATGTTGATATGTAGTTAATAACAGAATTTTCATTTTTGGGTGAACTATCCTTTTAAGATATACTATATATCTCTATATACCAAAATGTTAAGAAAATTGTTATATAATAAAAAAAAAATTATATATATTATAATAATGAAGATCCCAAATCCCAAACCCCAACTTCCACTATCACTATCTTCGCCTTCCAATGAGAAAATTTCTGCCGGAGTCTGTCCGTGCCCAGCTCCTCCTGCCTCGCACATTCCACACCGTGTCTCAGCCATGACTAACTTAATTTGTTCTGTGCAGGTCTTCATCAGAAAGCGTTTAATCTACACGCTCTGCGGGCACCTGACCAGGGCAAGAAGGCACACAAGACGCCTCGTGTAAAGTTGACCCATGAAAAAGAAAAAAAGAATGGCATCCAGCACAGAGATCTAATGTAGACTGAGTGTTTCACGAGCACAGCCCTCCATTTGTTTGGAGAGGTAGTGAGATGCACAAGAGGAAGGGGTTATAGGACATTCCTCTCAATGCTCTTACACTCAAACAACGGCAGCTGGGAGTGCACAAGTGCTGGGTCGATGCTCAGGCCATGTGCTACATGTGTTCTTAATGTGCACTTTAAAATCTCTTCATAGAGGGTCTTTGTATCATTTTTAGATAAAATAGAAAGAAAAAAAAAGGAAGCAATTCAAGCGTTGTTTTTGGTCCAAGGCTTATGGCATGCTATTTGCATAATGGGGTCCACATGAAGTACCTGTATAAAATTACAAACGTAGCACTTCTGTAGTTTCCCGTTCAAATCTCTCCCATCCCCCGTTAGCCTGTCCTTGTAAAGTGCTTTAGCCCTGTATTCACTGTGGCGCCACAGGAGAAGAATACCCTGACCCGAAAAGCAAGGCCAGATCCGACAAAGTGTCCATTGATTGAAAGCGAACCTCACGTGGCCGCCAATCCTGCAATATTGTCTCAAATGAATCCATCGTCATGGCACTTGTACCTGTCAGTGGACATCGAATTTTGCCCTTGCGGGCCGCTGATCTGTCATCTGCCTCGTGGTTATTTTCCTTTCCACCGCCGTCACGTGAGGGTCTTTCACTGGCCGTTCCGTCCCATGAACAACCTTAGTCTCCGTTTCCGCTCCAGCTCAAAATAAAATGATCAGGCCCATGGGAGCCGGCTGTGAATCAGCTATCCTGCCAAATACACAGCTCTAGCGTCTGAAACACGTACTATGTCTGTTAAAAGAGCATTAAAAGAGATCTTAAAGGGAGAGTTCACTCAAAATAAAAATGTTGTAATCATTTACTCAACCTCACCCTCATTTCTTCCATGAAACAAAAAAAGAGAAATTTTGAATAATGTGCTGGTTGCTCTTTTTCAAACATTTACAATGAAGATTTCAAAGCTTTCAAGCTTAAACAACTATAATAGTATCAACTTATGTACTATATAAAGTTGAAATGAAGTAAAACAATAATTTTTCAACAAAATATCCACTCATAATCTAGTGATTCAGTGAGCTGAACTCGAGAACCTCAGTGGACAAATCCATAATTCAGGCTTTGTAAACCGGGTCATCCAATTCACTGAAAATATATGACCTTAAAAGGAATGATTTTTGTTTCTCGAACAACATAAACATATAATTTTGGGGTAAATTATTCCTTCAACAGGACATGCCAGTGACATGTAACATCCTAAAGCAACAGAGTATCAGGCAGAGTTTATCTGGACCTCCAATACAATGGATTTGAGGCTGGAAAAATGACACCCACACCTGTTACAAAAGAGCCCCTTATATCCCCATATAGGTAATTTTATCAGGCCTGATCCTTGGAGTGGCTGAGGGACATATAACAGCCAGCAGCAGATGAAGACTTCCACAGGTGCAAGCAAAACCTCTCTAAACAATAGTTGACCAGTATTTAAATGCATTTGAATTATTTAATGCTATAAATTGGTAAGCTGTTCTGAAAATCTCTTTGACTCAAACAAATGCAGATTTAACCAGTGCAATGCCCAAGCACTGAAACCACTCCCACAACTCTCACACACTTCACACATTCCAACTGCTGTGTGGATTTCAACCTAACAGCTGGCTATGCTTTTCACTCTAAAACACACAAACACACACACACACACACACACACACACACACACACACACACACACACGCACGCACACACAAAAACCCTGCAAAAGATTCAGCTGCGACAACAACACCATAAAAATAACATTAATAAATGAAACATTTAAACATTGTTTAATGAAAGAAAAAAAAACTGAAACAACACTCAAGTAGCAACTTTGTCTTATAGCTTTCTCCAGGAATTCCTTAAGAGATTTAAAAAAATTGTTAGCATATATATTTTATATATAACATCACTAAGTATATTTAGTAATATTAATGTTGACAGCTCAAAAACCAGTCATAAACAAGGTGCTTGTATACTAAACACTAAAATAAAACATAGTTATAGAAAAAAGAAAATGAAACTATTCACAAAAAAGATAAAAAAAAAAAAATGTATTAAATTAAATACAATTTTTCAGAACAAAGGTCACATGACCATGACTATGGTGAGGAAATCTTTGTGCATTTCACCAGTCACTTAATGTCAATCAACTCTGCGGCTGTTGTTTGTGCACGGAAAACCTTTCACCTTGAACAGGGTATGCCAGCAGGGGAGGCATGTCGTGATGTTCAAGAGACAAAGGGGTAGCTTGGTATTATGAGGGTCAGAGGGTTACATTCCTAATTGCTTTGAAAACAAATTGCAAGTGGCGAGAAAAAAAAAACCTGGACTGCAAACTTCCAGAGTCATGAAAGTAGAAGATCCAAATACAACAGATCCTAAATGTTTTTGGACATCTACATCACACTTACAAAATGTATAAATGTCACTGCATTAGGTTTTGAAAGGATTACTTTGAAAGAAAGGACACAAATACATTTGTGTCTGTTGACGGACACTTTGAAGTATGCAAAAAGGGTAAAAAAAGCAACACCTTAGATGCTCTGAAAGCAATATGTCATGCAATTCTGCAAAAAACAACTTCAAAAGTTGGGAGACGCCGACATCTTTGACATTTCCAAGCCCTTGCACCTCAGGACTGCGCAGCGGTGTGCGTTTGATTTCTTCACGTGGCTGATATCTAGGGCAGGTCAAACACAACATAGGCAGTATGTTTAAGTGCCCTACCATACCTAAGCAAACAAAAAAAAACGTTTTCGGGAAGCTGACGCGTTTGCGTGCCAGGGGACGGCGTGACTGCAAGAGATGCCTTCCATCAATCACGCACATTGCTTTTTTTTTGTTGGAGGCTGGCGTGGACTTCTGCTGCACGGGGAGCATCATAGCCCTATCTGACATATGACATATACACAGCTGCTGGTGAAGCACAGGCCCCAACACAAACTGACATGCCAAATCCCAAAGAAAACAAGGGGAGCTGTCTCCAGTCTGAGGATTGCTTTTCAACATCTCATTTGTAATGCAACCAAGAGAACAGCTGGGGATATGGGGGCGGGAGCTGTCCCAGACAGCGCCGAGCCAACAAGTCCAAATCGCAAAACGGGAAGCATTTGGAAAAGTGACGCACAGGCAGACAAAACAGTAGAAATGTTATTGTAAGACCTCTGGTGTAGGGGTCAGGCATGCGACCCAACCTGGTCCTCTATACTGACCTTTGACATTTCTACTGAGCACTGGCCAAACACTGACCACCGGCCCACAACAATGAGCTATTCAGCCTATGCTATGACCAGGAAGTGCGGGTGAGCGTGTGAAACATGTAGGACTCATTCCCAGCAGCTATCAGCGGACTGTTTAACCAACTTCCCATTTGACTAAGATTTATTGCTTTGGGACACAGCATTTGCAAATTTGCTATTGTAATGGGAATTTAAGAGCTGGCATATGCATGACATCTGTAATCGGCTTTCAAATTCCAGTCTGGGACAGCCAAAATACTGGGGACATGGCTGGAAATGAACATGGGCTTGGGGCAAAAATGGGACCATCATGAATAAATTCAAAAAATAAAAATTCCACTCCACAATTGAAGTCTATTATGGTGAATAGGAAAGGACGTGACATGTGGTCAAGTATGGTGTCCCATACTTGGAGCTTGTGCTATGCATTTAACCATCCAAGAGCACACACACAGCAGTGAGAAGCGAACAAACACACACACACTGTGAACACACACCCAAAGCAGTGGGCAGCCAATGCTGCGGCGCCCGGGGAGCAATTGGGGATTCAGTGCCTTGCTTAAGGGTCTCACCTCAGTTGTGGTATTGAGGGTGGAGAGAGCGCTGGACATTTACTCTCCCCCCCTACAATCTCTGCCGGACCTGAGACTCGAACCCGCAACCTTTGGGTTACAAGTCCGACTGCCTAACCATTAACCAAAATAAAAAAATGTATGAAAAGTGTTGATTATGGCATTACTTTTAGATTTGCATGCATTAAATTAGATTTCTTTTTACACATTTTTGAAGTTTCTGTTGAGCTTATGAATGCAATGTCCAATCAGAGGCATTTAGATTAGTCACTGCTGAAAACAGCACGGTGTGTGGCTCACTTACATTCAATCAACATTAACGATCATTATTACTCAATCATTAAATTCAAGAACAAAAATCAACAATTTGTCATAATACTGCAGGCCTTCCCTGTAATGAGTGCCAGTCTTTTTGTATAGTAGTTTATGCAGTTGTTAATACATTTCACCTTTGAGATGAATTAAATAGTCTGAGTAAATAAACATTAATGCCATGTCAGATGCAGCTTCTGTTCCACCTTTGCAGTGCAAATATGACTTCTGATATTGATAAAATGTAATTATTTAACAGACTATATTCTGATTGATTGAATTAGTTAAATTCAAGTATTTGACATTAAAGTGAAAGTCAACAAGGATACATTTAATACGGTAATAAATAAAGGGAAAAAAACTGAGTAATTTTCTGAAGTTGCTGGGCACAATTGTTTGGTGGACTCATGCTCCTGCTCCTAGTCACGCATTTAGCTAAATGTTTGTACAACCCCCAATTCAAATTGGGCTGTTTTTTCTCTTTTCACACTCCCATCATTACAAGCACCTCCCCCACAGAGTAACAAGATCCCGCACCAGCATCCAGGCACCGTGAGGTGCCAAGGCCAGAGACGAAACTCCCCAACCTGCACTGCTGGATCTGTGAACTTCTATTAGCCACCACAAGACACACCATATGCCACACATCCCGTAATATTTTGGTCTCTTTTTATGGCCTAATCAAAATCATATTAGCCAGACTGACATAGATCAACATTTTTAGATTCACCAATTTTAGATGACTGGCATCAGTTGCTAGCCATCCCAGGTGAACAGACATGTGTTTGCATTCAAAATCTACAGTACTGACAATTTTCATTTAAAATATTTTCAGTGTTTTTTTTTTTAAAGGAAATAGTGTGTAAAATAAACAATTGAAATCTAGCATTTGCTTAAGTCTCATTGATAAAACCATAAAAAATTACATAAACTGACATTCATTCTTTGATAAATAGAAAGTTAAAAAGAACAGCATTTATTTAAAATAGACGTCTTTTGTAACATTAAACATGTCTTTCCTCTCTTTTCGATCAAGTTAATGCATCCTTGCTGAATAAAAGTGTTTACATTTAAATATAACCAATACTAAGTTTATACAGTACACTAACTAACCAAAATAGTAATTAATCAATATACTCTTTCATTTATAAATAATTAATTAATAATGAACTGAAAAGAGTTGTGCAAGTCCAACACTTATTTCAAATAAATCTGAAGGAGTTCGATTTTTTATGGTCTGTTACACTTTACACATTGTGTCTTGGTAAAGCAAATGAGACTGTTTATGTTCCCCAACCATTTTCCGCCTCATTACAGAAGAATGTCCCTCACAGTCTATCGCAAATGGGAGTAGGTGACACAAAAATGGCCACTATGTAAACACCATTTGACTTCACAATAAGTATTTTATTGGGCTCACTTAACAACCATTCCTTGAGCCTTCCTCAATGGAAATGAGATTTACAGCCTTTACTCACACAGGTTATCTTCATGGTAAACCAAGCATCCAACCATCTAATTGGTACTAGTGATTGTGTTTCTTTAGACCATGAACAACACATAACCAATGCTACACAAGTAGAGGAAGTTTGAGGATAAATAAAAACTGATAATAATCAACACTTCCACTGTTTTAAAACACATTTAATTGGGATGAATGGAGTTAACAAGCGTAACACTGTGTTTCTTAAACACAGTCAATTAATTTCCTGGACGTCTTCTGGTCATTAACCATGAAGTGGAAAAAGGAAAAGGTTAAAAAAGTGAAAAGTGAAGGGTGTTGGGAGAGGTGAGAACAATCACTGTTAAGTTTACGACTCCAGGGCTTTTTTTCCCAGAGATGCAGATTTAATGTCCATCAGATTGGAGTTCATAAGGGTGTTTACTTTGCAAGCAGCAGACCATCTGACTGTTTGCTCCATTGAGATTTCGGATCCACACATCTCCACAAGTATATCGACATATACTGCAAGGGTGGTCTACATCAATGTAAACAAAACAGCTCGCGCCTACAAACACTTCAGCCCATCTTCAGAGCTCAGCCCCCACTTCCACAACCCCATATGTTCCCAAAAGACCCTTAAACTCTTCTCCTCCGAAAATACCCCCCACACAAGCCCAATTCTTGAGTAAAAACATGAACAGCAATTTCTGCATTACTGATAAAGAACCACATACAAATGTATTGTGTTTCCTATGAGCAAATACTGAAGTTATTCCTGTCAGAGAATATAATTCATGTCGATATCATCTGAGAAAACAAGAAAATGGGAAACTGTAACTAACAAGGCTTGAGGGTCTTAATTACAGCCTCTCAGTGTCTTACACACAATGATATCCATTCAAGCTATGAGGCCATTGCATCATATAAGTGGCACATTTTAAGGTTTTTCCCGTGGACAAATTGTTGAAATTCCACATGGGATTGTTAAACTCTGCTTTTGGCATGGCTGGTGAACGGGCCAAAAGTGATTCAGATGGGATTGGATGCATATTGCATTTACAATATGAAGCACTCCTCTCACGTCAAGGACAAAGTGCTACAGATACCATTAAAATTAAAACAGACTTTATTTACTTTTTAAATTAATTTTATTGCATGTACTACCCATCAGTGCAAATTATTACAAATCTGAAGGAGAAAAAAGTGTTTTCCTTATTTATCTGAATGGAATACATTGTTCGGCCAGTAAAAATCGTTCTTTTCGGCTGACGTCACAAATTCCTCACCTTTAAAAACCACAAACAATTCTGCATGGGGAAAACGGGTTGCAATTGGGTTTTCAATGTTGACTTTAAAATATTGTTCCAGAGTATAAATGTGTTTAAAAGCACAGTTTACCCCAAAATTATATTTGTTAATTTTTGAAACACAAATTAAGATATTTTAATGGAATCTGAGAGTTTGCTGGGTCTCCATTTACCCAAAACTTTCATGATTCAAAAAGTGCATTCATATTGCTATATCAATCAAGCTTTTTAATCTATGTCTTCTAAACAGAAACAATCCCTTTATATGATGAATAGATTTAATTAATGCTTTTCAAATCAAATAAGTCACAGGCAGATCAACCATGCTTGCATGACACATAAAGACAAACCTCATTGGTTCTCACGTATCAAGAAAGCATGTCTTAACTTCCATTTACCATAATTGATGTCCTTTATGTATGTGCATTGATCAATGTTTATATATGAATGAAGCCGAAATATATATTTTAAATAGAGGGATAGAAATATCAAAGGTTTGAATAAAAATATCTTAATTTGCGTTTTGAGGATAAACAAAAGTCTTATAGGTTTGGAATGACATAACAGTAAGTAACTGACAAGATAATTTTCCATTTTTGGATTAACTAATTCCCTTGAGGACAATTTTTAATAATAAATTGTTTTGAATAATTTGTCTCAGAGAAAGTAGTGTAATAAATGAGACCATAATACATGAACACTACTACACAGGGGTCTTTGTAGCAGTGCCATTTTAATTAGCCAAATCACACACCTGCATATTGAGGTCATCTTCACCCTGGATATGAAAGCAGAGGTGCATTTCGGGAGAACTGAGATCTTTGAACATTCAAACTGCCAGTTCATTGCATCTCATCAAATCGTTCAATTCTGAAATGCTGCAGACTATCATTTGAGCAATCTTCAATGGACAGATCCGATTTTAGTTCAGTCAAAAGGTGCAAAACAAGTCTGTAACAAGCGCAACATATAAAACATACCCGCAGCTTCACATTTCAGATACGATCAAGGCGGCAAATTGTCTGCGCTTCCTTACAAACACAAATCTTTCCAGCTTGGGAGGCACACCTTCGCTGTTGCACAGCAAACAAACATAATTGGCTAATCTAATCGCATTGCTTTCTGCATTTCTGTTTACTTTTGGCTAAGCGTCTCCATGAAGGCCAGGGCTATGTGACCGTGAATGCCACATTGTTCAGGGCCCCTCACAGATGCAATCTGCACAGACGTCGCTCGGCCTCTTTCTCTCTCGCCCGCCAGCTCCGGTAACAGGCTGTTGAGTCTGAGGTGTACGCTAACGCAAAAGGGAGACTCCATCACGCTTCACATGCAGCCCTGATGGAGTGGAGTCAGTGAGCTGCACTATCTGCCCATCAGCAGCCCCGGCCGCCATTCAGTCCATTATGAATGGAAATGATGGTTCGTTTCAGTCCAAAAGGAAGACTAGAGAATGGCTAATGCGAGAGGACTGCATTTAGCAAACAATGCCAGTGACAGAACCCGAAAGTCTCAAGCTCTCAATCTGGACCTCAACTCAATAGACAGGTTAAAAGAATCCTTCAAGGTCCAGCATGATTGAATTTCAACTCGGCAGATGCAAGAGATGGACTAAATTTAGATGTTTTCAGGCCTTCAATTAAGATAATACATTTGATATCAAGTTCCACCTGTCGGTTGAATGTCACATCTTATTAAAGAGTCTTACACAAGCTTTTTTAAAAACAAATGAACTTTGACCATGATTACTTTTCTATGCACCAAACCAAACAAATACCAAACATAATGTATGAAGTCACATTAAGACAGAACAACTTTAAAATGTAATTAATTTTAATCTTAATTTTGTGAATTTTGCACAAACAATATAAATAATTATTTATAATCTTTGAGTTTTAACACGAGTATTTAAACAATTTTGTAAGAAACATATGTTGCTGAATTCATTAAACATACAGTGGGAATTAGTCTAAAGCTTTGGTACCTGACAGATGTTCCCCAATGAGCTTAAATTTAGTTCAAACTTTTTAATGAAAATCTTGAGCATGCCATGCATGTGACTATTTAGTGACTGTAACTAGAACACAACTATATCATGTTTATAAAATCAACAAATAATGACACAGTTACTTTCAAGCTATGTAATATTAATCAAGACTATTAAAATATCAAAACGTTATTAAAGCATAATAATTTTTTAACAGCTTATTTTTATAGACATTTCACAAGGGAAAAATGTAAGTGTACTCACCTCTAGCACAGTCTGTCATGAAAATAATGTCAGAAATGAAGAAAACCATCCAAAAAAGTTCCATGATGTACCTATTAAGGCTCTCTAGTTCTTCAATCTATGAAATAAATAAAGCTGTTAGTGAGAACAAGGATTGGTGAATTACTCTCTGAAACAACAGAGCTATGCCAAAACACCTATGAACTTCTGCTTGACTTTTGTAAATGTGCATAGAATTGAATTACATTTCTAACACCACTTAAAGTTGTATATATATATATATACGTTGCATATATAAAAAAGCATTGCATCCACCAAATCAGAACACAGCATAGCCTGCAACATGGATATATTTTATTTTGTGCAGTAAAAAAGTACGTGCATAAAAAGCTGTTCCAAGTGGGTAAAATGTACTTTTTAAACCATAAATCATGCAATAAAATATTCGAAGTCAAACATGCAAGACTTACCAACAGTTGAAAACGTTCATAAATCTGTTCCTTGCGACTGATGAAATATCATGCTTACATCCTTCTAAAACACTCCAGACAAGTCATGCCTATATAAAAACTGGGCGCCACTTCAGAAATCATAATGCACGTAACACTGGATCAAGCGAATTCAAACTGTTTAATTATCACGCACAACTGTATTCCTGGACGCTCTTACGTCATGTGTTTTCGCGCGACACTTTTTAATACACGCGCTGATCGCTCGCTGTAAACTTCTGTAGATGACTGTCACCGCGCACTATATCGCCCAAGCAGGTCAAATACCATTCGCTTTATCTCCACAGATTCTCCAGAAAACAAAACACCACCGACAAATTATTTACAGCACCTAAATTTGTACCAAAACGGTGTTTTAAATACCGTTAGCTAAATATTTCGCCGTCCAGACACACGCAACACAGACACACACACACACACTCAGGATTGCTAGAGTCCAGCCCTACGGCCAACTTTAGACCAATCACAGCGAGCCTATTCACTCTTGCTGTTTAACTCTTTCACAATAATAATAATAATAATAATAATAATATAGAAAACGTTCTATTCTTATTATTTCAAATGATTACTAATAGTCTAATAGTATGATCATTATTAATAATAGTCTATATCAAATAAAAACAGTTAATAAGTAAAATCTCAATTCCAATAGTAAAACATGATTGTTTCTCCTCGTACTAAATTCAGTAGTAGGCTACCGTTCACTGAATACTGACTGGACAAATGTCATTTGCAACAACGGTCTGGCATTCCAAAAGACCTATACAAATAATTCTACATTTAATCACACTAGTGAGCACAAGAGTTTCGAGTGGCCTAAGCGATAGTATCAATTAAAGTCAGCAAACAATACTAAAAGGGTCTTAATTTGGGAAGCCCTCAGTAAACACAGGTTGAGACAGCTGGATTAACATCTCACATTTTACGCTACGTCCTTATTTAACATGATAATGTAGGCTACATGATAATAGGTACTTTTGGAAAAGTTATGTTTTCAAATGTACCGTTATACTCTGTTATGCAAATCCTGAGCATACGAATATACACACATGCCATGCATTTTCATTTAGTGTTTATATATGTAAGATTCTTACATATATAAGAACATTGTAAAGCATATAGTTATGCACATAATCTGCCCATATTTAAATGGGGTTTAAGTTATTGTGGACTGAGAGTACAAAATCTGTTCAGCAATAGTCCCAGAACAAATATCGCCCTCTCAAACAGGGCTCATCACTGCCCTCAGCTGGGGGAGAAACAATCCTTCCAACCGGCGTTTCATGAAACTTGCTTTATATGAATGAACACGTGCTACCATCTTGTGGTGGTCTTTCAAACTGACAAAAAGATGACCAAGGCAAGGCATTGTTAATTAAAATTACAAAAAAAAATCTAATTGAATTTGGATTATACAATTTTAATAAAGTTGACAGAAAACAAACCGACATTAAACAGAAAAAGCTAAATAGAAATAAATGAAAATTATAAAAAAAATCTGAAAAGAATATTACAAATGAAAACCGAATTGAAAAAAAGTAAACAAATACTGGTGTACTGAACACAGAAAACCACGACGCATATATTGTTATCATGTACTTAACCAAAAGTAACAAATCTGGCTTCAGAAGTGGACACTCAACCGAAACTGCCTTGCTCTTAGTTGTTGAAGCCCTAAGACTTGCAAGAGCGGCTTTCAAGTCTCCATTACTTATCTAGCTGGATCTGTCCGCTGCGTTTGATACGGTCAGCCACCAGATCTTCTTGTCAACCCTATTGGGAAAGGGCATCTCAGGAACCACACTCCAGTGGTTTGAGTCTTACCTCTCAAATAGGTCCTTCAAGGTATCTTGGAGAGGTGATGTAATCCAAGTCGCAACATCTTGCTACTGAACGTTTTCATTCACCGTTCCTGGCTGGTGGAATGAACTTCACACCCCAATCCGGAATGCTGAATCCCTGACAATTTTCAAGCGACGCTTAAAAACTCATCTCTTCCGTCATCACTTGACTTCATCAAAAAAAAAAAACATCTGCTCTCTTTCCTTAACTTTGCTCTCTTTCCTTATCCTCTCCCTGTCTAGCTAGCATTTTCTCTGAACAATGCCTGGAACTTTGCAATACAAGCGCTTCCTGTGTCGGTTTACCTCTTTATAATGTATCACTAATTGTATTCCTCAATTGTAAGTTGCTTTGGATAAAAGCGTCTGCTAAATTAATAAATGTAAATGTACAGGGGTGCCTCAGGGATAATTTCTTCGACCACTTCTCTTATCTGTCTACATGGCATCACTAGGTTCTGTCATTCAGAAACATGGCTTTTCATATCACTGCTATGCTGATGATAATCAGATCTACCGCTCATTCCATCCTGATGATCCGACGATAGCTGCTTGCATCTCAGCATGTCTAACAGACATTTTTTGCAGGATGAAGGACCATCACCTTCAACTCAACCTGACTAAGACAGAACTGCTTGTGGTTTCAATAAACCCATCACTTAATCACAATTTCACATTCCAGTTAGGCCCATCAACCACACCTCCTTCAAAAACAGCCAGAAACCTTGGAGTTGTAATTGGCGACAAGCTGAATTTCTCAGACCACATTGCTAAAACTACCCGGTCCTGCAGATTTGCTTCATTAGGAAGGTCAGGCACTTTCTTTCGGAACCTGCAGCACAACTCCTTGTTCAAGCTCTTGTTCTGTCCAGACTTGACTATTGCAATGCTCTCTTGGCAGGTCTTCCAGCTAATTCCATCAAACATCTACAACTAATCCAAAATGTCGCTGCAAGATTAATTTTTAATGAGCCGAAAAGAACGCACGTCACACCTCTGTTCATCAATTTGCACTGGCTACCAATAGCTGCTTGCATAAAATTCAAGTAATTAATATTTGCCTACAAAACCACCACTGGTTCTGCAACTCTTTACCTAAATTCAGTGCTTCACACCTATGTGCCCTCTAGAAGCTTGCGTTCTGCAAGTGAACAACGCATTATTGTACCATCCCTAAGAGGCACAAAATCACTTTCTCACTTTTTCATTAACTGTTCCCTCCTGGTGGAATGATCTTCAAGAAATGGCTAAAAACACATCTCTTCTATCTTTATTTGACCCTCTAACTCTAGCACTCTCTATTCTAATTATATTTAATCTATATGTCTTATTTTTATCTGACCCTCTAACACTAGCATTCTTTTTTTATTCTATCTACTTGTTTTCTTACATATATATATATATATATATATATATTAGGGGTGGCATGGTACACAGATGTCACAGTTCGATACGATTTCGGTACAACAGGGAAAAAAAGACATCTACTATGCACGGGTTCTTTTCCTTTATTTTGAACAGACAGTCGTGCAAATAAAAAAAAATCCACTTAGATGCTAAAATACTAATTATTAATACTAATACTATTATTACATTGTTATATTATGTGTAAAATCGGTTTTGTTTTCATTGTGAGTGTACACAAATAAAAGCAGACCTTTATCCAGTGATTATTAATAAGACAATAAGTCTTGGTCCAAGTTTTGTATTTCGTTTGGAACCCAAGGTCCTATAGTCTGGAGAAGCTCATAGACCAAGTTGCTTGAAGTCCAGTGTTAAGTTTCCACAGTCTGTGATGATTTGGGGTGCAATGTCATCTGCTGGTGTTGGTCCATTGTGTTTTTTGAAAACCAACATCACTGCACCTGTTTACCAATACATTTTGGAGCACTTCATGCTTCCTTCTGCTGACCAGCTTTTTAAAGATGCTGATTTCATTTTCCAGCAGGATGTGGCACCTGCCCACACTGCCAAAAGCACCAAAAGTTGGTTAAATGACCATGGTGTTGGTGTGCTTGACTGGCCAGCAAACTCACCAGACCTGAACCCCATAGAGAATAGTTGGGGTATTTTCAAGAGGAAAATGAGAATCAAGAGACCAAAAAATGCAGATGAGCCCCTCTGTCAAAGAAACCTGGGCTTCCATACCACCTCAGCAGTGCCACAAATTGATCACCTCCATGCCACGCCGAATTGAGGCAGTGATTAAAGCAAAAAGAGCCCCTACCAAGTATAAAGTACAAATACAGTAAATTAACATAATTTCCAGAAGGCCAACAATTCACTAAAAAAAAAATTATTGGTCTTCTAATTTGTTAAGACAGTGAATTGATGGGTTTTTGTTAAATGTGAGCCAAAATCATCACAAAGAACCAAAGACTTAAACTACTTCAGTCTGTGTGGACTTAATTTATTTAATACACGAGTTTCACAATTTGAGTTGAATTACTGCAATTAATGAACTTTTCCACGACATTCTAATTTATTGAGATGCACCTGTATATATATATAAATCGTGGAAATATAATGTGTTTTTCAAGGTTATAAGTGACAACTAATGAAAACCCCATAGTATCTGAAAATTATCAATATTGAAGACACCTGTCACACTTTCAGCTAATTAACTCAAAACACCTGCAAAGGCCTTTAAATGGTCTCTCAGTCTAGTCTGTAGGCTACACAATCATGGGGAAGACTTGCTTGACAGCCAAAAGACGACCATTGTTGTGAAAAGAGGCTAAAAAGGAAAGTGTGTTCAGCTGAAACCGCACCCTGGACAGGATTGTGAAACAAAACCCATAAAAATGTGATTTATGCAGCTAGACGGACGTTGCAAGACATGGGTTTCAGCTGTCGCATTCCTTGTGTCAAACTCTTGGACAGCGTTCTCGCCTGGGCTAAAGACAAAAAGGACTGGATGCTGCTGAGTGGTCCAAAGTTATGTTCGGCAGGAAATCTGTTGTGTGAGGTCCAGACCGAAGAGTGTGGTGTTGGTCCACTGTGTTTTCTGAAGGTCACCATCGACTCCACCATTTATGGGCAGGGACACTGGCAAGGGATATAAGTATCGCTTTTTATTTATCTTCTTTCCTACTACTTGTTTCACTTCTGTTTTAGTTTTTATAACCAATTCTATGTAAAAAAAAGAAGTACACTTAGGCCTTTAGTGTTATGTTAGAATCATTATTATATTTACCTTTTCTTGATTTAATATTTTAATAATTTAGCTTTATTTTTTGTTTTCATTTAAATGTTTAGTTTTGAAATGTTGTTGTATGTATTTGTCTTTTTTATTTAATTTCTTTATCTTCTTAAATGTGTATATATAATATTTATAGTTTTAACTTTACATTTTAGTTACTTTTTCTTATTTGTAAGTCGCTTTGGATAAAAGCATCTGCTAAATGACTAAAAGTAAAGTATATATATATATATATAAATCCTACATGTACTGCGTGTTAGGCTAACCAAGATTTGCGCTTGCATATTGTTGCTTTTTTGTAGTTTTTTTTTAACAACTGTTTATTGAATTTTCTTCTGGGAACAGTAGTATAAAACAAAAAGTAGCTGAGCAAATTTATAACCCACCCCAACCCATCACACCCCCTGGTAGGCTTAACAAAATAAGTAAATTAATAGATAAATAAATAACAATTAAAAAATGTTTACAAAGATTGTAGAAAAGATGGCAACATTAAAAGACTTTGTTTTGATTGCTTCTATAGTCCTCATTTGTTAGTCGCTTTGGATAAAAGCGTCTGCTAAATAACTAAATGTAATATAAATAACTAGTTGCACTGTAACTTATCATTTAAACAGTGTAATTAGTAAAGTCCTAAATACAGATCACTTTTTTTTTTTACATATATACCAGTTTGAAGCTTTTAAAATATTGTAAGATACAATATTGTGAGTTACAAAACATAGTTATTAACATCATTTCATTCTGAAATTTTCTATTGTCTGGAAAACGTATTGTTAGCTCCACGAAAACTGTTGTTTTGGATAAAGTCCCTCTACACATTTTATTAAAAAAAAATCAGTACTTATCAAAACATCTTAAATCCCACAAAATACAGTAATCACTCAGTGATCAAAATGTTTATTGAAATAAATGTTATGGTCTTTACATTACGAACGCCTCTTAACTTACAGGTCCTTTATACATTAAAGTATATACAAATATTAACACGTATAAGTTGGCAAACAAGCCTTTTTAGCTTCAGTCCTCTAGTCACCCTCTGCTAACCAGTCAAGAAGTATTTACCATTCACTTCTCTGAACACTTGAGTAAATGATCAGTTGAAGAGGTCTTATGAGATGAAAGCACATTTACATACCCTCAAAAACTCATTTGAATGCAACAATATGCTTGACGACAAAATAAGAATCTGAATTCCGATCAAACAGACAATGAATGAAAATAAGTTAACTGAGTGACAGTTAAAGCTAACAAGGCTGGTACGAAGACTATATAAACAAATGAGAGAAGATACAGGGGTATGGGCAACCAACAAGTTGTCCACCAGATGAAGGCGATACGCCCCAAACTATCACTACAGGCTTAAGAATTTCACCAAACAAGAATGGAGACCATCACAGCAGGAAGCTATTTTGTTTAAGATTAAACTAACATTACAAGATCCTACTTGTGACAGTTGGTCATTCATGTTTCATTTGAACTGGAACCTAATGATGTATTCAATACTACAAACTGGACAGTTGACAAAAACAAAACAAAAAGATTAATATAGCAGCCCTAAACCATAAACCCAGACTACTCGATGTCAGGATATATTCCCAAAACTCCTTCACAAAACAGTGTATATTTATATATATTCACAATTTAAAAATTCTTAATCCAGGACTAAGTGCCCTTTCAGTTCCAACAGAAGTCAAAATAATGCCAAATATAATCTCGGCATTGACGTGTAATATATCAAACAGTGAGTGAAAATATGGAGCTGTGAAGTTGTTTCATGAGAGCATACTACAAAACTTTGTGAGATGCACATGGAGGAGTTTTTACCATTAGATATATATTGGGTGATACTGTTTGTGTGTGAGTTTCTTTCTACATGTAGGGCAGCTGTGAGCTCTGTTGAGAGAATCGCGGATGCACTGACTGCAGAAAAGGTGGCCGCACTTTGTGGAGACCATGAGCCGACCACTTTCAATGATCTGAAAAAGGGATCAAAACCAGACATTTGAAATTACAGTTCAATTAAATAGTTAACTTCAATCCAAAATGGCTTATCATTTACTCACTCTCATGTCTTTGCAAACCAAAACATCTTTGCATTCTTTTTTTGGAGCTCTAAAGCCCATTGTCAGCATTTATTTTCATGTCATAGCAAAGAGTAGCATTAACATTCTTTTAAAAGTCTCTTTTTATGTAACATGAGTGTGAGTGTAAGATGATAGATTGTTCATTTAGGGTTGATTTAAAGGTATAATCCATCCGAAAAATGAACATTGCCATCATTTACTCACCCTCATGTTATTTAATGAATCCTGAGAGATTTCCGTTTCTCCAAAGTGCATTCAACCAAAACTTTAATTTACTACAGTAAATTATGACAGCTTATTTTAGGGTGAACTAACTGTATAAATGCACTGATCATGTTATTAGTTGCACATGTTACAATTTACCTCTGAATAAGCATCCATGCAAACAGGACAGCTAACAGCCCCTGGTGTAGACCTACAGACAGCAGAACACCACAAAAAAAAAAAATCAAGACGAGAAGATGTGTAATTCTTGTAGTGCATATTAACTATCAAATGTAAAAATTCACAACGTTGCATCCACAAAATCTGCATACAAAGGATGAAGACGACATTATTTTTGTTACAGACCAGTCTAATGTGTGTGATGGATGGACTGTGTGTACCTGGCGCGTGAGCTGGCATGTAGAGTGGACAGTAAGCCTGGACTGAGTCTAAGACTGGACTCTTCCTCTTCATCACTGCTCAGTACATAACTCTCTGTGCCCTGTCCGCTTCTGCTTTGCAAACCTGCACACAAACATGAATGTAAAAGCAGTTTAGTAAGACAAAGACACAGTTATGACATTTTTTGATAAAGGAATCTAAAATCTTAATTTTCCTTAGTTTGAATTCATATTTAATGAAAACTTAATTTATGTGTATCTATTTATAAAATGCTTTTATCAAAAGTGACTCACAAATGAACTCTTCAATTACATCAATAAAAGAAAAACAGAATGACACATTACCGTCTTCCACAACCTTTATCCCATGGGATGATGAGAGAATGGTGAGACAGAAAATAGAAAGAATTCATTAAAAAAACCTCTTAATAATATCAAGTTATCAACAATCCAATTCAAAGCTTTACTACAGTACAACATTTCAATACAAGTGTTCAAGACTCACCACAATAGAATCATTATTGGTGAGGTCAACAACCGCAGGTTCAGACCCTTCACACGTTAAATCTACCACATCTTCACCTTTGACAAGACAATGTGAAAGAGAAACATTTCTTTACAATTCCAGTTAAGTTATTATAACGCATAGAGTATTTCCAAAAAATATTAGATTAAAAATATGATTTTTTTCCCTTGTCTGGCTGGACATAATCAATCAATAAAAATACACAATTAGCACATTTATGATGTGACTGTTTTGTTGCAAAAAGTGTGTTGGACTTATGCAATTCCTTGGTTATGTGAAATTAAGTGTACTGTACGGTCTTCTCTTCCTGTCAATTATCATCAATAGTGCAACAGTTCTCACACATTTTTTCACGAGTTAGTTCCAGAAGTATATTTTCTATACATTTTTTCTCAATAGGGATTTGTAAAAAGAGTTGTAAGCCATGGACCAAACCAGTCAGCTAAGAGGTGAATTCACAACATTACAAACTTTGATTAAGCAAAAAAAAATATATATATATAATAAAATGTTTTAAAAGTATTTCAAAATCATTTGAAAATTAGACAAAAAGACAAATGTTCAAGGCAGAACTTAACTTTAATGAGGAAAAGAATGACATAGCATTACAAAACAATCAGCTGATTTAAAAATAAATCGACAGGTTTTATGAAGGTACATTTAAAATTATTCAAAGACGTTTTTTATAGGCAAGGAAGATTTAAGAAATAAATAGAAGGCAACTCAATACGTCACTGTTCTCTACATTCTAATGTCTAAGGAAGCACATAATGAGTTGTATAAGCGGTATGAAAATTCAACTTCCAACAGATCTTCATTTCATTTTGCATAAACAGATAGCTCTGTTTTCATAGACTAGAATATAGAAATAACTTTTAATATACCTTCTGATCACAATGTTCAGTATTTTTGTCTTGTTTTCCTGTGCAAATACCTAAAGATTCTTAATTCAAGATATCTTTACTTGAGAAGCAAAATGACAAGAGAAGACTTGTTTCATGAGAAAGGATTCAAAAGTTTGTATATGATTTAAAAACACATTTTTGCTAATAGGGTCAGAAACACTCAATTTAAAGGGAAAACAGGTTTCCCTTGACCACTGACAGATATTTGTTCAGTACACAACGCTTCATATCTTATTCATTTGGAATGCAGTGCATTCAAAATTTCATGGCATAAATTTATAAAGACTTTCTGCTCTGATTTAAGGCCTTAGCTTGGAGAAGGGCGAATTAAGACTTTTTAAGACCCGGAAAAACCCTGATCAATTAACAACCTTGTAGTTCACAGCTTGTCTATCTTTAAAGGGATACTCCACCCTAAAATTAAAATTTTGTCATTAAATCACTTACCCCCATGTTGTTCCAAACCTGTAAAAGCTTTGTTCGTCTTCGGAACACAATTTAAGATACGTTTTTGTTTTCTTGGTGCAGAAAACATGTTCTCGTCGCTTCATTAAATTCAGATTGAACCACTGATGGCAGATGGACTATTCTGACGATGCTTTTCATACTTTTATGGACATTGACACTTAGTGCAATTTACTATGCAGTCAATGGGACAGTCACAAGCCTCCCGGTTTTCATCCACAAATTATGTTACAAAGACGAACAAAGCTTTTACGAGTTTGGAACGACTTGGGGGTAAGTGATTAATGACAAAACTCTCATTTTGGGTGGAGTATCCCTTTAACCATCAATTCTGCTTTGGAGAAAATGAATACATTTACATTTAAATTTAGTCATTTTGCAGACACTTTTATCCAAAGCGACTTACAATTGGGGAATACATAAAGCGATTCATCTTGAAGAGGCTAACAGACAGAAGAAGTGCCCATAACACCAAGTCTCAGGCATTGTTCAAATAAATACAAGCTAGCAATGGAAAGAGAGAAAGATAAAGATATAGAAAAAGGGAAAGTATATTTTTTTATGATGATGAAGTCAAGTAGTGTTGAAAGAGATGAGTTTTCAGTTGAAATCAGAATAGGATTTGTAATTCTGGAACTTGACTATTGCACGATTCTATGGGTACAAATTTCAACTTACAAATGGAAAGGGAAACTCTAAATTCTGAATGTCGCCCAACCAAATGAGTGTGATGTCCATTGCTTGCAAGTTACTTGTTCATTGTTTACAAATTTGCATAAACACGAAATTGCTGTTCACAGGAAATTACATTAAACTACTGCATGTTGTTTTTGTGACTGAATCTTACATCATCAATCAGAGGTAAAGGACACATCTGGTAAAACAAGCATATCAAACTCACTGTTAGTTCTGTCACTTTCCAGCACATCAATGGTCTCCATCGCTGTTTGAGACATCTGGGTCCGGCTCCTCTTGCTGTTTCCACGGCGGGAACATGTAGCAGATGATGTTCGTCTTTTCCTCTGTGTCTAAAAACAGGAGACGCAAGTGTTACTATGGTATCACTGTTGTTTTTTGGCAGCAGGTAAAGTGCAATACAGCAAGCTGCAATTGTTTAAATGTAATCAGAAGTGATCACGTGAGCGGTCACGTGGTCATTCATACTCACAGCAGCAGTACTCATGTTGACTTGTGTCGATCACCAAGAAACCCCAATAGATCTTGAATAATTACTTAGCCACCAGATAATTCCTCTATACTGATAACTGTTAAAACACAAATCAGTCATATTATAAGACACAAACTCTATTTATAAAATCTTAATCGCCTGACAGTGTGTTAATGCAAGACAGCAGCTAACGTTAATAGTTACAAATAACGTTAAGTCTTTCAATCTGAAGATATCCGTGTTGTTTAGGCCTGGCGATACAAGCACTCGTTTTAAATAACGTAACGTTATAGTCTCACAAGTTAACACGCTTGTGTCAAATATCGTAACGTTATATAAATAAAGGAAAGAGCTAAATATCTCAGCATTTAGCCAACTAACGTTAGACTTATTAACATATCATATTCATAGAAACCGTGAAGTAAGCATTACAATTAGTTTTGTTATTTTACTAACAATACAAAATACTGAATAAGAACTAATTAAAGTAACTGTCAAAGCGTTTGAAATGGCAGCTAGTCTGCTAACAAGCTAACAGGAGCTATTCATTGTTAGCTGACAGCTAACGTTAGCTTGATTATTATTGCTCTAGAAGTTTTCGTTTGATTAAAGTATTATTTAAAGAACAGTACAATATTAAATTATTACGTATTCAATTAACATTATCGTCAGGTTAACAGAATAGCCGGTAACATACTCAGCACTGTTCAACAGTCAGTCAGAGCCACAGCAGAATAGAACACACAACACTGAACACTGCGCCCCCTGTGGGACTGTATGTATTGTTTGAATTTTATAAATCATTATGGCATTACAAAATATCACATAACACAAGCATCTAAGATGGACAGAAAACGAAAGGAGAAAAATACCCATATAATATAATAGGACTATTAAAAACATGTCTTAACCATAAAACTGGTAACGTATCCTGTGGGATATAAACATTTGGGAAGCTGTGGGGAGAAGCAGTGAACATGGAGGTCTTATTTCTTGGTTTCATTTTGAAAGGGTGTTTGATGTGAATATTTAGTTTTATGACTTATGTTTCTTCATATTTTTTTTCGCTCACAGGAAACATTTAAATCTGCATGGACACATGTAGTGGGAAATCTACTCACCCTCCAATAAAAGTTGATCTTGTTCACATATTTACACATGTTGAAGGGGACTTACCTGTCTAAAAGCTGTTGTTCAGCATTAGCTTATTAGGTTTACAATGACATTTTATGAATTAAATGCTTACATTTTTTTGTAATCTGTCTCTTGTATCTCAGGGGAGATGTCACCCTTTTAGGGGTATAAATCAAGATATAAAAACACAAAGTGATTTTGTGACAGTTATATAATATAAGTTATTTGTGACAGTAAACTGCATAAAAAATAGAGTTTGGGTGTCACCCAGTGGTTACTTTTGGTATAAGGCCCAAACAAAATCTCAGGAACCACAATTGTTGTGATATAAACTTCAAATTTGGAACACAACTTAGTTAGACATATGGCTTTGATTTCATAGAAATGTTAGAGTTCAATTTTGTTTTTATAAAATACTTATTTTATATACAATTTAAAACAAAATAATAATAGTATACTACATTATCTTTATTGTAAACTTAAACTTCTATAACTTTGTTATACTTTCGTTTTTTGAAAGGCTTTCACTTCAGCAATAATCTGCTATGTCTTGTTTAAAGAGAGACAAGCCTTAGGTCTGTATTCCAAAGCATTCAGGAATTACAACCATGTTGTAACAAGTATTGATTAACAAGTGTTCTGTTTTCAGTGAATGTATACCCCAAACTGGCAACATATCCTGTGGTATACAAACATTAATATCAAAAGGAAAAGTCATGTTTTGAAAAAAAAAAATATTAAGTTGTATTATTTGTGTCCCAAAACAGATGGAAAATATAAATAAATTAATTTTCTGATGTCTCTTTATGGTTTTGCCTTTTAGGGTTAAATTCAATTTCTTCATATCATTATACAAAATATTTTGCAATATCACAAATAAGAAAAAAAAGATTGTCTCTATATATTATGTAACAATGTGGTATTTTCTAAAATTAAATATTATATGCAGGTGAGAGAACTGTGTGTCATAAAAGTAGGGTGACCATGCATCTCATTATTCCCGGGACAGTCCCATATTTCAGCTCTATTTTTAGTGTCCCTATAAACATAAATTGTATCTAATAATATATAGCTTTTAAATATATACAAAAGCAGTGAAGATGCACATAATTAAGAAATGGAACTGGTTTTTATATTCAAACTCCCTGACTGAGCAACCATGTTTATTATGCCAATATACTATATATGTGTACTGGTAATGATTTTGAGTGCTTATAAATAAAGTAGTCTTTCTGACCACAGCAATGGACAATCCCGATTACAGAAAATATTCAAATTACTACTGTTTAACAAGCTCTACTGCTCTTGTTAGATGGGATCAGTAATATTAGGGAAAATGTGAACTGTACAAAAATGAAGCAGACACTATACTACATGCTGTATACAGTATTCTTCTTTCACAAATAATAGCCACTTATATGGGCCTGATGTCATGTGACTACAGTAGGATGAAATCAGACAAGAGCCCAATTCAACGCTGAAAGATATCTCCGAAACATGAGTTAATATATGTAGGATGTTCCTCAGCTAGACTTGTTTTCTATAAATAGTCTTACAATCAATTGTGAAATAGTTTTACACGAATGTTCAGTTTTTAAAGCAAACACACACAAAGATCAACTTTAAAGTTGAATAAATAATTTACTAAAGATATGATGAATGACTATGACCCTTATTCCAAGATTAGCTTTGTGTATGGTAGATAATATACCCAAAGGTTCAGTTTCATACCGTTGTACTAACAATACCCCTTACAGAATCAGTAAAAATAAAGAAATACAAATAGAAAAGAACAGTAAAAAGCTGCTCAGGATAAACCAGTAACTCGTGCGCAACTATCACAACATACACACTCTTGTTGTTAATCTTAATAACAAGAAAATGGATAATGAAAATAATTCATAAACAACTTTTTTAAATATTGTAATCTTTATTTTACATCACTGTGAAACAGTAAAATGTATTCTCGATGCAACTTAATCCCAACTATTAGTATCACTTTTGTTACAAATTCACAGAGAGGTACACTAAAATATAAGGGGTACATTGCTTACCGCAATATCTTTATGGAGAGAGCTGGAAAAATAGAGGGAGTCTGTGGAAATACCATTCACATCTTCTGATATGCAACACTCCATCACATTAAGACGACTGCAGCGATTTGAAGAGTTACGCTGATTCCACATTACTCTGGCAGTGCTAATGTATACAGTTAAAGTTTAAGCAGAAGAGAGGAAGATCTGACCTTAATTCTCTGGCTTATTAATCTAACCAGCAAATCTGTGACAAACAGGACATAAATGTAAAATCTCAAGCATTGAAAAAAAAAAAAAAAATCATCTAGCTCACTAACAAAACTGCATGTACACAGACATTCCCACTACTTAAAAACAGTCCAATACCCCAGTACAGTCTACACCAGTGCAAACAAATAATCATGTTAAGTCTACGTTAAGAAAACATCACAATTGCCCTTGAGAAATATGGAACATTCCATTCAATTTCGACTGAAAGCACTTTTCACAAACAGAACCCTGATCAAAAAACTAAATAAAAGCATAAAAATGAACTGTAGTGCCTTTAGCTCACGCATGACTCACACAATAAATGCATGTAGTCTGATGCTCTGAAGAGATGTAGTCGATCCAAAGGTGTGTGTCGCTGGGCAGAAAGAGTGTGTGTGGTGGCCGAGCATCGAGCCTGTGCTAACAGCGTGCTGTTTGCAGCGCAGGCCTTCATTATGCCACAGTCCACAGTCCCGCTGACCAGAGAAACAGCTCCGGAGACCTGCAGAGGACATTTCCACACTCAATGCTGCTGCTGTGTTGAATTATGCATGTTGTTCGACACAGCAGTAGTGACAAAAGCTAATGATAAATAGGATTTGCTACTACATACGTTGGAGAAATCTGTTTTCCCCTTAGAAAGAAATATGTCAGTGCAAAAATGTAGGCAGTACTTTCCGCAAATCTTTTCTATGGATGTCAACTGCTAAATCTCCATGGCCAAGGCAAAATAAAACATATTTGAGCTGTGAATGTAATTTTGCACTATGAATTGAATGAGAGGACAAAAAAGGCAGTATACAGCCAAATAATGGCAGGGAAATGTATCTTTAATTTTAAAAATTCACATAAACAAAACAGGAACTGTTCAATACAAATAACATGCAAACTAATTCTTTCCCTGAGACTCTGTAATGAGGTTCTGAACTGAACAAGTCTTTCAATGAATTAATTCACAGTTGTTACTTACTGAACAGCACATTATTAGTCATTTCAGTGATGTTTGCATTGAAAATAACCTGAACTACGCTAAACTTTTCATGAATCTTAAAGTCGGCATGAAATTAAAATGGACCCAATTAATTTTGTTAAAAGGTAGTTCACCCAAAATGAAAATCCTTTCATCATTTAGAAACTAAACAGTTGCTGGTCCCCACTGACTTCTGCAGTATGGAAAAAAATACTGTGAAAGTCAATGAGGACCAGAAAGTGTTTGCCTAATCGCATTCTTCAAAACTTATTTTCTGTTTTGGAACAACTTGAGGGTGAGTAAATTCCAGAATTTTCATTTTTGGGTGAGCTATTCCTTCATGCACGTTATTGTGTCAAAAGTTTGAGGTCGGTGAGATTATATAAGATAGAAGGATGCAATAAATGAATTCAAATTAACGGTAAAGACACTTCTAATATGATATAATACAAATATTATAATAAATCAAAATCCAATTTCAAATAAATGCTGCTCTTTTTAACTTTATATTCACATAATACTGAAAAAATAAAATAATAAAGTAAAAAAAAAAAATTAAGCAGCACATTTTGTTTTAAGTTTTCATCATGAATAACAATAAGAAATGTTTATTGGCACCAAACCAGCATATTAGAATGATTTCAGAAGAATCAAATGACACTGAGGGCTGGAGTAATGGATGCTGAAAATCCAGCTTTGCATCACAGGAAAAATTACATACTGTTTTTTTTTTTTTTTTTAAAGGAACACTTATTTTAAACTGTATCGATATTACAAAACGTTACTGTTTATTTACTGCAATTATAATAAACTTAATGCAGTTTAGGTAAGCCTAATAGACTTCTTTCAAAAACATTCAAAATCTCACCGACCCCAAACTTTTGAACAGCATTGTAAATTCCATATTGAAATACTATTTGAGCAACAGAACTAAAATTTGCAAATAAACTCAAAGCCTAGGGACAAAGGTTATTGTTAAACACCTGCTATGTTTGCACAAGCTGTGACATACATGCTGACGTCATTGTACAGGTTTTACCACTCACCTGTCTCTTGGCAAAAACAACAGCACTACGGTGAGGGAAAGTTCATCTTGTCAACCTGATTCATCTTAAGGTGGTTATCCAAGATCTGGAAAAGCTCTTGAATGTTGGGCACATATCCTGATTGCATCTTGGACCAAATTGGTACATCTAAAACAGAAAGGAACAGTGATGCTTCTTTGATATACATATATTCTTCACATAGTTTCAAGAATGTTTTCCGAAGTGTAGTGGTCATCCAAATGACATTACCATTCAGTGAAACCTCAAAAGCTCCCGTCGAGAGGAAATGGGTCTCCAACATGTTACTAATGAAGAATGCCATGAGGCAGGAGAAAATCTGCAAAACAGACCCATCGAATGTGAGAAACTTTCTTCCATGTTATTAAAAACAATATGCAGACATACTGCAGTTTTTATGTAATGGTAAACGTATTCGGTAAACTAAAATGTTCGTTATGGTCTTTCGGTTTGGTATGTATGTGTACGAAACAAATCATTCAATTTTTTCAGGAAATTCAAACAATAAATGCCATTTTGACGCTCTTTGATGAGGTGTGACAGATCACTGTACAAGTTCACAGGGCAGCGCCGAGCACGATCATCCCTTCCTCTTCACTACTAGTTTTAAAGCGAAATAAACACGAATGAACATTTCACGCCTCGTATTCGCTTAATCAGTTTAAACCGCGGAAAGACGCCAATAAAATAGCTTGTAAACAAAATGTCATGTAGCATTTCATGTCATCAGTATCTGTCTACAGTTCGTTAATTTACAAGAGAAATTAAGTCTAGTGAAGCAAATTTAGCAGAATATTAGACGATATACTCATATTTTACTTGACCTGATGTCTTAATTATTTAATGTAGATTTAATAAATAAATATGCCATGAAACATGTTATTGTAATGTAAAAGATTATATTTAAACAAAAAATATATATTCTTTAATTTTTAAGTTAATTTAAAAACGGCATTATGTGCAATTTACATGTTTGCATAAAATGTCTTAAGTTGAGTGTTGATTATTATATTTAAAAATGAATAGTAGTTTTTAGTATTTAAGCTTGGACTGTTGTTACTAGTAACCTTATGGTAATGTAAAAGGGCTCTGTAGTTTAAAGCAGAAGCTTTAAATATATTTAAAGAAAGAGCAATTTGTTCAGTAAACCACTGTGTAACATTTAAAAAAGCTATTTAGTTGAATTTTTCCCTCCGTTTTCCCTCTGCTGAACCATACCAAACTGTGATGTCAAAACCAAGGTACATACCGAATCGTCATTTTTGTGTACCGTTACACCCCTAGTATATGCTCTCCAATAAGCAAAAAAAAAAAAAAGCAATTCTGATGCTGATTCAGTTCCATCTCTACCAGGATCTCCGTGAAATTGCAAAAATCTAAGCAACGCTACGTCACCATACAGATTCCAACGATTCCAGGCATGCCCTTCATACTCAATGACGCGGATACGGCTCTGAAATGCTGCTAATTCCTCAAAACAGGACGTCCATCAATTAAACTATGACACAGTCACAGTGTAAGTTTATCTGCAGACTAAACTACACTATAAAATCAGAATAAAGTCCAAGCACTTCAACAACATTACCTTATTCTCCTGTCCCCAGGACCATATTCTTGGAGTGTTCATGCCAAACATTTGGAAAGGATTTTGTCCAGTCACAATCAAGGCGATGGCAAGCAGTTTGAAGTAGGAGACGAAATTTCCAATGTATCTACAAAGGAAGACAGACGACAAGTTAAAGTCAGGACTAAACCACCGTCTAACAGAGGGCTGATTCCACAACATCTGGATATACACACTCACTTGTTGATGGGTTTGGGAGGGTAATTCTCTCCCTCGATTCGGATGTCCGGGTACAGCTGGCTGATGGACCGGGAGTACTCCTGGAACACCTTACTGTACCCTCAGGATATACTAAACAAAATAATAATAATAATAATAATGGTGATATATCATTTTAGAAATGGGCATTAACATTACACACACAAACACAAGTTGGCATGAAATGAGAACTAACCTGATTTTCTAAAGCATATAATATCCATGTAAAAGTTTAATTCATTTTTGACGTGTTAAATGAGAAAGTCAAATATCTGTTGAAATTGACAGACTTCTCTCAGTTGATGTGTACAGGACTTCTCCAATCACTTATCTCTCTTAAACCCACCCCTATTAGATCACATTCACCAGATGAACAACCGATTTATTGAACCAAGTCCTACCCTATTCTTATCTGATAATCCATTGCACTCGGATGTCACATTATGGAAGAAGACTAACATTTGAATGGCTACATTTAAAATTAAACACCAATTCAGCTTCTTCAACAGGTAGAATGAGCAAATAAGTCAATTAAACTGGTAAATATAGTTAATCAATCACAGAAGACGTCATTTACATATAGAAGTCTAAAGGTACAGTAGAAATAACAGCCTGTTTATACAATTGCTCGAACTAAATTACAAGTCACTGGCATGTGATTACATATAACGTGCAACGTTACTCTCACTTAGACAACATTAAACCACACCTCTACATTTATTAATTCAGAAAATAAAATGTAAAATATTAAGTCAAAGTCTAATAAGTCGCTCTTTCCTATTGTCTTCGGATATGGTGTGTTCTTAAAGGGCAATGTAATCTCATAAGAGCTTTAAACAGATTTATAATAATCTGCTCAATTCAACGTTTCATTTAACTGTTAAGACACATGAATGCAAGGTAACCTAAGAAGTTTTCGCAGCAATTATGTTAATTATGTACATAAATAGAAATTAATGTGTTGAAAATAAAGACTGTTATGAACATTAACAAGGTCCATTGAGGTAAATTGGGGCGGTTTTTGACATCTCATGACAAAAAAAAATCAATTTTAATTCAATTAATTCCATTTATAATGCAAATAAATGTATTATACAGGATATAACGTTAGTTATTTTAGTGCATATTTATCAACAAATAAAAAAAAATACGTTTTTTTTTTTTTTACAAATTCAAGCATGCTACGTTAGCCGTATTAGCTTAGCATCTCATGTGGGCTTTAAACAGACAATAAAAACACTGAATAACGTCAAGGTCTGTGGAATATCTCACCAGAACTGGAATTTGAGAACCGGACCCGTGTAGAACGTGTGTTTGATCTGTCTCTCTGTGTTTGTATCGGGTCCAGTGCTGTCCTGATGAGTCATGCTGCTGCGGCCCACATAAATATCCCTCATGGTTACCACAGTAAACAGCACCAAGGCTGTTAATATACCCGTCTGACTGTACTCCGCCATCTCCGGCCCCGTCCACGGCGACAGAACCGCACTCACAGCCCTGCTCCCGCTGCCGTTACCACCGCAGCCGAACTAACGTTAAACACAAACCAAGTGGAAAAGGGTAAAGTGACCAAATATATTTCAAAATAAAAGTCTCCCCCACTGAGTCATGATGGAGAACCTGGAAACCAGCGGCATCTACTGGTGAAGTGTGTTAGCAACACATTTCAGGTTTTTGGCTCCAGCGCACCACGTGTCCATCAAAGTACATGACAGGGAAGGAATGGACGTTTAGTATAAATACATATTGCAAATAAAAGATGAATGAAATTATGTATACTATATATTTTTAAAGAGGCAGTAGTTACAACAATATTTTTCACTGCACATGAATTACATATTGTGCAAAAAGATTTGTATAACCCATCTCGGCCCCAGCTAAGGATCTTAAGAGAATGTGTAGGCTATATTATTTTATCTGTTTATTATGTTTTTTTTCCCTGTGATTTTTAAGCATATTGTTCTCGATATTAAGATTTAGAAATTAGAGGCAGCAAATGTAATTATGTTTTAAATTAACTTTAAAATCTGACATTTAAACATTTCTGGAACATATTATTCAAGAGGCATTAAATATTGCTTCTGAAATGCAATTTTCATCAGAGAGTAGATCTTAACCCTAGGAACTTTTGAATGATGTATAATTTTACTTTTAAATTTATGGTCTGTGATATTCTGTATTTGTTTAAACATAAAACTGATTACATAAGCACTCTACATAAGATGTATTATTTCTTTTTGCACTGGTTTATATTTAGCACAGTGAAAAATGAGGCCTTCCACATAAAATAAAAATTCTGTTTAACTCCTCTTTATTCTTTGCAAATTTCTATATTTATTTATGCCAGCAGGATCATTGTTGCATGCCCATTGTCTATTAGTATTGCTGATACTGTCCTTAATTAATCGATTAATCATTTCTGCTGAATATGATTTTATAAATGCATCATGGTTAGTTTATAACTCTTTTCAGCATAATATGTTAATTAACATCATTGTGTTATTGGAAAAGCACTTCATTTAGTCACTTGTTGTCTTGTGACATTAGGATTTGTTTGTTTTTCTACTTAAAATGAGCAGTTAGTTGATCGTTACCTTGTGTTTGTTGTGTTTTATGTATCAAGAGTTCTGCATCATTGCAAGTTCAGTGAAGACGTTTACTTAGTGGTCATACAATGCTTTTTTTAAAAGATCATTATTTTGTGTATTTGATGTAACAGAATATGTTGACATGATTTAATGTTCAAACAACAAAAAAATACTGTACATTATTGTAGGTCCTCTACATTGGAAAAGCACTTCATCAGTTCAAAAAGCATCTGTTTTTTTGTCCTCTGATACATGAACTACAATAACAGTTAATGTTTTAAAGCATTTCTCAGCCAATAAAAGACTCAGTGCTTCAGGATATTTGAGATTTAATTTGGTGCTCAAAATCAAACACACGTCACACAAAACAAGACAAATCATAAGGTTTCAATCTCTTCAGTAGATATAAGGCTAACACTGTTGAAACCAGATAATTATCTTACGAATCTGAAAGCATTCGAAACCACACAGAAAACTGCAACTCCTCCTGTAGAACCAAAAGTACTGAATAAGCAGAGGATAGAGGTTACACAAAATCAAAACAAAAACAATCACAGGGACACCAAATTGCACTCGCTCATTCCATAATCAACACATTATCAGCAACCCTTTCCACAGAAACACTCATACTGCTATTTAAGTCAAGTTAAAATGATTATTTTCTGGGTCTTTTGAATAAAAATGTAACAATCACTGGCCTGTTTGAAGTGAACCTTGATTTCGTAAATAAGTGTTTACGCATTTGGAAGAACCACATTAAGCTGGTGAAATACTGTGATGCTACATGAAACTTCCTACACGGTTTCACTCTTTCCCAAGGTGCATGGAAATTAACATGTGGTGAATTATGAGTGTTATCAGATTACATTAATATTTGGGTCACTATTTAATGCTAATCATCAGAATATAGTTTCATAATTTGAATGGGTTTCCAATGTATCCATGCAGTTAGTGAGGGAGAAATATGATAAATACTTCAGCAGTGAGCACCCACAAGGCTATGAGAAATAACTAGCAATGGTGCAAATTAATGTTTTAAAGCAATACAAACATTTGAAATGATCATTGTGACTCGTGTGAAACTGGAGGGTTCAGATTCTACAGTATGTGCTGTTCCTAGCAGCTACAACAGACCATCGGCCAATTATTTGGAGATGTTATGCCATATTCCACTAAGTAATATCTGGATTGATTGTATGCTGATGGATGAATCCAAACAAATGTGTGACGGAAACAAATGACTGTAAATCCAACAAATTCGCGTTTCTTCAGACCTATAAAGATTGCTTAAGTGGTAAAGTGTGTTCTGAATTAAGCATGAGGGATCGAAAATATATGTCACACATGGGTGAAATCTTGTGTAAACATGTCCAGGTTGCATTATTTTTCAATTAATACAATTAAATGAATGAAATGAAAATAACTTTTTGCAATTTGACAATTTTTTTATGGAAATTCAACAAATTGCCTCACCAGAAATCTCAAAATATTGCATTTGGACGTTTTAATTTTAATGGATGGATCATTACTGTAATACATATTTTATTTAAATCAGCATAAATTAAAGGAAGGAATAATATATTAATAGTTTTGCATTACCATAATAGGGAAAGTGGGCTGAATTGCCATAAAAATAATGTCACAATGCAAAAACTTAAAAGGCATAATTTTCTTTTAGCAAAATGTAATTTCTCATTTCTCTCTTTTGATTTTGAGATGATACACAACTTGAACATGTTCTTGACAGGTTTTGTGGGATTTGCCATTTTAGTGATGGTGTAATTGAAGAAAAGAACATGAAAGATAATCACACACACAAAACAGAGAGTTCATGGAGCAGCTGTCATAAAGTAACTAAAATTAGTTGCAGGCACATTCTTGCATTGTGAATTATAAACGTTAATAATTTCACAGTTCAGCGTCCTCAACAAGGGCAGTTACTCTTCGGGTCGGGCTGATGTGTCAGCCTCACTCTGCCGTCTTCTCTCTCCACGTCTCTGTATATCAGGGACTTTTGGGCTTTTAGACGACAAGCCAGGCACATGAAAATAGAGTCCACGTTCTGGCTCTCCTTGGGATCTTTGGCTGATGTTTCAAACAGTAGCATGTTATGGGCATCGGCAAACTTGAGGGCAGTGTTAGAAGGGACCTGGATCTGGTCAACTAGGTCGCATTTGTTACCCACCAGAACACGAGGCACTGAGGATGACACCCTGTGCCCGTTACACTCCTGAATCCAGGTCTTTAGGTTCTGGAATGAGGCCATTTTTGTGACGTCGTATACAAATACGACAGCATGCACATTGCGGTAGTAGTGCTCCACCATGCTCTTCCGAAAGCGCTCCTGGCCCGCTGTGTCCCATACTTGCACCTGTCAGAGTAGAAACAAGACATACAACACATTTCAATGTTGGAGAGAAGTGAAAATGAGAAAACTGCATCAGTTAATGCAGCTATAGGTCAATAAATAAATCTGCTTTGGACATCTTTAAAAAGCATTTTTTTTTATTCAGGCTGTGATATTAAATCCAAATAACCATGTGTCACAGCTTTGAATTTTACTATATATATAAATAAAGAAACATTAAGATTTTTTCTTTTTGATTTAACAGATTATATATTAAAGGGTTAAATTAACTCAACTGACTGAATTCAAATAATCACACACACACACACACACACACACACACACACACACACACACACACACACACACACACACACACACACACACACACACAGAGAGAGATAAATAAACAAAGTGTTATCTATAATGTCATATTATGCTCTTTTCACCTGTCTATTATATTGTGTTGCATGAATAATAGTAACTTTAAATATAAGACTGTTGGTGAACAATACCACAAAATCTGCATTGGACAATATGGTTTAATATATTACATGTGTTTAGGAACATGCTAGTTTCTAGATTGTCTAAGCTGGTCTAAACAGTTCATAAGCTTAAAAACTATCAATGACACGTATTTTGATTGGTCTTGGAAGAAACTACGCATCTGAGGCATCATGCGACCAGAAAGAGTAACAAATGGACTAACGTTACTTGTAATGTAAACATTGAGCTTCCTCGCGACGCTCTGCTGTCTGTCACACTTCCACTGAAACACACACAATACAGTCGTGATACAACGAGATATCGGCCTGGTCGTGACGAGACCAATCCGAACAATAAATCCCACCTTTATTTTCTCGCCCTCGATCTCCACGGCTTTCTCCCTGAACTCCACGCCGATGGTGGCTTCAGTCTTACAGGGGAAGGCTCCGCCGGTGAAGCGGAAGGTTAAACAGGTCTTGCCCACATTTGAGTCCCCGATGACAATGATTTTAAAAATCCGCGTCTGCACACTGTGATCTAGAGACGTGCTCAGGTCCAGCGACGACGTGAGGTTGGCATGGCGTGAGTTGGCAGTTCCTTCTCTGCTTTCTGGGAATTCATTTGCCATAACGGTGAAATGATGTACCGAGCGTGGTTTTCACTGGTCCGGCGGTGATGATGATGGTGGTGGTGATGATGGGGGAAGGGATGGCAGATCCACTCCCTTTGCAGATGCAGGGAGTTTACAAGAGACTGACAAGTGCATGCTGACTGATGCGGTACTTTTAACGCAATTAAAAGTAGGCTAGTTAAAAATGATAGCTGAAAAATAAATTGTACTTTACTTTTGTGTCGATTAATTGTGACAACATGGTTGCACTGGTTAAAATTAAAGGGATAGTTCACCCCAAAATGAAAATTTTGTCTTTATTTACTCTAATGTTGACTTATTTGCTTATATTGCAGGGGAATACGAAAGGACAAACGCCCACAAAATGTAAGTACCAAAATAATCACATTTAATTGATTAAAAAAATTAATAACAGTAAGAGTAGGCTACGTATACATACATATTATGTGTATAGAATAGTTTTAGATAGTTTGGTTCTAGAATAAATGTTTTAATTCATATTGAGATATATTTTTTATTCATTTTTTTTTTCCTATGGGGATACAAAAATCTATGCTATGCATATTGCTTAATTAAGTTGTGTGGTGTCTTGTATTGTATGTAGAATTAAATACACCCCAAATTCCAAAAAAATGAATGCATGCCCTTTTGTTTGTCTAGTGATATTGTGCAATTGTGGTATTTTGTTTAAATGGTATATATCAAAAGACAATTGATACTCAGTAATATTATATATTATACACTAAGATGAAAACAAAAATTCAGGAATTGAGCTGGATAATGAAACTAATTTTATAAACAACAAATAGAGATTCATAATGACACTACTAACTTCTATAAAGCTGCTTTAATAATTGATGTTGTTTCATAATTGATGATAAGTTGTTTCATAATTGATGAATTTTACAACATTAATATTTTCCTGTTTTTGTAATGTTCCCTCTAGTGTGAAGCTGCTTGAACAATCTGTATTGTAAAGCACCGTACAACTAAATGTGATTTGACTTGATATTAAAGACTAAAGACCAGAAAACAAATATTTACTATTTATTTGCCCAGTGTGGCAGTAAGTGTCTTACATACTGTGTTCTTGTCTTATTTATTTCGACAGCTACCACAATGCCAACATTTGTACCATACAAGGCCTCGTTCTGCTCTGACAAGGCTATGTTGTTCTAATGCACTGAAGAATGCAAGACATTCAACAGACAGAACATAAGACAAATCACAGACATTCTGGAATGTTTTATGTAATTTCTGTTAAGAAAAAGTATGTACAATTAATCTGTTTAATCTGTGGAATATATAAATATGTACAAACCAATAATTTCATAAATTAAATACAGAATACTAAATAAATCTTATCCTTGGGTCAGTTAATGGGCAGACCCAAAGACAACAAGCCATGGTTATTCACAAAAAACCATTAAGAAAAAAATGCCATTTAACAACATTGTTGGGGGTATTTTAAGTGCTTTGGTGCACTTTTTATGTTTTTAAAGAAAGGTTTTCATTTATTTTTCTTAATGACCTGATGGATTTCTGTCTATTACTCAGATCACTTGAAGGTATGTTGCTTTGAAGTCTGTTCCCAAGGCATTTCTAGCATTACATTTGTAAATCCCTGAGTTCATGAGGCCTGGGTCCTGTAAGACCAAATTTCCCTCCTCTGTCATGTGAATTCCACCCTGTGCTGTGAAGCGACTATTGGGTACAAGCGTGGTACGTCCAGGCAGAGTCCAAGAAATGTCTGGTTTTGGTATGCCAGCAGCTATACAGTTCAGAATTACAGGTGACCCCCTGTTAATTCTGGTTACTGAAGGTGGAGCATGAGTGATTTGAGGTGGAAACACCATAATACTTACTGGATATGACAATGTTGAGGATCCAAAGGTGTTTGTGGCTTTGCAGGCATACGTTCCTCTATCAAATTTGGATGTTTCTTTTATCTGAAGTGTGCCATTAGATAAATATGTTACTCTTCCAATAACCTGGGGCTTGTCTAAGACCAGGCCATTTGGAAGAGTCCAGGTAATTGTTGCTTGAGGCCAACCATCAGCATTGCATGGCATATTTAGTGTCTGTCCAAATGAAATCTTGATTGTTGAAGCTGTACTTCTAATTTGAGGCTTCTGTCCAGGTTCTAAAGCATAGCGCTTTTCTGCTTGTCCTGCTACATTTTTAGCCAGGCACCGATACACACCTTTGTCAATGACACCTGGCTGCGTAATGTGTAAAGTCCCATTTCCCAGGTAGTGAATGAACCGCTGAAGTTTCATGCCTGGATTCAGTGCTGTTCCATTGGGTAGAATCCACAGAAACTCTGGCTTTGGTTTTCCTGTAGCACGACACTCCAAAGATATGTCATCACCATCTGCTTTCAGAGGAAGAACCTTTATGTTTGGCACTGGAAAGCTTGGCTTCTCAGCAAGTGATGCAACTTCAAGGTCAACTGCTAGACTTGTTTCCCCTAAGTAATTCTTGGCTATGCACAGAAAACGACCTTCATCAGTTTTTCGAATGCCCCTCAATTCAAGAGTGCCATTCCTGTGGACTTGGAACCTACCTCCCAAATATGGGGTGGGTAGAGACATGCCGTAAGGTGTGGTCCAGGTGATCTGTGGTTCAGGCTTACCTTCTGCTTTGCAATCCAGTAGCAAGGTCTGGTAATACACGGCTAAAATTTTGTTCTCTGATCGCCCACTGTGTCCATTGATTTGCGGGCCTTTAACCTCAACTAGAAGGTTCATGTTCTTGATGTTATCTCCGGCTGGGTTCCGTGCAACACAGGCATACTTTCCCTGGTCAGCCAAAGTCAGTTTTTTAATGATCAGAGTCCCATCATTTAGGATTTGGTATTTGACCGAAGAAGAGGGTATTATCTCATTCCTTGGTGAGATCCAGATGATCGTAGGAGGTAGCACACCTGCAGCATCACACTTCATTTGTGCTGATTGCCCGAAAGGTGCCCACATAGAAACCTGCTCTTTAGAAGTTATTTGGGGTGAGTTTGGCACCACTTGTACACTTACTTTCATTGCATCCTCCCCCAGGGTGTTCTTAGCATAGCATGTATAATTGCCTTCATCCTTCTTTCCCATTTGTTGCAACAAAAGCGTTCCATTCCCAAATATTATATAGCGTCGGGTACGAGTTCCGCTGTCATCCGACTGGAGGGCATTGTTGATCATGGTGCCATCTGGGAAGCTCCATGAAACCTCAGGATCTGGAAGGCCAGAAGCTACACAGTCCACCAGGAAGTTGTCTCCATTAGCAACTCTTTTATGTTGTGCCCCAGTGCTTCTCTATCTTTGGTGGCCTCATGAGAACCTCTACTTGGAACAGCTCCATGTCCTCACCATTTGGTCTTTGATACATGCACAGATAATTGCCTCCATCGTTCTCAGTCAGTCTCAGAATTCTCAGAGTGCCATTGGGGAAAGCAGTGATGTGTCTTTGTGGACTGAAAACAAAAAGAGAAATTGTTTACATCTTTTTATGACAGCTGTACTATTTCATAGTAATTAACTATATTTGGATAAAAGAGCTTATTCAATTCTTCTTAAGATAGCTGCACACTATGCAATTTATTTTCCACGTCCTTTCAAGTGTTGCTTGTCCGATTGTATAATAAGAGACAAGTGAGACCTTTCATAAAAAAGCAGACTGTGTGAAATGTTTTTTAGATTATGTGATATACCTTACGCAAAAATATTACAATATATTGGATTTTACATATAATATATAATATAACATATTTCTTAAATTGCATAATTATTTACATTATATATTTCAAAAGAACACCTGCATGTAAAGTATTTAGTCTAACACTGTGCTCAAGAGTGCACAGCCATTACTTTTTAAATTAATTAACATACTTATAGTCTTAATGGTGTTTGGACAGTCTTCATCCTAACCACAGGCTCTACTCTTCAAAACAACTTGAATATTGAATATTTATCTTCATTTGTAAAAAAAATATAAATAATTATATATATATATATATATATATGTATATGTGTGTGTGTGTGTATTAATATACATATATTTCAGTATATTGAAATGTATAAGCACTAGTTTCTCATTTATGGAAATGTATTATGTAATATAATATCGCTTTATATTTCGCAGTATATTCCCATTTTGTTTCGTAAGGGTAGTTTCCCATTTATGAAAATGTATTATGTAATATACTGCATTATATTTTGCAGTATATTTGCAAATATTTTTTGTTTTGAAAGGGATACTGTACATCTTAGGCTACATCTTAGCTACAGTCTTTTACAGTCCATTTAAATTTTTACATTGAAAATAATAATAATAAAAAACTTAATGTAGGAAACATGATGTAGAATTGCAATGTGAATTTGAATGTAAGGCAGTACAATTAAATTGAAATCCAAATAAATGTATATATCTGTTATTTTAAATGGTAAAGCAAGTTTGAAAAAAGGTTTAAAGGTTTTTAAAAAGCCTTGAGTTTTAAAGACATATAGGTCCTACAGAACAAGAGAAGAGAAAGATAAAGGATGTTTGTGGAATACTCATAGTTAAGAGCAGTATAGACAATCTAGTTTACACACGTTTTACTAACATCTCTCTCTCTCTCTCTCTCTTTTTTGTGATTTATGGAGGCTCTGTAGGCGTAATGGTTTTTATGCTGTACAAACTTTATTTTCTATCCCCAACCCTAACCCTAGACCTACCCATCTCACATTTTAACAGTTTTAATAAAACATTGTTTAGTATGTTTAAAGCTATTTTAATTTAAGGACTATGAGGACATCTCCCCATAAAACATGTTTATGTTGGTATACCAGTAGCCTATAAATTGATGTCCTCATAAATCACATAAACATACACACACATCATCATCATCATCGGTGGCTGTGTTTCATTAAATTATTGTTGTTGCTGAAGTCACATGCAGGATTATGAACCAATATTTACAATTTTTTGAACATAATTTAACATTGAACATAATTTAATTTTAATACATTTTAGTTCTAGACGTAATAGTGAACATCTCATGTTAAATGTTTTTGTTATCTAACTGCTTTAAGTAGCCTGTTGTATAGATGACTAAGCACCAGAATTCCTTGCAACGGCCCTGCTAAGCAGATGATGTTGACAAATTGCCCTTGCGTCTCGCTCAGTTACTGTATTGTCTGGATCAGCGGGTTTGTTTGGGCTTTCCAGTTTGAGACAGACTGCTTGTTTAATCTACACCATATATTGTTTGAATTATTCAAGTGATGAAGTTGGCTTGCTGTGAGTTTGAGAGTGTATGTCAGACTGCATGGTGTGAACAGTGAGAACCAATAATTGCTCAAAAGAGAAAAATTTAAATATCTTATAAAAGGAAAAATGACAATAAAGCTGTGACGGCTTGACTTAAATAAACCATCTGTATGGGGTGCTTCAAAGGGGAAACAAGCTCCCACATTAATAAGCAGAAAAAAACTCTTTATTATTTTATTTTAAAGAAATTGTAAAATTCTAGCCAGCACTTATAAGTTTAGATTGCCTTCAAAAGCATTAAATATGTACCTGTACTGATGTTCCAGGATCATTTTAGATGGTAGTCTCCAGACTGTGCCTCTGTGGGAACCTACAGACTCTGGACAATGCAGGAAAACTGTGGATCCATATGTTGCTGTGACACTGTGTTGCTGATATAGGCCTTTCCAGTGGTGTGGATTCTCTTGCCTAACATCCATCTGCACTGTTCTTTTAGCAAAGCCCACTGGATTGTTTGCTGAGCACTCATACCTCCCCGAATTACTGGGATTGACGTTCTTTATATAAAGCGTTCCATTTGGGAAAATAAATATCCGGCTTCCAATAAACTGTGTGGGCTTCATTTGTGAACCATCAGGGAGAACCCACTTAATTAGAGGGAATGGCTCTCCTTTAGCAGTGCAGTCCACATACACGTTTCTTCCAGCATTCATAAATATAGTCTCATGTGAAACCTCAACAATTATTGGAGGTAGAGCAGCAACACGAATGTGGTACGTGAGTGTATCAGCTCCTGCCACATTGCTGGCAATACACTTATAATCACCTTTATTAGAAAAGTTTGCTGAATGAATACTCAGTGTTCCGTTTGGAAAAAGAGATACTCTTCGGTCAAGGGTACCACTGTCTCGCACAAATGTCCTGTCTGGAAGTATCCATGAAATCTGAGCTTCTGGTTTACCCACCGCAATACAGTCCAAGCTGATTGAATTTCCCAAAAACACTGAGACATCTCTGGCCCTTGAACTCTTGATTTTTGGAGGCTGAGTCTGGACAACGAGGGTAACTACCATGCGGTCTGAACCTAATTTATTTTGAGCTGTGCAAAGGTATTGGCCTCTGTCTTGCAGCTGGACATTCTTAATCACAAAAGTACCATTTGAATGGACCTCAAATCTTTGTCCAAGTTTTGTGTTGGTCTGAATTGTCGCACCTGTAAAAGAGTTGAAAAAAAATAAATACATCAATAGACTAATCAAATAATGTCCTAAAATTATTGAACTGTTTGACTCTTCTAAACCAAACGGCACAGTTGGGGTATGTCCCATTCTGTAAGTTTTGATTTGAATTATATATATCTCTCACAATGGGGCCTTTAACCTTTTTTGTAGTTGTTAGTGAACTTTCAAATCAGGGGTAGGAAGCTTAACCTCTAGGACAATATAAATGTATCTGTTATAATTTAACCAATTTGTACCTGTATGATTTGATCCAATTTATGTCAAACATATAAGTGTTGTAAATACAATTTCTCTTTACAAGTATTACTGACTGCAGTCTTTCAACCACTAATTTAAACACAAAATTACTGTTTCCTTTTGTTCAGTGATTAGAAATATTTCTGTCATCAAATAGCTGCAGCTATTATGATAATTACCATAAGCTGATAATTTGGCTTCAGTTGCACTCCAGAGTCACTCAGAAAATAGAAAATTACATGCAGGCCCTCATAAAGAGAATAATAATGTAATAATCATGAAAAAATATTGGGCACTCATTAAGCATGATGGCAGTGTTTGATAACTATCTAAAGCAGAGCTTCCCAAACTTCAGAGGGGTAAGGCCCCCCAAAAACATAGCAAAAGCTCGAGTGAGGTATAAGATATATTTACATATATATTTGCTATTCTATATTTAATAAAGTAGATTGTCTCTGCACAAAATTATCAACATTTATTAACAGTAAGAATTTTATGTGAACTATGAGAACTACCATAAAACGTAATATAAAATATTATTTTACAACTTATTCATTTGAAGTTAAATTGTGCTTTGTTGGTATAATGTCTGATAGGATGTATCACAGGATGTAATCACATTTTAAAAATTCGAATTTTTTATATTTAAATATTTCATTTAGCCTGCTACGGCCCCCCTGCAATACCGCTACGGCCCACAGTTTGGGAAGCACTGATCTAAAGTAAGCTGGGAGTGGGCGCTCTATAAATTGTATCATCCTTCATTCAGAAACTTTAAACTTTATGGTCCAACCTGAAACTTTGGTCCATGAAACAATAGGTTTGGGGTCCCCAGATGATCTACAGGACAAGAGCACATCTGTCTCTGCTAAAGCAGATATAGTAACAGATTCAGTTGCTGTGATCCTGGGTTTGAAACCATTGCCCATCAGGTTTGGAAAGGGAATGGCAGTGCTCAGTTTCTTTGCTCCAAACTGACTGTAGTGCCAGCGACTACTATATGGTACGCTAGCTGTGAAGGTTGGTTTGTTTGTATATGCTAGGATGGATGGGGGAGTCACCGGCTTGTGGATATTTGGAGCTTGGTGAGGCTGTGGGGTGGGACGATATGTCCTTGGCTTAGAAGTGACAATCTTTCCCATCTGGGCTAGTCGATATGCATCAAGCTGTGACTGTCTATATCTGTTTCTGAGCCTGTTGAAAAGTAAGTGGTCACGTATATGAGATGAGCTGACATGTGGAGCTATGGTCCTCGCAACGGAAGCTGCCGCTGACCCCGAAATATAAGCTGTGGGCTTTGCTGTTTGAGCAGTGATTTCAGGCCGATTGGTGACCCCTGCACCTCTGCCTCCTGTTTGTAGGAAATACCAAGTTTTGTCTTGGGAGTGGTGGTGCTTTGAGCTATGAACTGTGGGCCAGAAGGTAGACTGAGGGTAGGGACAGGGTGTAATTGAGATTTGTTTTTTTGGTGTATACTTCTGGATTAACCAGGGGTGGATAGGAACTCCTTCAGGATGCATTGCCCAGTTGTAAACTCTCTGCCGGTCCACATTAGTTAAGGTTGGTTTCTCAGTCACATGTGCTATATTTGTCTCTGGAGGATTTATGTTGCTGATTTGAAGATTAGGGATGGCAGTTGCCAAAATCTGCCTTGTCTTATCCTCATTTGCCTTGCTATTAGTTCTCAAAATGATCTCTCTGGTTTCATGTCCATACCTGTTGATCTGTCTGGGTGTAGCACGTGTAGCAGGAACGGCTTCACTTTCTTGCAGAGATGTTGTATTTACAAGCTGAACTGAGTCAATGTGTTTTGTTTTGCCTTCAAGTTCATTCAAGTTCTCATCTTTTCTGAACGTTGTTATAGGCACTTTAAGAGGGTCCTTTGTGACTGCCATGGCAAAGCTTTCAGTTACTGGGTAATGTGCAGGAGAAACTTCTAAAGTCATTGATGCTGTGACATCTTTGTTTTGGGCTTGAGTATAAGAGTTAGTGGTCATTGCTACACTACTTTTAGGTATCAGTGTCTTGACTGGAGACTGAGTGAATGGCACTGCTGTAGAGGGAGCTAGGGTGAAATTTGGTCTCTTTGGACGTGGTCTACGTGAAGGAGGCCTACGCTGCCTATATGGTAATCTTCGTCTTTGGTTCCAGATGGAATTATTGTTTGCCCTTATTTTCTCTTCTATTGTCTGTCTGTCTACCTGTTTTACCAGCTGAGTCTCATGTTCAGGTACTGTTGTTGTGTCTATGTGTTCTAAAGTAAAATCTGAAATGTTATAATCACTTTTCTTGTGTTTAGATTTTTCTCCCTGTGTAGTTTCTTGTACGTGCTCATTGTGGGGTGGTGGTTCCAGCTGTTTCGCATTAAAATGTTGGATGCTTGAACTTGCGCTGGCATTGCTAGCTGTAACATCTGTTTTAGTCGTTTTAAAGGTATCAGCCAAAGTTTTGGTGGTTGTAATCAGTGAAGACTCAGTCAATGTTTTCAGTGTTTTTGTCATTTCTAGATGCGTCGTGACTGGTGGCATGGTTGAGAGTTTAGCATTAGCTTTTGCAAGAATCTGCTCCCAGCGGCTGGGATCAAGCTCTTTGACAGAGTTATTAGGTCTTCTCACACTCTCTTTGATTTTCTTTCCTTTTGGATTTTGTCGGACGATGCCCCCTCTGTGTTTTCCATTGACCCTCTGAGGTGTGTGTTTAGCAGTTGGTCTTTTGATTTCTTCGTATCCTGACCCTTCACTGTCCTCATTTTCAAAAAGCAGTAATTCACCCATCGATACCGTAACACCTCTTTGTGCATCTTCCTTTTCACCAGTAACAGCAATTAGATGAGTCAACATATCAGCCCCAAAGAGGTTAGCTGCTAAACAACTATAATCTCCGGCATCCTCGTAAGTCACTTTTTTGATGATCAAAGTGTTGTTCTTTGATACATACACCCTTCCTTTCATGTCTGATGCTTTAAGAATCTGATTGTTTGGTAGGAACCATCTTGTCTCAATTGGATGAGGAGAAGTTACAAAACAGGTAAGACTAAGAGTGTCCCCATTCTCCACAGATATCTTCTTTCCATTTAAATCACTGGGACTTAAGAGACGCATCCTGACTATAAGTCTATAGGTGACGATGTCCACATTAGTGTCAGTCCTCACAAAGCAATGATACAGTCCAGAGTCTGCAATACTTGTATTTTTGATAACTAGTCTGTTATTCTCCAGCCTTAATTTATGGGAATCAGTTTGATCCACTGTTGTTAAGTCTGGAAGCATCCACTCCACAGGCTGATGCCCCGAGCTTAGCACACTGCAATCCAGACTGACCTCAGAGTGTTCTAGCACTGACTGGATTCTCCCCGGGGCTCCTCTTTGGATCATAGCCCAGGAGGAGACCACATCCTCCTCACCCCCTCTTCCAATGATGTGCTTTGATATAAAAGTAGAGAAGTTCAGCACCAGTTTTTTAGTTGTTGTTTTGCGCCGGTTCAGCTGAAGGGTGAACCCTTGGTTGTAAAAGCCAGGCTGGTTCAGCCATCAAGTGTCCTTTGAGCTCTGTAAAATATGGTGATTCCTCATTTGAGGCTTGAGAGTACTGAAAAGTCACCTTTGAAGAATTCCCATGTCTGGTTCCCCGTTCCAAAATGGCTGGGCTCTCGTAGTAGTAGGCAACCAACCTCCACAGGTTCTGAAGAGCATCTCTATCGATATCACACTCCAGAAGTGTCCGTAGAGTCACATTTACAGCAATCTCATCTGTTCTCCTCACTGGCTCCCACCCCATGGAGGTGTCTTCAACAGGACGTGTTACATTACATGCCACATGTGCCCGATTCCCATGACTGTCAGAGAGAATGAATGTCAGATGGCCAAGAGGACGCTCCAGACCCTTGATGTAGGGGGCATCTGGCTCCTGATTTTCCCAAATGCTACTCTCCCCAATTTTAAGAGGGGATTGAAGGGAGGGTTGGTCACAGGTGAGCTGGCTGGTTGAGAGCTGCAAGATCTGGCTGTTGTTCAAAGGCTTTGGTGAGGCACATGCAGCACAGTTGCCAGCATCTCCAGAGTCACGGTCCTTTTTGCACTTAATAACTCCTGTAAAGAGAGGGATAGAGAATGTAAATAATAAAAAAAACACATTTGTTTTGCTTGTAGTTATTTGCAGTCAGTTGGAGTCAGTACTTCTCATTCAACCTTAAATGTTGTGTAACAATACAATGCATCTAGGACAGTGATGATAAATGTAACAATTTTGAGTAAATGATGTATAAACACTATATGTGAAGTCCTTTATATTTGTGAGCAATGGGATTTCATTCATTGCCATTACAAAACAAATCTGAGTAAGTAGTGCAAAGTGTGGAAAATACAATCAAAGAAGTTTCACCCTCATGATTTTTGTCCCACTCCAACAACCAGTGTAAGTGGCAGTCACAGGCCCAGGGGTTTCCATGTAGAGAGAGGACTTCTAGCCTGTCTAAGTGCTGCAGACTTCCAGGCAGCAGGTATTCTAGTTGGTTGTCTGCCAGGTGCAGATGCCGCAATCCTGAGCTCCAAAATGTACCCAAGACTGAGACAGTAATAAATGTGTGAGGGTGGAGGTCCTGCAGTCTGTTCCCCTCCAGTTGCAATACTTTTAATGATGTGAGTCCATTAAATGAAAAAGGTTCAATGAAGTCAATGAGGTTGTGGTCTAAATGAAGCCGTACAAGGCTGGTCAAGCCCTCGAACAAGCTGGGGTCAACTCTTTTGAGTTTGTTGTAGCTCAGCTTGAGTATCTGTGCCAATAAAGAACAGCAATTATGCCCCAATGCAACTTTAAAGTCATGTATCTTAACTATTTATAGAATATTAGAGACACAAATATGCTACAGTACAGTAGATGGGTATAATGTGTTTGATGTGCCTCATATGAACTTATACCTGGAGGGAACGGAGGTGGTACAAGGATCCGGAAGAGACAGAGGAGATATCGTTTCCATGGAGCATGAGCATTTCCAATTGCCGCAGGTTTGCAAAATCAGAAGACCCAACCGTGCCAATGCTGTTATAGCTTTACAGTAAGCAAAGATAGTGGTAAAAAAATGTTAGCTTAAAACATATCGCATCGATTACCCTTTAATTTTGTGAAATGCAGAGTAATCAGCACCAATCATTTCTTAATTTTAATCAGTAAACATTAGGGATGGGAAGATTCCCCGATTCGCTCGGTGGATCGGCTAAAAAAGCTAATGATGCGAATGCGATGCATCGGTTTAAAAAGTGTGCATCGGATACATGTTGGCATTTGAATCGAGATGCATCGTTTCTAACATATTTGCATCGGTACAATCCAATTTATTTATATATAATTACTAGTGGATGTGATACACTTTTATTGTTTAGAAAGTGACCAATATTTTATGTGTAGATTGATTGCTCCTCTCAAAACTGTGTCTCAAGCTTGTTCTCTCATCACGGCTGCGAGTGAACATGACGAATCACAACAGCACTGAGACTTGAGGAAAACGCGGGGATTAGAATCCAAAACCTGACTTGAAATAACCTAACAAATCAATCTGGGCTAAAGCGGTTATAAACGGCAATGTAAGTTCACATAATCTAACAAATTTGTGCATGCTTATTCTTAAGCAGCCCTTAATGTCAATCATGGATCAAATCGATCCACCATGGCAAACAGCGAATACCCTATATTTGTGCTATTTAATGCATTTGAGACGTTTTGTTTTCCTCATGTCACAAGTATATATTTTTATATTTAGTTTGACATGTCACGAGTATATTTTTCCTCTGTAAATGTTAGAAAGTCATGCAAATATGTGACCCTGGACTACAAAATCAGTCTTAAGCCGCTGGGGTATATTTGTAGGAATAGCCAAAAATACATTGTATGTGTCAAAATTATAGATTTTTATTTTATGCCAAAAATCATTAGGACATTCCTAATGAATCATGTTCCATGAAGATATTTTGTAATTTTTTTTTACAGTAAACATATCAAAACTTAATTTTTGATTAGTAATATGCGTTGCTAAGTACTTCATTTGGACAACCTAAAGGCGATTTTCTCAATATTTAGATTTATTTGCACCCTCAGATTCCAGATTTTTCAAATAGTTGTATCTTGTTGTCCGATCCTAACAAACCATTACACCAATGGAAAGCGTATTTATTCAGCTATTTATTCAGCTATGTATACATCTCAATTTAGAAAAAAACTGACACTTAAGACTGGTTTTGTGGTCCAGGGTCACATATATCCATTTTGCTGTCAGGAGTGGACGAGCGCTGCTGCGCGCTAAACAGACGGAGCGCAATAATTTTGAGTCAAATATGCATTTTATGATAGCAGTAACTGTAAAGAGACTATTGTAATGGGTAGATAAAATGTAATCTAATACAGGCATAATTACTAAGCTCAGATGAGTTGATGTGTGTTTCTTATAGCAGTTAAAATATAGTTTTAATTTAGTGATTTTAACTTTTAGTGTAGTGATTAATGCTTTAAAGAGCAATATTATATTGTAATGTTCTAATGCTATCTGTTCTAACTATAAAAGGTACAGCTGTCATAAAACCAGAGAGAAAGGCTGCATGGTTATGATAGTATGTTAGATAGTCAGTGGTAATATATCAGATTACAAAATATTTAGGAGCACCTGTGCAACTGACCCGATCAGCATATTTGTGTTTGCGCTGAGTGAGCTTCAAAGGTTTCTAATGTACTTGCTTTTGCAATTGAGTAATGTATCACAGACAGACATATCCTCTTATTATAACAAACAAAGTGTGGACGGAGTGTAGCCTAAATAAGAGATTAATTTAATGTGCAGTGTAAGGATGAACTAAGATGAGTGACAGCTTTTAATGATTATTAAGGGAGTTTGCAAATGTGATATTGTTTTAATACAACAGTTAATTAAACAAGAAGTTAATATTAAGTGACTAATATTGTCTGACTACAACACTATGGCCTTATGTTGCTCTATTTCGTCAACGAAAATAGTTTCAAACAAAGTCTTAGCTGAGCCACTGCGTATCTTCATTCAAACACAGCAGTGTTTCGTTTATGAATGAACTGCGTTTTTAAACGAATCTAGTGAGTTAATGATTCAATTAACCATTCATAAAGACAGTCATATGCTTCGTTCCTGAATTTATCAGCTGTTCAAACGAATCAATCGAATGAATGATACAGTGATCAATTCAGTGACTTGCCGCCACCTAGCCTACTGGCAGTTTTAGTAAAAATGTTTAAGTATATTTTTTCTGTTATTTAAATCATTTAATATGTCTATATTCAAAAATAAATAAAATATCAAAGTATCTGAGCCTCGTTAATCATCTGAAAATACACCTACAAGGCACTTGTGTGTTCTTCTTTGCCACCTCTGTAGACAGTAAAAATGTATTACTTAAATACTGATTTCATTTGATTGTTAACTTATTCTTAATTTACTTCTTGTTCTTCTTGTTTCTATTCTGTTGTTTTAATTAAAAAAATATATTGTTTTAATTAGAAATGTTAAAAATCGTATATATATATATATATATATATATATATTTTTTTTACATAAAAGATAACTTTTAATAAAGGTAAAAACAAAATTCCCTGTAAATCACGTTAAGGAGTCAAATATTGCCTCATAATGGAAAGTTTAATTTTGATCAGAATTTTTTATTATTGAAAAGAAGGTGCTCCTAAATTTTTTACTGTGGTTCTAATTTTTTTTAAGTAGAATTATCCAGAGTAGAATGATACTTAACCAAGTCCAAGAGTTAAGAATTAAGATAAAAATTATTGTTCAAGTGTAGTGTAATTTAAATATTGTCCATAAAATATCTTTATTTCATAAAAAGTATATTTTTATTTCATTAGAAAATATAGATGTCCACAGTGGTCTCAAAGTCCCAAGTCCTGAAGTAATTTTCCAAATTTGAGTATGAAATCACAAAATAGGCTCCTGTAAGCCATCATGGCACGTTCCCAAAATTGCAACTATGGTGCTCTAAAACGCCAATTGGTATTCTATTTAGAATTTATTATATGAACACGAATGTACTTACTTTGTACATTATGTACATAATTTATTTTCCTTTGAGGGTCACATCACCTGAAAGCTGCCCCCCCCACTTTTAAAATGGCTGCTACGCCCCTGATCATTGCATTCTTATTGGTCAGTGAGCTCAGCTTTAAAGTTTGCCTGTTTAAAGTTTGCCTAAAGTATACTTTAGCTTGACAGTTTGCCTGCCCTGAACCAGGTTAGCTTTCCAGCATAAGTAGCCACAGTGACTGATCTTTATTAAATTTGCTTTATGGAACCAAATCATTTGACAGTGAGTCAGACTAACTGAAATAAGCCTGGTCTATTTGGTAAACTTGTTTTATGAAAAGGCCTCGAGGCGTTAGAAGTCAGAAGACACAAGTTAATTATGATTTGCTGTCTGTCTGATCCAAATAAATAAAAATGATCATATTTTTTTCCATTGCATCAAATCGCATTGTGTTGAATCGAATCGAACATTTTCAATGGAGCTAAAAAGGACATAATTGAATGTTATGACTTTTATCCAACTGGTGTTTTGATGATTTTTAGGTGCTGTATGAAGTCAGTTCTCATCTAGTTGCAACATTAACCACAGGTGTAGCTCAACACATTAAAGTGATAGTTCACCCAAAAATAAAATATGACTTTCTTTCTTCTGTGGAACACAAAAGAATATATTCTGAAAAATGTTGGTTCCAAACAGTTCTGGTTACCATTGACTTACATTGACTTAAAAAAAATATACTATTTTGTGTTCCACAGAAGAAAGTCATACAGTTTGGGAACAACATGACCTATTCCCAACCACAAAGTGTAATATATATATATATTTTCATTTTAAGTCTATAATTTTCTAAAGACAACAACACAGTATCCTACCCTAGGTTGAGTCTCTCTGTGTCCTTGGGTAGGTTTTGTGGGGCAGAGGGTAGGTGACGGAAGGTACAGTGCACCTCTTTAGGGCTGGGACAACTGCAGGACCTCGGACACGCATAGAGGCATGACGGCAAGATGAACAGCAGGCAAGATGCCAACATTAAGAGAGCAGGTACACCCACTGGAGCCATGTCCCTCTCATGCCATTATCTGATTTAGAAACAGTGTGACTGCAAAGCAGAGTTTTACATCGCATACAATGTAAACAATTTGTTGATACAGCAATCAGTCTGCAATTTTAAAACAACTTACAGTAAAAAGCAAGCAAATCACTGAACATTTGAATTTATGTTGAATGTCTCATATAAGCCTTTTTTTTAGATGTCATGTGACAATACTTTTGAAGTATGATGACTCATCAACATCTGAAAGTTGTGCACATGCCTGACTCGCACGCATAACATATTGCAACATATTGTTAGTCTGTCATGATTTTTTTAACCACTGATGTCTCTTTGAGAGGATAATTCTAATTCTAATTCAAGAAACATATTACATATCAATTAAGTTGATACATGTTACACATTTAAAGTAATCAATTAAAATAAAAACACTGTGCAAGTAAATATTGTTTCACCAAATAATTTAAAATGTATTACTATTAATCTGTAGACACTGTGATGTAATTTTTACTAAATACTGTATGATTACTGCACATATTTATGAATATTTAGAGTTTTGTACATACATCAATTATATTGTTATATTTTTGTGTAGTATCTGTCCTTCCCCACAGAGCTGCTGAGCCCACACACAAATAAATCATTGCTTAAGTGTCTCAGGAAGAGCATTGCATGGGTTTCCTACCACAAGCTGGCAACTCATCCACAGTTTAATTACACAAACTACATTTAAGAGGAAGAAGACAATTGCTGCACTTCCTAAATACAATAATATTTGGATTCCAAGGCTAAGAAAGATGGTAATGCCTCTGTTTTGCATTTTTATTACTTTTCCTTTCTGCCAGCTTAGGTCGCTCATATCTGTTGTTTAGTGCAGAGCGGCCAAAAGGTGAAACGTCAGGCATGATTTATTCATCTGACAGAGGCCCGATAATGACCCATGATGACTCAGACCATTTTGGACAATTTTATTCCCACCTCATTCCTGTCTCTTTCACGCTTTCATGTTTGCAACACCAGCCTGTAAATAAACAAGCAATTTACATCCAGTATTTTCTGGCTTGGTATTTGAATGCATTATGATTGACAACTGTTTCACAGAAAACTACTTGCACTCCCCCTCTAAACTCATGTTATACATTAATATTTATCTTTCCATAGTGGTAGCTTATGCAATAAAGCACAATCACAAGTTTCCTATATCTTGCAAAGGAAAGGGTCTCTAGTAATATAAAATGTTTATACAAATTAGTTCTGTTTTGAGGGCATAAATTATGTTAAAATTAATTCTTTGGTGGCTTGAATTACTGTAGAATACTGGCTGATTGCCCTGAAGATTTGCTTCACTTTTAAAATATTAACTGAATTCATACATAATTATATCAAAGATATTTTTAAGATCATCAAACCTCAACACTTTTTTTGAAGTTAACTTCTGCTCATGATTCAGTTCTCTTTAATATGTTAGGTCATAAGTCAAAATTTGTGTGAATTTATTTGAATAGGATACATTTCAGATCAACTAATGTCCAAGGGGAACTACAGTGAACTTTTCAATATGCAATGGAATATTTATGACCAAGAAACTTCAGAAGAAGAAAAAAAATGGCATGCTATTTCTGATAATTAGATGCTGAGACAGATCTCAACTTGAGTATCTTTGAACAAATATCACGTCTTACCTCAAGATTCCTGTTGAGAAAACGTTACAGGTGGAGACGAAGTGAGTAATTGTTTGCAGATGACTCGCAAAAGTTATTTTGTAATTTTGTTTATCCCTGTACTTGACTGAGCAAATTCTGTTGGGAAGTCCGAGTGATGGAGGCTTATCTGGAGAAAGTCAGACTCCAGAAGCTGCAGTCAGCTACATCTGGAGAAGTGCTTAACTCCCACCTACACTCCTCCTCTGAGCTGGCCTGTACAGGGGGAGGGAATGCCGAGAGACTTGGCTTATATCCATCCCCTCTCTTCCTCCATTACCTGCGCTGTAACTGAAGCGGTTTCTTTCATGAGGTTTCTCTTCTTTCTTGTGCCTGCCCTTTGTTCTCTTCTAACACCACTCATCTCTTACTCACTGTTCTGTTTTCTCATTTTTAAACACATGAGTTCATGCATATGCACACACATGCTCACCTCAGTGTCTCACTCACACTCCTATTCTGTTTCAGACATTCACATTCTGTTTATCATTCCCCCCTCTGCTCTGTCTCCAGCTGTTGTTCCGTGAACTTTTTAAAGGCCTCAAGAGCTTATTTTCTAAAGCATAATTAATGCATGATAGACTAATTGCCAGTGACAAAACTATTGTTTGCAAAATATGAATCAAATCAATTAGTCATAAAATAATTTAATTGGAAAAAGTAACACAAAAGTCCACTGTCAAAAATGCACAATATAGTTGTTCTCATTTTTGTTTTTGCAAACTGAAGGACAAATCTAATTGTTTTTCTTTGGTTGTCAACAGCATCTGTGGCATGTTGTCATATGCCACAAAAAAATATTTTAACTTGTCCCTCAGTAATGCATTTACAATGGAAGCCAAGTTTGTATTTTATTAAAGTGCTATATTAAATATACTAAGGGCTTTTTTAATTCTTCTATACAGAAATGTGTATTAATCAGTTTACAAAGGCTATTTTAGTGGCATGACATCTGATTTAGATGCATGGACTATTGCACCTAATTGGAGTAGAGTGACTTTCTGGTATTACTCTAAAAAGTGAAAGTTTCTGGTTTTACATTATTATGGCAGCAGACAAGGTTAGTAAATAAGGGATGATTTATGTACAGTGCACTGGTCAATAATACGACACATATCTGACTGTACATACTGTACAACTCAACAATTAAAATAAAATAAAACCATTAAATAGTGATCCGAGAGTACTTTTTAATTATAGCCCACTACAATGCACAAAACAATCTGCCTAGCAACAAGATGAACACTGCAACAATATTACAGTAATACACTGAAGTCGTCTGAGGTTATTTTCACTACAACTGATAACTGTGTGAGACACAAGATGGTGCCAACTGCAGTTGTATGAAATAAAAGAGAGTGAATTTGCACACTAAGTGCAGCAAAAGTGCTTTGGAGGTCAGCTTCTGACAAGACGCAGGAATTTTGAACCCTTGAACCCATTTCTACACATGCTATGCCCCATAAGCAGATCATCTGAAAACCTATGAATGAGATTATATTAATTAATATGAATTAACCACCAATGTGCCAAAATGAGATTGTGTTGGTATTAGGGGTGATTTTGGATAGAGCCCGAGTGTAGTATGAGAGATGTAAAAATACCGGTGGTTTCAGTTCGGATGAGTGGACTGATAAACAGCATTGCCTTTGACAACAGGGACTATAAGTGAAAGTGACGTGACATACAGCCAAGTATGGTGATCCATACTCGGAATTCATGCTCTGCATTTACCCATCCAAGTGCACACACATAGCAGTGAACACACACCTGGAGCAGTGGGCTATGAGGAAAAATTTGACCGTGATTGACCAGCATCAAGTATTCCTGCTATCAGTATGTTGATGGTGAAGAAATAGGTTAATAATGAATACCAGCCATTTAATTTTCACAAACAAACAAATTAAATTAAATTGCAACTTAAAAACTTCTAGGAGGCCACTGTAAACACAACAATTCCAAAGCATGCAGACAACTGACAAAAAGAAGAAAATCATAGGACAATGAACTGAACCAAATAGACTAAGTGCACAAGGAAACATCAAAGAAACTGAACTCACATACAGTGATCATACCATGCATGTGCAACACATCAAGGCATGATGCAATAATCATGCACTAACAAATGAAAGAGTGAGGACAACTAACTGAACCAACAACTAACAAGATTTTGATCCATGGCAGAGTCTTGTGGATTTATTTCAGAAACAGTATGTTTAGATCTATCTATCTATCTATCTATCTATCTATCTATCTATCTATCTATCTATCTATCTATCTATCTATCTATCTATCTATCTATCTATCTATCTATCTATCTATCTATCTATCTATCTATCTATCTATCGCCATGCCAATACTCCACATTAACACAAACCTGTGCTAGCAGTGCAAAAACAATACTTTGTAGTTGTCCTGTCAGTTTGTGCTCATCAATAAGGCTGCATTCCTCCCTTTCTTGCACCCTGTGGAGCGCATATGGATCCTTCATTTTGCTTTCTTTTCACGATCCCCCCTCTCTCTCTCTGCTGTCCTCCAACAGCGGGAGGAAATGCATGCTTTTCATCATTCCAGCCTTGTCTCTAAGCCACAGCTGGCAAATTAATTTAGGTGCTTTCTACACTGCAGCTCAGAGTCGCATTTGAACGCAGAGCATGGAGCCAAAACAATCATATAGTCGAGGGAAACCTTGAGAAACCTTTACCAGAGGACACACAGATCATTTGAACACACTGTCTACTTCCTGAATAGGTAGGCTAATGAGATGCCCAAAATCACAATGGGGCCTCCTATCCCCAAACAAAAAAAAGAGTCATGACATAACAAAGCATAGTATACATGGAACAAGTTGGTCTTTTGCCCAGTGAGTTATTATGCTTTCAATTGTGATAAAGCATTGCTTAATACTGTAATTGACACTTTCAATTGTTACTGCACGCTAAATGGGCTCGTTTTGGCACTTTAAATAATGTTAAACACACCGAAGAAATATTAATTATCAAGCTTAGGAGGTGAATGCGAGCACTCAATAAAGCATGTGGTCTGTGAGCACTCTCACCTTACAAAAATAAGCTTCTGTTACATTTCCCACAGCATTCTTCTCAGCACTGGCAAATAGCTTTAAGCCTCAATATTAATACTACTAAAATACTTCTAGAGTAATCACAGCTGTGCAGAGTGGGCCCACTAAGTTCTTCTATGGCATAGTCTACTTACTGGGTCTGGAGAGGGGGCCCATACATAAAAAATAGGAAATTTAATAAAGGCCCTGAGATTAATTTTCTAAGAAGTTTTTATTAATCTCAAGTTTCAGTTAACTCTGGAAGTATTTGTGAAATGAAAAAGCATTTTGGAAGGAGGTTACATAAAACAATGCAATGGTAAATGTGTGTTATTTTTTATTTTATTAAGAACAGCTTGAAGCGCCCTGTTGGTGGCTGGAGAAGAGGCTTTGCATAATATCTCATTATACAACTCATTATACGCCAGAGCAGAGGCAAAGAGCACTGAGAAATTCAATTACAGCTTAGCCAACCGCCTGAAAACATACTATTTTGAGGCCAAATGTGTGATTGGTGGTACACACTTGTGTCGGCTGGAAATGTGGTGATACAACTAAGCATCTTTTATTTTATTTTTTTTATTCTATATGTGACTCTGGACCATAAAATCAGTCATAAGTAGTATGGGTATATTTGTAGCAATAGTAAAGTAAAGATCATGTTCCATGGAGATATTTTGTAAATTTCCTACCGAAACCATATTAAAAACGATTTTCTCAAGATTTTGATGTTTTTGCAACCTCAGATTCCAGATTTTCAAATAGTTGTATCTCAAGCAAATATTGTCCTATCCTAACAAACCATACATCAATGGAAAGCTTATTTATTCAGCTTTGATATGGAATATTTTGATATAGAATATATATAGAATATGGTCCAGGGTCACATATGGTCTCGAATTTCAGTGACAAAAGGTTTCTGAATTTTTTTCCCTTTATTTACAGAAATTATAGTCTCAATCATCTTGCCCAACTACATTTTGGGAGAGATTTGTCTAATGTGACAAATCTGTGACAAAATGACTCTTAAATATGCAATGTATTTGAAAAAAAAACACAGTACAAACAGTAAAATTTGAGAGTCACAACTGATAGTAAATATGGTTGTCAGTCATAAACACTGACTATGTGAACGTAGTTGTACTTGAGTAGGGGAAATATGTAATTTTGAAGCAATCAGAAACCACACATTCTGCTTCCTTGTTACTCCTTGTCACAGCATTCTGCTTCCTTGTTACTCCAAACTTAACTCAATAACAACTTTTTAGTCATTGACAAAAACTAGAAATGGCAGATGGTGAATCCTTGGCTTAAGAAAGTACACACATAAGAAATGGGGCTTTTAGGAAAACTACTTTACATGTCCCCTGAGCAGTTGTATAACCAGTGTTGTTAGTAATAGTTGTGTTATGGACAATAGTTGTGTTATGCCCACTCCTGTCCTCCCTGTACACACACATGACTGTACAGCTACACACAGCTCCAATGTCATCGTTAAATTTGCTGATGACACAACGGTGATAGGCCTGATCACTGACAACGATGAGATGGCCTACAGAGAGGAGGTGAGTACCCTGACTAAATGGTGCCAGGAGAACCACCTCTCACTCAACATCGACAAGACCAAGGAGCTGGTGGTGGATTTCAGGAGACAGAGCAGAGAACACACACCCATCACCATCGACAAGACACCTGTGGAGCGGGTGAGCAGCTTTAAGTTCCTCGGCGTTCACATCACTGAGGATCTCACATGGTCTGCTCACACAGATGCAGTGCTGAAGAAGGCACATCAGCGCCTCTTCTTCCTGAGACGGCTGAGGAAGTTTGGAACAAGCCCCAGAATCCTCAGATCCTTCTACACCTGCACTGTGGAGAGCATCCTGACCGGCTGCATCACCGCCTGGTTTGGAAACAGCACCGCTGGCAACCGCAGGGCTCTGCAAAGGGACGTGCAAACTGCCCGCCACATTGTTGAAGGTGAGCTTCCCTCCCTCCAGGATATCTACACCAGGCGGTGTACAAGGAAAGCCCGGAGGATTATCAAAGACTCCAGCCACCCGTCCCACAGACTGCTCTCTCTGCTGCCCTCAGGGAGACGTCTCCGCAGCATCCGATCCCGCACTAGCCGACTGAGGGATAGCTTTTTCCCTCAGGCTATCAGGCTAATGAACAGTCAGAACTAATTCACCCTACATCACACTCCCACTCACACAACATGCCATGTACTGCACATTAACACAGTTCCACTGGACTACACGCACACACTGCACTAACACAACCTATCTGATATCACTGGATACCATACAATGCACATCCACGACATTGCATATGTATAATCTGTTGCACCTTTGCACAACTATCTGCTGCACAATTAATCTGTTGTATAATGTATAATCTGTTGCACCTTCACACATTACTATGCATAGATGTGTACATAATGTAGAATGTGTACATACGGTGTATAATGTGTATTGATAACTAAGTATGTCTTTATAGTACACTGTGTGTACTGAGTATATGTATGTGTTTTTTTTGCTCATTGTCTTCTGTACAGTCTGTAAGTATGTACTGTCTATATGTAAATTGTTTTTTTGCACTGTCTGGAGCACGCTCTCAAGAATTTCACTCACCAAGGCACTTGTGCTGTGGTGATGTGACAATAAAAGTGATTTGATTTGATTTGATATGATATGTCAGCATGACTATGATTACCTTGTGATACTGCATCATTGATAATTACATAGGTTTATTAGTATGCGTTAGCAGATATTAACATACTGGTCATTGTAGCTAATAAGGGACATTGAGAGGCTAGCACCATGATAACTTTGAGATTTCAGTATGTGATTTGTGGTGTAGGCGGACATCGTGGGCAGCAGGCATTGAGCCAAGTAGCCTCTGGCTGCCACCAAACGCAGAAGTCAGATTTCTCCGGGCTTCTCTGCTCATTAACCGGGCTGAACATGATACCAATGAGTGCTGATCTAGCATGATATCCTGTGCCTGAAATCCTAACAAACCAGTGAGATATAGCTCAACAGATCACAGATATATATTATTTCCCATAGGAAGTTGACTCTATTTGTGCTGAAGGCTTTCTAATGTGCTGGATAAAGTTCACTGTGCGTAATCAAGTGTCTTTCTGCCTTGGCTCTCTCATGTAGGCTATGCTGTTATTAGTGCTGCAACTGGGTTCATGTTCTAGAACCAATCAGTTTTATGTATCCTCTGTACTTTAAAGCTCTTTGAGTCAGAATCAATATTACTTGATTCAATACGGTGATTGTTGTTTAGAGAAGTGGCTGGATGGAACACATGTGTTAGCTTTGATCATAACAAATAACAAACGAGTCTTAGTATGTTAAAAGCTGACCAAAGAAATTGAAGGAAAACATTTCTGTCAATATTTAATCACCCTTATGTTGGTCAAAACCTGTATGACTTCAGAAGAACATCATCTGAGCATATGAATACAATAATTAAATCAATAAATATAGTGTGTGTGTGTGCTTTATAAATATAATTCTACAAATACTACTGTTTTTGTGTCACCAAATGTTGTTTTAAGAAAAGCTTTTAAGAGAATATAGTTGTTTAAGATTAAAACATGCATTATTTGCAAAGAAAGTGCCTATTTTAAAATTTGCTTCAATATTTTGGAGATGTGGGCGGACATTTAACCCCTTAACTGTCACTCACAGTTTTGAACATAGACATTATAGTGCACTATCCAAACTTAAATTTTTATAAATCATGAACGAAAACATTTTTGAACATGATTTTGATGTACCATATTATTGGTAATGCAATGTCTGATTTTAAAATGGGTTTCAAAGGATGAATTTTGAGATTTTAATTTTTCAAGTGATATATAAATTCTTATGATTTCTAAAGTGTGAAGAAAAAAAGGCAACTAAGAATATTGTCTGTGACAAAGGTCAGAACTCCTGTTATGATGTAGATTTTTCAGGTGCACTCTTGTCATAAATTAATCTATTCAATTTTCCTACATAATTATTTTTTACAAAAATAAGTGTTACAATATCTATTTAGGAGTTTTAGACCTTTCCAATGATATATAGTTTGTCATGATTAGATTAGGATTTAATTGTAATATAGTGAAGTAAACTTAGGCATCCCACAAGGTGGACGGGGTTAAACTAATGTTTTATTATGAATGTGAGATTGGGGTGAAGAATGAAAGCTGTATTAGATGCAGGTAATCACTCGCTCAGTCCATATTTCTTTCATAATGCATTACTCTAAATAATAAATTAAGCTTTCAACTTTAATGATCAACTCAGTGATTGAGTAGTTCATTTTTGAATTAGTAATGGAGGCTTGGGCTCATCTGTTAAACCGTCAGCTTGAGAATTGAATCCGAGGCAGAAGGCAGTAGTTCAACCCACACTAGGGTCCTTTTTAAAGATACATACTTGTGGCATCAAACTCTTTTAAATGCCATATCAACACTCAGAGCCATGCGATATAGCTCTATATCAGGACGGTTTTGATCAATGTGGCCTTGTACCTGCGTCCAAATCATATCAGTGCTGATATGCATGACTATGAGTGTGATATTGCTCATATATCAATAACTGATGTCATTATTAATAGAATTGGGAAGTTATGACTAAATTAATATCTCAGTCCATGAGTCTACCCTTGTTCTTACTCTATGCCTTGTTGCCTTGTCTACATGTATAGCTACCCCCGATTATTATTGGTATAACCCCACTGTTTTAGATGTAATTTCTTGTTATTAAAATGCATCTATTAAAGGTTCTTGAAGACATACGAGACCAGGTAAATAATGGTCCTGTTTTGAATAAAAGTGAGGAGACCCTTGGAAGAGTGCAATTATTTCCTGTTTGTTTGGCTGCAGGTTAAGTGTTTAGTGGCTCTCCCTTGATAAACAGTATTTAGTCACACACTGCTAATAACTTGAAATTGCGGCCAGATGTGTGATTTCCTCAGAGCCACGACCTTTATTGCTGCAATAAAAACAACATACTTTTTTGAGATTACTTGAATCATTTTCATATCTACTGGCTGTTTTTGTCATTATCAAAAGGAGTAATAATACAGCTTGTGACTTCCCCAAATAACAGCAGCCAATTATTTAATCTCTGTGCCAAATTACCCAAATGGATTCAATAAAGCATTCCATGGCTTCTAATATTCCTATTTATTTACTTTTCACTTTGTGATTATAATTAGGTCTAATGAAAGTGCGAGGACTTCTCGGATTCTGATTAGAAAAACCTCAGTCCTCACCCAGAAGGTACTGAAAAGACCTCCAGGGCCTGTTTGCATGAGACACCTTTCATTTTTGTCTGAGGTCTCACTTATCACCAGCAGTAGAGAATCAAAAGTTTAATCAACAAATTAGACCGGAGATTGCTGGACAACGTTATTGGAAGAGACAGACTCTGAGGTTTGTCAGGACTCTATGGTTGATGGCTTAGCTCTGGGCAATAAGCACTGATAATTCATTAGCTTCTCACTGAGGACCATCCATTACACTCCTACCAGGTGCTCATTAATTTCCATAGAAGCGATGCATCATCAATTCTGTCTTCTCTCAAGTGTGTGGCAAGTTCATTTACAACCTGTAGAAGTGTGGAAGGGGAAACTTCTCCAAGGGCTTGAAGGAAACAGCAAGTGGTATTTATAGCTATCAAAACAAAGGGAAGGGGGATTAATGGCAATGTTGTGAGCAATTGTGTGCAATAAAGAAGATGGAAGAACGTCCTGAGGGGAGGCAAAGTTGCTTGAATGCTTTGGTTAATATTTGTTTGCAGAAGACACATGAAGACTTGAGAATGAATGCTTATGTGTTTTACTGGGCTTCATTTCTCTCCATCTTTTATCTTTTCAGCAGCTTATTTTCATTGATCTACATTTGCAAGTTTGAGGTTTATCATCATTTACACTACCGGGCCGTTGAATGCTTGAATTTGATTGGCTGACGAACGTTCTGAGGTGTGCAATTATTTTCAGGAAAACGCACGGCGAACGTAGTTCCAGGCAGCTCTCTTGACCACATTACAGTTCCGTATCACTTCACCAAATAATTTCTGTTATTTCAAAGGTCTTACAACAGAAAAATAACCAAAACCCACAACGACACTGGCCAAACAAATAAATACATTAAACAAAAGGATAAAATCGACAGATCATATCCATTTTTTGCCACAAAATTACGTTTTATTATGTATGTAAAGCACATAGCCTACTCTCTCTCTCCCGTTCTTGGTCTCTCCCTCACAGACACACATATAGTTTGCACACACCTTAACATAAGCGCTAATGTAGTTAGCACTACTCTGACGATTTTATCAGTAACATAGTTTAAGAACTTAAAAACTACATGACTTCTAACAAGCGAGGTAGCAACAACGGCGCTGTTTGTAAAGAAAATGAACTTAAAGTTCCTACTTCTGTGTTCCTGTGGCTCAGTGGTAGAGCATTGCGTTAGCAACGCAAAAGGTTGTGGGTTCAATTCCCGGGGAACACACATACTGACAAAAAAAAGTATAGCCTGAAAGTAAGTCGCTTTGGATAAAAGCGTCTGTTAAATGCATAAATGTAAATGTAAAGTCTCACTATAGACATTGCTGCCGATCACTGACTCACAGAGGGTAACATTAATCTCTCTCTATCTCTGTCTCATAACTTAGTTATTAACTGCATTAGTCTGCTATCAACGGCTCAAGCCTCTGTTATGGTTTAAAATGACGTCTTTGGAATTAGCAAGGGAGGCGTTAGATGAGATGTGGAAGAAATAATCCTACTCACAATAGAGATTGAAGTAGAAAACCCGGACAAATGCCTTGAAATAATATAATCTGATCGATGTCTTGAGGTGTGGCAACTGAAGTATAAGCGGAATAATTGACTCCGAGCCGTTTAATTATTAGAAAAATAATGCAAACCCGAGGTGTAATGGCCACTCCGCTTCGCGTCGTGACCGCATCACCACCTCGGGTGTGCATTATTTTTCTAATAATTAAACGGCCCCTCGTCAATTATTCCTTACGTATTATATTGCAGTCATTACTCGTGAAGAAGTTTAAAGGTGATGTATCATCTTTAGATGTTCAGTCTCAGTATCTCTATTTATTTTGGAGGACTGTGACCTTGGCTAATAAAAAATAGACAGGTAGTGTAGTCTATAAAATGATCTACAGAAGTTAATTTATGTGTAATGATGAAGAAATATAAATACAAAATTATATAGGTTAGTTAGTAAGAGCAGGAACGATGCATAAACAAGATCGCTTGCACGAATCACAAGGGAAGTAGTGGCTGGATTATAAGGAAACAAGGTCGAACAAGGTTATTGTAGCGCTGCTTGAGTGTAGTAAACTCAGGCATCATTTGTGGAGAGTGGAGTTGGTATTGCATTTAGTAGCAGTTTTAGTTTTCAAACTGTTTTTATTAATAACCTTTGTTTTTATGCTCTTAACCACATTTTGCACATCTAAATTAAATAAACACATTTTTGAATGCCAACATTGCTCCTGTGTTGACATCTCGGTGTGAATCTTCCTTGTGACTGCTCGGGTTGCGGTCACACATGTTCTTATTTCAGTGTTATTGGAAAATGTACTGAAAGTGTAGTTATTACATTCAGTTCAACTGCATAAGTTACAAAGAGTAAACTTAATAAAATGAATGCTGCACATAATTTGCTTTGCATGCTTTCATGTGAGCTCAGTTAATGGTGAATTGAAAGCACCTGTCCTGTGTGGACCACCAATGTCAATGGTGGAAATATTACTATTGGATTAACAACCACTGAGCTTTACAAAACACCAAGGTTTTGACTCATTAACCTACAAAGAAAAATATCCTAAATGTGTTCAGATCAAAGATTGACAATCATGGGCCCTCATGATCACACAACTCGCATATCTAATTTGCTGCAACATACATTAGCCCAGATTCAACAAGGTGGTTTGGTTCCTCGCTTGAAGAACTGTGGAAATGGAAATATGTGTAACAAATACCAGCTGCTGGTTCTTCACTCCTGGCCAATGGACCCCAGCCAGGAGGACAACTCTTGGCATGATAAGTCTGGACAGCTGGGGTGATCTGTCGAGCATTTCCAGAAGAACATAATCCATGGTCTGATGAGGCTGCTGGGCTGTCATGCTCTTCCTATCACTACTGCCTTTAAATCTCTCTGGGATCTGGGTTCTGGGCTCTCCATGCATGTATACACACTCTAACTTTCTGTATACTCTAAATTTTGGGTCCTTAGTTGAGAATATGGCCAAAAAGCCAGCCAAGTTCAACTTAAATACAATGTTTTTTTGCTGAATAAAAACAGCTTTCCACCTGTCAGCTTTGATAGCTCATTCATCAGCTGTGCAGTGTTTCCACAGTGTTATTGCAGAGAGTGAAGGATCAAGGACAGATCGAGTTACTTGCATATAAATTAAACCCAGTGACATTTTTTATAAGGAATTATTCAAAGCATAGACACAATTTTTTTAAAGAATTAAAAACAGTACATTCAAAAAAAAACATAATTCTAGATAATTGAAGTGATTGCTAATGACCTAACCGAAGCAGGAAGAAAAAAAATTGTTACTTTTGTGTCATACAGTTGATCAGACTTAATACTCTATAAAAGTAATCAACAATGAATATATCAAACCCAGAAAACAAAAACACACCAAGGACCTCTCGCCACATTTTAGTATGTCTTTCATGCCAAGGCCTCTAGTTCCTGAGGGAAGAAAACTCTCTTCTTGTTCCCATGCCTCAGAAGGTGTGCCAACAGGTGTTGCCCTGCATACGACACTTCATCACTTCAAGATGAAAACTGTGAAAGGATTTGGCAACTGCACACTTTTAATAACTTCCACCTGCTTCACAGGGGCAAGACCCCTTGTATTGCCGCCTGAGCATCTCTGCTGAGCGTGATTGTCCTTGCCTGAAAAGAGCTTTGTGTGTAGTGCAAGAGGAGCTGAGGAGAAGAACCAATGATAATTGCTTCCATAGGAGAGAGAAGAGGCAAGAGAGATGGGGAATGCTGTGGAACATCTCACGAAAGGTGATCTTGAGGTTACTGGTGTCTTGAAGACGATAAAGGCTCTTGGATGTGCTTCGATGTCTCTAAAGAACTGTCTCATCAGCTTTTATGAGCCTCTTCTGTATATTGGGTTGAGCAGCAGGCTATAGATAATAGTCCCTGGATAACATAGATAGCATGCATGTTAAATGACATAGCACTGCTTTAGGTGGGGTTTTATGGCTGCTGTCAGAGGGCAACTGAACTAAGCAGGGTTCTTCTGGGCTTAGCATAGTGCATATATAGAGTTTACTGGAGAATTTCTCAGAAAAGGCCAGGATTCTACTAAAAAAGCAAAACTCATAAATAGCAAAGTATGTTGTTTTTATGGGCTGAATTACCCAATTTAATTAACAACCAGGCTACAAAGAAATTGTAGGCTTGGTTGTGGATTAATGTCTTGGATCAATGCAAGCAACATTCCCTAGATCAAGAAAATGAAGATTTCTTTGTCATTAGCGGTGCTTTATAAAGGGTTTGTTCACTCAAAAATTAAATTCTGTCAATTACTCACACTAATATCATTCCAATATGCTTTTTGAGTAGAGATGTCCATTATTTTAAGTAATTAGACTCTCATTTCACACAATAGTAGACAAAAGATTCTTGCCATGGCCAATGATACCATAATAGATTTTACATGAAAGAGGCACATAGAGACCAGTCCAAATTCTAGAAAGTTGTCTTATGAAAAGTTCTTAGGAAAGAATGTTATTCTTTCCTAAGAATGTTCCCAATGAAGGCAATTCTTAATTTTTTTCTTGATATGAAAAATGTATTGCAAGTAGCAACCACATAGCAACACGTTCTCTTATTTTCTTAAATTAAAAAATCTAGTTAACAATTTTGCACCATCCAGTATATTTAGTCTAATAGTCATTTTGGGTTTGGTGGATGAATGAGTCTTGGGTCTATATAATGAGTTGCCGAAACGGCAGGCTGTTAGTCTTCAGAGACAGGCCAAGATTCTAGCTAAAGCATATGCTTCATTACAACATGAAGATGGATCTCAGTGGCTTTGGAATCTGTGTAATCAACTCTTTCTGAGATCTGCTGTCAACAGACAATACCAACACTGGGAGAACATCAAACATTTGACAAGCCTCCATCAGGAACTATGATTCTTTCGCCCTACCTGGCATTCTTCAATGGCTGGCCAGCGCTGTGTTTTGGCAGCTGTCCAGACGGATGAAGGCACATCACAGAAAGGATTCTGGTGGAAGAACTGTGCAGTGTAGAGAGAACATACAGCAGGAATTTGACTTCTGGCCCATCTCTAAATGCTGCTGATACCTTCTTCAGCAGGAGATTTTGTTTAAGTGTAGGTGGATATATAGTTTTTTTTTTTGACTGACTGACTAATTATTTTTTACTTTATAACTTTTAGTGTTACTTTAAGTTGTGCAGATCATTTGATGTGTGCTATTTCTTTTTCAAGCAATCAGTCTGACCTTTTTTTTCTATTTCATTTCATCCTGGCAACTACCCTTGCACTCTAAAAGTCTGCAAAAATATGGCCCATATTCCTTACCTAACCCCAACCCTAATGCAAACCTTCTGTATTGATATTCAAAGGATTTTACCCATATTTTAAAATACACATAGCAGAAAATTACCTTTTCTGTTTTTCTACTTTTTATGAAAATATTTAGTTTTTGCGTACTGTGTGCATTATGGTGAAGAGTTTGAATATAAATATAACAAATGGTTAAATTTAAAATATAATACGTTTTTTTAATGTTCACTTGTTGAATTTATGTGATTTCCATTTATTAAAAAATAGGAAAGAACAAAGAGATCTCCAAACTCGGTCTGTGATTCAAATTAGAAAACATTTGAGAATGTAGTTGCCCAAGGTAAAAATCAGATACAGAGAACACTTTTTTTTCTTGTATATGTTATCTACACTTTCCAGATGCTCATTCAGAGTGCGTGTTATTACCTACAGTTCATCCTCAATATCTCCAAACCGCACTACAGTTTCTGCCTGTCAGGATGGCTGTTCACCGGATGGTCCAGGGAGAGTTGATGTGGAAACCATCTGATGTGAAACCCTCAGAGCACACATGTACACCATCCTTCTTATAGGCAGTATAAACAAGCACTGAGCTCCCACAGCACCAGCCATATTCTCTTCCTCTGCTGCTGAGTGCTTTCCACACTCATGTAAGCTCTGATCGCTTTTACAGGAACCAGTATGTGAGATTGTATAGTATCTACTAGCTGTCCCTCATTCAGTTTCTGCTGTCTCAGGAATTCTCAGTCTGTCTATCATAAGTTTGTAAGAAATTAATACTTTTATTCAGCAAAGATGCATTACTTTGGTCAAGAGTGACAGTAAATACCCATACAATGTTACAAGAAATGCCTTTTTCCATTTCTATTGATCAAATAAAATATTCCTCATAAATATTACTCCGCACAACTTGCAACAGTGATAATTAGGAATAGGAAATCGAAAATATTTCTTGAGTATTAAAATGTTACATATTAGAATGATTTCTAAAGGGTTATGTGACATAATATGAAATTCAGCTTTGCATCACACAAATAAATTACAAACCCGATTCCAAAAAAGTTGGGACACTGTACAAATTGTGAATAATTGTGAACATATCAAATGTTGAAAGTGAGACATTTTGAAATGTCATGCCAAATATTGGCTCATTTTGGATTTCATGAGAGATACACATTACAAAAAAGTTGGGACAGGTAGCAATAATAGGCCGGACAAGTTAAATGTACATATAAGGAACAGCTGGAGGACCAATTTGCAACTTATTAGGTCAATTGGCAACATGATTGGGTATAAAAAGAGCCTCTCAGAGTTGCAGTGTCTCTCAGAAGTCAAGATGGGAAGAGGATCACCAATCCCCAAAGCTCCCCAAAGCTGCGGCGAAAAATAGTGGAGCAATATCAGAAAGGAGTTTCTCAGAGAAACATTACAAAGCAAAGAGTTTGAACGTTATCATCATCTACAGTGCATAATATCATCCAAAGATTCAGAGAATCTGGAACAATCTCTGTGCGTAAGGGTCAAGGCCGGAAAACCATACTGGATGCCCGTGATCTTCGGGCCCTTAGACGGCACTGCATCACATACAGGAATGCTACTGTAATGGAAATCACAACATGGGCTCAGTATTCTGGAAATACTTCCAGAAAACATTGTCGGTGAACACAATCCACCGTGCCATTCGCCGTTGCCGGCTAAAACTCTATAGGTCAAAAAAGAAGCCATATCTAAACATGATCCAGAAGCGCAGGCGTTTTCTCTGGGCCAAGGCTCATTTAAAATGGACTGTGGCAAAGTGGAAAACTGTTCTGTGGTCAGACGAATCAAAATTTGAAGTTCTTTTTGGAAAACTGGGATGCCATGTCATCCGGACTAAAGAGGTCAAGGACAACCCAAGTTGTTATCAGCGCTCAGTTCAGAAGCCTGCATCTCTGATGGTATGGGGTTGCATGAGTGCGTGTGGCATGGGCAGCTTACACATCTGGAAAGGCACCATCAATGCTGAAAGGTATATCCAAGTTCTAGAACAACATATGCTCCCATCCAGACGTCGTCTCTTTCAGGGAAGACCTTGCATTTTCCAACATGACAATGCCAGACCACATACTGCATCAATTACAACATCATGGCTGCGTAGAAGAAGGATCCGGGTACTGAAATGGCCAGCCTGCAGTCCAGATCTTTCACCCATAGAAAACATTTGGCGCATCATAAAGAGGAAGATGCGACAAAGAAGACCTAAGACAGTTGAGCAACTAGAAGCCTGTATTAGACAAGAATGGGACAACATTCCTATTCCTAAACTTGAGCAACTTGTCTCCTCAGTCCCCCGTTTGCAGACTGTTATAAAAAGAAGAGGGGATGCCACACAGTGGTAAACATGGCCTTGTCCCACCTTTTTTGAGATGTGTTGATGCCATGAAATTTAAAATCAACTTATTTTTCCCTTAAAATTATAAATTTTCTCAGTTTAAACATTTGATATGTCATCTATATTCTATTGTGAATAAAATATAAGTTTATGAGATTTGTAAATTATTGCATTCCTTTTTTATTCACAATTTGTACAGTGTCCCAACTTTTTTGGAATCGGGTTTGTACATTTTAAAATATATTCAAATAGATATCAGTCATTTTAAATTGTAATAATAGTATTTCTCTCATTATTACAATTTTTTTCTGTATTTTTGATCAAATGAATGCAGCCTTGGAGAGCATAAGAGACTGACCGACCCAAAACTTTTGAATCTATTGGAATCCAAAGACTCCAGAAGCAGACCAATATCCACACAAACCACTGGACGCAGATCCACTGACTTGCACATCCCAATGAGAAAGTTCTGCTCTGCTGAGCTTTCTGGAGAGGTTTATAGGTAAGTACCGTTAGTTATGTCTTAAGTGTATGTAAAACTTAAGTGTATGTAAAACATATGCTCTTAAAATAATGTCTGTGCAAGCCTAATGGGTCAGTAATGTGCCATAGGCCTTGTATGTGTTTGTTTAGGCTGTAATATGTTCTTAAGGCATGTTAGTTAGCATTTTAATGACTCATGTACATATGAGGCCCTAGCTAGTGTGCACCACCAGCTCTTGATGCACCACTCATGACCAGGCCTGTGTAATCTGGACCAGGCCAGTGTAATCTGGCGCAATAGCAATTCTCTCAGCTCATATTAAATGTTACTCCCTTGTGTTTAATTTTCTAGATAACTGCAAATCTTTTCCATTGTGTGGTAAACTGTGAATAACAAGCACAACTGTTGATGTAAGATGCCCCACATTTTAATCAGATGCACAGACTTGTTTAATTCCCAGATGCAAGGGCGTAAATGAAATATTCATCAGTTTTCACATCCACTGTCTTCCGTGCTGGTTCACAGCAAAACCCGAAGCAATTCAAATGTATGTCAGCGTCTTACCAGAGCCCAGCAGACAATGAGAGGCTGTGACACTGCCTCATTGACGGGTGTGTGATATGTACAAAATAATGTTCTTCTGGTCAGAGATGTTTTATGTCTCAACACAGCTCACGTCAAGGTGTGTCTCTCATGCAAACGCGTGCAGACAGCTGCTTAGCTGTACATAACTTTGCCCTTGGCAAGAACGTGCACGCAATGCGAGATGTACGTTTCTATAAATATGGAAAGGAGCTACAAGGCTCCGTGTCACTCATGGCTCCACAGTCAGTTATCTTAAGGAATCTTAAGGTAACAGGACATAATTCAGAAACACGCACCCTGATAAGTGAAGTGAACTTATCCAAACTAACATTTCACAAGCGATATGCTCATATCTGTAAAGATGGAGAGGAGGCAGAAAATGATTACTCCTCAGAGGCAAGTCGGCACAATACTGCGTGCATTCCGGTATAAGCTGATGGACATGCTAGCTCATGCATTCGGCACATCTGAGCTAACATCGCCTATGACGGAGCATCAGTGAAAGTATTATCGTATGGGTAGCTTGGGGCTCAGCTTGTAAGGAATATTAGATCATGTTATTGAAGACAAAACGGTGCTTGGCACGTCAGTGTAACATCTTTAGGCTCTAGGACTTGTTTGTGTACTTTGTTTCACAGATTTGCACACTTTTGGTTTAAAAGTCAGCAGACTGTACACCGATTGTTCATGAATGACACTCTTCAACCAGAATCTCATCCTCAGTCAATTATCTATACTCAACTTGGTGCCTGATTATGAATGACAGAAAAAAGATTGGCAAATGTATTATATGTTAAATTCATGACTTTAATAATTTAATTCTAATATTACTGAACCCAAAAACAGTTTTTTATTTTGTTCTTTTGTTCAATAAAAATGATTTACATTCGTATATTGTTGCTACATGAGGGCAAAATATTGGTTAAAACCTGGCATATATTGATATGATTCTTAATTCTTAGCCCTTCTTTACAGAAAACGGTGCAGCACACATTTATTATTTTGTTTTATCTAACTACCTTGGCCTACTGGCTTAAATAAAAAAAACTTTTTAATTAACTTATCAACTAAAGCAAGATGTCACGATAATACATATAACACTGGCGGACCCCAAAGTGATTCTATTGACTAAAATATCTTTTAATGTGTACTTTATTCAGTGCCTGAATATAAATCATACAAAACTGCTTTAAAGAATGAATAACATTTATTATTTTTTTAATCTGAACCATGTTATTATGACCATTTAAAGAAATGTATGAGTGAACTATTCCTTTAAAATATATTTTACAATGGGGACAGTTCACCCAACAATGGAAATTCTGTCATCATTTACTCACCCTCATGTTGCTCCCATAAGACTTCCCTTCTTCTTTTAAACACAAGTGAAGATATTTAAAAAAATTATCTCATCCATACAGTATACTGTATACTATTCTATTCTATTCTTTTGATCGTGGACTTCAGGAAGAGACAGCAGCGGCCCTACACTCCTCTTATGATTAGTAGGACCCCTGTGGAGAGGGTGAGCAGATTCAAGTACCTCGGTGTAAACATCTCAGAGGAAATGACTTGGACTGCACACATTCAAACACAGGTCAAGAAAGCCAGGCAAAGACTGTACCTTCTGCGACAGCTGAGGTAATTCAGGGTCTCACCAGCAATCCTAAAAACGTTCTATTCAGGGGCCATAGAAAGTGTACTGACTCAGTGCATCTCAGTGTGGTATGGTAACTCCTTAAATCAGGACTGCAAAGCTCTGCAGAGAGTTGTGCGCTTAGCTGAGCGCATCTCAGGGTCTGCTCTCCCCTCTCTGCAGGACATCTACCTCAAACGCTGCAAAAGCAGAGCTGCTAAAATCATCAAAGACTCAAATCACCCCGGTAACTGTCTTTTCTTTTTACTGCCATCTGGCAAGCGCTTCCGGAGCATGATGGCAAAAACTGAAAGTTTTAGGAGGAGCTTCTTCCCTTAGGCCATCAGGCTCCTAAACTCAAACTCGGTCTAATAACATTTACAAGACTCAATTTAATAAACTGTACGACAATCGCTATTCTCCATCATCCGTATTCCTGCTATATATATACCCTGTACAACCTGTTTGCACATTCCTCTTGCACATACCTGCTTATATTATTATTTATTAAGTCCACGTTATACTATCATGATATTTTATTTTATTGCACATCTTATTCTTCTTTATTTTTCTTATTATTTAAATTTTTTACCTATATTTATGTATATTATCTTGTGTTACGTTACAATATTTTGCACTGTCCATTGAGCGGACCTGACCTGACTTACATTTCACTACTGATTATATTCTGTATAATTGAGTATGCGACGAATAAAACCTTGAATCCTTGATTGTCTATTCCATCTACTTGTTTTCTTTTTGTGCCTTAAAAAAAGACACTTGATCTTCTAACAGAAGGATTTAATTCTGTCTACTTGTTTTCTTTAAATTATTAATAATTTAATAAAAAGCCTAACACTCTAAATAGCTCTAGCTATTCTATTTAATTTCTATCTACTATTATTTATTTATTTATTATAAAAAAACTTGTACTGTGTTAAACTAACCTGGACTTGTCACAGTACTTATTGTAGCTCTTTTGTTGGTTTGATTGCTTCTATTGTCCACATCTGTAAGTTGTTTTGGATAAAAGAGTCTGCTAAATAATAAATGGAAATGTAATGTGCTTGATGCATGAGAACTAGCCTCAATGATTATTATGCATTACACAAGAATATATTAGCTTTCCATTTACCATATTTGATGTGCTCTTTGTATGTGCATTGATCAAAATGTATATGTAAATAAAAGCATTATTTAAATATTTTGGTATTCACAATATTATGCAACGCAAAAACAAGCTGTTTTCTTTGGATTGGCAAGACTTCCAAATGATTAGCTACTATAGGTGACTAAATAGAAGAATAACAAAGTGAAGAAAACTGTAAAACAATTTGCACTGAAAACCAGTGTGTTTGTGATTACGGTGATAAATTAAAATAATATGATAAGAAATAAGTAGAATAATGGACGGTTTTTGTACAGGCAAAAAATAATTGGAAGAGCATGACACTGGAAGCCTTGAAAAAGCAAGTTATAAATGGACTGATTACATAAAAAAATTAGATGGATAAAGTGATTCAGAGTTTATTCAGAAGTCTTGGATTAAACATTCTTATTTGCATGGATTACTATTAAATTGTCTTTATGAACTTTTTGAAGCTTGAGAATGTTGGTTGCATGGACTTTCAAGATAGGCCGAGACCAAGCTTTTGGGAGAATATTAAAAATGTCTTCAATTGTGTTTCAAAGAAAGGAAGTTTTATGAGTTTGTAATGACATTTGACACACGGGTGAGTAAATGATGAGAGAATTGTCATCTGATATCGAGCAATAGATTGATTGAGCAATTTAGCTATTAATTTAGCTATTGTTCTGTCTAAGTGGGCAGTACTTATGCTGCATTCCAGTTTAATTTTAAGCTGGATTTCCTTATACACATCTCCAACTTCTGACTATGCATACATGAAAATAAAAACAGCAACTCTACATTTTTACACAACTTAGTTTAAGTTTACAACTTGTTGGTCTGACCTCAGTGGCATCTATTGCACTTTTCCATACACTGTAGAAAAAATATTATTTTACTATAATCAACTGATTTCTTCAGGTTGTTTTATTTTATTTTCATTTGTAGTCATTATTCTGTACAATTATCTCTAAATTAACTACTCAGCAGTTATTTTAAGTATTGTGACATTAATGACAATTACTTTTAACATAATTTACATTTTCTACAAAAATACTGTATAATTATGCAGTATTTTATGTTTTCTTAAATTAGATATAAAAGTATGTACAATTACAAAAATAATCTTTAATTAAACAATAACAAAACCGTTAGATGCTAAAATGGTCAAATGACTGGCAGCAACAAAAAACATAAAACATAAAAGTAAAATAAAATCTCCTTATTGAAATAATCTGAAAACACAGCTGAAAATAAAATGCAATTTTACAGGTGTTTCCTGAATTATTATGATCAAAAACCATCACTGTGGAAAAAAATGGACAAATGCACAGCAGCACAGGGTGCCAAACAAAAATCTTAAAATTAAAGTAAAATGTCCTTATTTAAGAAATATTACAATCAAACACCTTTCACGGTAAATAAATAAAAACATCACATTGACTGGCAGCAACATAATAATAAACACTAACAGTATCTCTCTAGATGTCAGCATCTTCACTTATTACAAACCAGATTTGACTTTATTGCTTTCCTACAAAACTTCTTCTTTTTTGAAGTTATGTTTAAAGGCTTTTATGCCTTTATTGGACGAGACAGTAGAGAGCAGACAGGAAAGCATTGGGTGGAGAGAGTGGAGTGGGATCGCAAAGGACCTCAAGACAGGAATCGAACTCGGGTCGCCAAGAGCACAGTTGCACTATATGTCAGCACACTAACCGTGAGGCTATTAGAAACGACTCATACGCAACTTCTTGATTGAAGTTAATTAAGATAATTGAGAATTAACTGAGGTTTAGATGTTGATGTTTTATTGAAAATAATAAAGTTTGAAGTCGAGATAAGCAATTGCTTTAGTTTAACTTTTGACCCTTGACTGTTTAACACCAGTTTGTTTTTTTCTTGCTGCTTGAGCTGTGTGTTTCTAAAACACATGTGTTATAACAAAAATGCGAGAGAAAATCTGATCAGATGAACTTTTATTTAGTATTTATTGATGATGATTCAGTCATGATAGTGGTCTGATCTCATCAGGAGTCTGATGTCTGAGTATGTTAGCTGTTAGTTTTGCATTATTTACAGCAGTCTTATTGTGTTCAGAATTTTATTTTAAAAGACTGTTCATTGACTGCCATTATATGACTGACAGACTGCAATGGTTAAAAATTAAAAGTAAAAAATCTTCGTTTGTGTTTTACTAAAGAAACAAAGTCACCTACATCTTGGTAAACACTTGGCACCCTGTGCTGCCATGTATTTCACCATTTGTTTTACGTCTATTTTTTACAGTGTACAGAAGGTTAATTCAAACTTTCTGAGATGAATGGAACACATTAGCCAGAATACACTTCACTGTGGATCAGCCAAAAGTCAAATGTCTGACTATGCGAGTATAATGCAGACTTACACACTGACTAAATCATGACCTCAAATGAATTATGATCAGATTTGCCCAGCAAATCTGACTCTGAAAATGGGCAAATTCAGAGTCGTTTCAGAGGTTCATAACCTATAATCCAGCTTTGTGCTGTTTATGAACAATTTATCTTACAGTCATTAGAAGTTCATGTATGTGACATGGCTAACAGAGAGTGGAAATTTGCTATCCTCTTGTACCAGTTTGGCCTATATGTTTCTTAAAGCGAACCATCCTAAAAATCTGTAGTCTCCCACTCTCCCTTGAGATATTAAGAGATCAAACACTGGTTTAAGTAACTAGTTTTAGCAGGGTTAGCGGAGCTCATTGCTATGGAAAAGCTCCTCTGTGCTTCATTGTGTTTCTTTCGGGTATCCCCAGGCTTCGGCCATGGAGGAGATCTCAGTTTGAAATGTAAGCCACAGTGTGGGACCTCCACAGTAAATTAGTCTGGCTCCCTCCAAAGAGGAAAGCAGGCTCTAGTTACAACCCATCAGAGCAGCAGGTTAGAGGTAGAGAGATGAGATATCAGAGTCACACACAGGACCCTCTCCGTGTGATGAAGTGTACAGATGCTGTGGGGGAGCAACAGGGATGTAATATGTTCAAGCTTCCACACAAAGAGTTCAAGTACAACTCTCAAGAGTTCAAAATGTTCATGGTGCGTCTCACTAATTTCCTCTCTGTCAGAATGCAGGGTGATTTCAGCAACTGGGGCTGAAAGTAAGAGTTAGAGAGAAATGTTTTCAGACATATTTTATAAACCATTAGTTTGATTGACGGCTCAGCTAGCTAGTATTTGGCAGTTTTATTATAAACTTACACAGTCTCAATGCAGTTCATAACTCATTGACGTTTTAGCGAATTAGAGGTTTGAGCAATTTCATTTGTTCGCTAACAATTTGCTTTATTCAAACTGAAAGTTGGATCTTTATGCTTGTTTCTAAAAATGTTAAGTTTTCATATGAATCAAATTGTACGGATTTGTGACCAATTTGCCAAATATCAAGCGCAGCATTATTTCTGGTAGGTCACACTAGTCAAGCTCGTGTCAGCTGACTCTCAGCTGATCCACATCTACCTATAGGGATACACCAGCTATCACAGCACCTATATATAAGATCCTTCAGTATTATCAGCAGTTTTCGTGTCGCTCAAAAGTTAATTACCCTCCTCCATTCCCAGCTCCTCCTCTTGTCCAGACAGGATTCGGCCTTCTGATCCCCCTTGGAATCAGACTAATTTCTAAAATGTTTACATTAAATTATTGAACATAAATTATATCTGCAATACATTTATGTTGGTTCTGTTCTGTTTACCCCGGGGGTAGGGGGGTGGGTTATTGCCGCTCTCTCTAGGCTGCATGGATGCGCAGGGACTTTTTGCACAGAACAGAACCATACCGCCAGTACTATGCTAATTGTCAATCATCCTTGATGATAGTGGTCAGAAATACCAAAACAGTTACATTTACTCATGCAATTGGTTGTATCAACTTACATTTTCCAGTTTTCAATACATTTTCCTGTTTTTTTTCTATGTGTCATTTTTAAGACCAGCATTTTTAAGATCAGCCATCACATATGAGCTCATGATATTTTATTCTCCTTTCTTTTCTTACAGTTTCCCGTCACTTTAACTATCTTATCTAATAACAGGGAAATAGCAATACATGTCTATCATCTATAAGCAAATATGCTGATATCACATTTAAGCAAAATTACGTATATTTCCACATATGCTGTATATTCACTGTGTGCTAGATTTTAGTTTGAAACTCTTCCACCTTCTGAAAGGTTATCGGGTTCCCCAAAGGGGAAGTTTGCTTATTTATTTATTTATTAGTCTAAACATTTAAATGAAAGATTATAAACATAAATAATGATCAAGCATATTTTTTAGGATTTCACATGTAATGGTGCACTCATTCAAAAGTTTTATCCATAAAGAAATATCTATTGAAAATGTTGTCCACTCACACTGGATGAAGAATCAAGTCAAATCAGTAGCCCAGTAAAAGCTGCTTATTTTACATGAAGCAGATGGCCCCATGGAGAGTGCCATGTTGAGATCGTATGACAAGCCAAATACTTCACACTTTGCACTCTCGAAAACCACCCTATTTACGAGACACGTTTGCTCACAGAATGAATTAATCATCCCCAGGTGTCAGAACTAATTAGCATATTTATTTTGCTATCCTAACTAGATATGATTATATAATTAGTTGCATTTTAGTATTTACATTTTCCATAATTATTTTTTCATTTTGTATTTTTTTTACAGTTCAGAACAGACCTGCCACCCTTTTTTTGGTCATGACCAATCTGTTCCCAACGCTTTGTGAACAAGAACAGCTTTTCTTAGAAGTAGGTCAGCACATGCAAGTATTTGACCCTCTGTATTCATGGACCAAAGGAGATAGGTCAAGGAAAATGAGGACATTTTTTGACCTCATGTGCTCTTTACTTGTAAACTGAGCAAAAGGATGATTCGTCAGTGTCCGTGGAACTTAAATGGTGTTGTGACCTTTCCAGGATCTTTTCCTTCACCTTTTTGCTCTGAGGTCAAGTTAACAATACCTGACATAAATAAGGAATGAATCAAGGAGAGAAAAAGCGCTCAAAGGCTCCGTAGAAGGGGCAGATCATTAATCTTGTCCTTCTCCACATTGCCGTTTGTCACCACTAGATGTAGCTGTGTCCAGTCCTTTATAACCTCATGTAAGCTTAGCGAGGGAGAAAATAAATCATTTATATTACAGCTAGAGATGTGATAAGATGCACATATGTGTTTTCTAATAGGTTTCTTTTGATTGCTTTTAATGAGTATATTGATATAAAGTGACACATTTTAAATAGGAAACTTCACTTAAAGGGAAAGTTTACCCAAAAATGAAAATTGTCATCATTTACTCACCGTCAAGTTTCATTCTTATGTTGAGCACAATATATTTTGAAGAATACTGGTAACTAAATATTATATAAATATATATAATTATTATTATATTTTATTTAAAAGTATACCTATACAATGTAACAGATGAATAAAAAACATATTAATTCAATAAAAGTCACATAAAAAGATATAATAAAATGTTTACAAAAATGTGAGGGGTGTACTCACTTCTGTGAGGTACTGTATATATACAATTTGGGCCCAATTAGCCATTTTCTCTCCCCTGTGTCATGTGACTCGACAGTGTCACAAGGTCTCAGGTGTGAATGGGGAGCAGGTGTGTTAAATTTGGTGTTATCGCTCTCACTCTCTCATACTGGTCACTGGAAGTTCAACGTGGCTCATGGCAAAGAACTCTCTGAGGATCTGAAAAAAAATTATTGTTGCTCTAAATAAAGATGGCGTAGGCTATAAGAGGAAGAGGACTCCAGTGGCAACCTGTGAATTTCTGGTGAACTCCATTCCAAGAGGGAGGCAGTGCTCAAAATAATGGTGCCACCCAAAATATTGACACTTTGGCCCAATTTGGATATTTTCACTTAGGGGCATACCACTTTTAGATTATTTTGAGGTCAACAATTTACACTGGTTTACAAGCTGTAAACACTCACTACTTTACATTGTAGCAAACTGTCATTTCTTCAGTGGTGTCACATGAAAATATATAATAAAATATTTACAAAATGTGAGGGGTGTACTCACTTCTGTGAGATACTGTATATTACGTAAACAAAAAACTTTATTTTGGATGCAATTAATCACTATATACAGGGTATATATATATAATCAATGTCAACTTTAACGCCTTAACGCATGCGATTAATCTAACATTTTTAATATGTTGATATGTTTTTTTTTACGCAAATTAATAGTTTTATAAGATTTGACCCCAACTTCTTCCCGTCATCACAGCCTGGAAGTGTATCTTTCATAAATAAGTGTACAGCGAGCCAATGTTGCCAAGGTCGTGGTTTACCCACACAATAGGGCTGTTTTGAAAATGGAGTCGCGGGAAAAATTACAGAGCCGTGGATTGTGTTTTTTTTTGGGCTACTTTTATAATGTACCGCGGCCGCCCAAAGTGTATATAGACACATACAAATTAATATAGATCCTTTTACTATAGATTATATAAGATAATAAACACACAATTACGATAGGATATGGTTTGTATATGATTTTCTTGAGATTTGGATATTTTCATAATAATAATGAAAATTGTACATCTGAAGTGCTCATTTGTACAGCGATAAAAAAGGCTATAAAAAGCATATTTTAACAACAGCAAATGACCAAATTCCACAGGTGATCGCAAAAGGAAGTTATTACAAACACTTGATGGTGGTTTAAAGTGAGTTTTTAGTAAAAGTGTAATATTAATCTCTTAAATTGTCTTATGTAGCATGATGCTAATGTTAGCTCTAATGCAGCTGCAGAACAGGTCCAATTCTTCTTCATAATGCATTTTGTCATAATACTTCACGTAAGGTCATAAAAAATGTTTTTGTTGTATTTATTTAGAAACACTTTTGATAATAGTTGGATAAATGTATACTGGGATTGAAGCGATGTGGCTTGGTTAATGTTTTATTGCCAGTAAAAAGGCTGATAATGGCTGAATAAAAACAAAAGAATAATGATAAAAGAATACTAAGGATTATGTCTCATACCTGGCGGAGGTGTGAAAGCTTATGTTTCCTTAAACTAGTTTGTCAAGTCAAGTCACCTTTATTTATATAGCGCTTTTAACAAAAAATTGTGTCAAAGCAACTGCACAATATCAAAATAATTAAATAGTGTATCACTAATGTAAAATGACAAGATTAAACGCTCATTTTCCAGTTAAAGGCATTTCATTATTGAATTCAGTGATGTCATTGTCCAGCTCAGTTCAGTTTAAATATTATCTGTGCAATCAAGTCTGTGATATCGCTGGAAATGAAGTGTCCCCAACTAAGCAAGCCAGAGGCGACAGCAACAAGGAACCAAAACTCCATCGTGACAGAACGGAGAAAAAACCTTGGGAGAAAACCAGGCTCAGTCGGGGGCCAGTTCCCCTCCGGCCAGACGAACCAGTAGTTTGTTCCAACTGCAGCAAAGTCAGATTGTAAGTGGTCCACTGGTTCCAGGGTCTTTTCCTGATGTCTGTCTAGGTGACGAGGTCCTCACTGGAGATCTGTCTCTGGGGCTCATCTAGGTGTCCTAGACTTTTTTATTGATTGACAGCACTAATATATATATATATATATATATATATATATATATATATATATATATATTGTGTGTGTGTGTACTGTGTATATTTATTATGCATATATAAATATGTATAGACACATGCACTTATATATTTAAGATAATTGTTATGTTTATATATGAAATATATGTATATACAATATAAATTATATGAATATAAATGATATATACATGCAAATACATAATAGTGTATATGTGTGTATTCATTTAAACATAATACATATGCACCAGCAAGCAAGATGGAGGCAGCCATGTTAAGTGTTATATAGTTCCTTCCATCATAGAGTTATATACAGTTGCTAAAAGGTCATCTTTCAACTATTACTACACAAAAACACTAAAGATCAGTAATCAGAGTATCAGCTCTCATGACAACGGTCATTATTGTTTTGCTCTTGCACATGTGGCTGAATGAGAATGACTCATCATCTGTCATGATGTCCTCATCTGCTGTCCGCCCACATGCGGCCGCACAGCACTCTAGACTTTGTGTGTGTCTTGCGGTCCCTGTGAAGTGAAGGGGCTGGGCCGATGGTCTGATTGAGCACCAGTGATTGTATTTGCTCAGCCCTCCTGCTCGGCTGAGATGAGTCTGTGATGCTATCACACACAGGCCCGTCTCCGCCACACAGGCCCATTTATGGCTCTGCAGTTATTTGTGTTTGCCCAGAGATCAGTGTGTTATATGAGATGTGTGTCCATGCATCATGCAGTAACTCTGCGTCTGCAGTATTTGTGTTTACCTCTATCAGACCTTAGTCTCTTTTATCCAGTCTATGTTTTCAGCTCTGTTTTTTCAGTTATAGACAGGCACACAGGATTGTATTTCTGTATACGCAGAATAAAATAAAAATCAGTTCTTAGTAACATTATATTCAGCGCTCTAAATAATTTTGTTTTTCACCTATTTGCACCACTAACTCCAACACACTAGGGTTGGATTTATTTTAACTATGGCAATTCTTATGTCCCCATGGTCAAACTTTATTAAAAATAACATTTTCTTTCTCATATGATAAACACATTAAAACTGCCTTTTGATTAAAAGAAAAAAAATCAAAAGGCAGTTTTAATGTGTTAATCCTTGTCACAGAGCCTGACTTTCAGTTTTAAACTTTGAAATGCCCATCAGAATTTTAATTATTGCTTATTTAAATGATCATGTAAAGATTGCTATTATGCTATAATTTTGCAAAACTATTCAAAAATATGGAAAATACTAGTCTTAGCAAAACAAAATAGTTGGCCATTTTATTCCCAAAATTCTTGTAATTTGCACAACAAAATGGGGATTTTTAGATTTGCTCAAATTAATTGTTTTTACATTTAAAAAATTAGACTGCAAGTAATCCGGAAAGGAGGGAGATCCTCAACTCAGAGATGTGGAAAGATGCATTGCGATGAGAGATCACCCACTCGAGCAAACTAAATCAATTTTTCAATCCTGTATTACAACACCTTGTACACTAAAGGAAGTATGTATGCGAAACAACACTGTAACTGCGACAGCAGGCTCACACATGTATTCACAGTGGACATTTCTGCTGCATAACTGCATTATGATTTATTTGCTATTATGCAACTCTGCATCTTCTGCGCTGCTGGTATGCAGCACTGTTCAGCTTATATGGGCGACGTGAATATTATAAGCTGTTAAATATGTGGTGTTTTTGTGTGTATATGAAACAGGCCTTAAAAATGTAAAAGTTTTCTAAAATGCTTATGCAGATAAAATGGATATAAATATTGATAAATGTATATATAGTTTTATTTAGTATATATAGTGAATGAATGGATGATGCATTTATATAGCGCTTTATTGTTACACCCAAAGCACTTTACAATCATGTGGGGGGTCTCTCCTCAACCACCACCAGTGTGCAGCATCCACTTGGATGATGCAACGGTTGCCACAGGACAACAGCGCCAGTGCGCTCACCACACACCAGCTACAGGTGGAGAGGAGAGAGAGAGACATAGAGCCAATCAAGTGGATGGGGATTATTAGGAGGCCATGAGTGGTGGGAATTTGGCCAGGACACTGGGGTTACACCCCTACTCTTTACGAGAAGTGCCATGGGATTTTGTAATGACCACCGTCCTTCAGATGAGACGTTAAACCGAGGTCCTGACTGGACCTCGGTTTAACGTCTCATCTGAAAGACGGTGCTTTTTGACAGTATAGTGTCCCCATCACTATACTGGGGCATTAAGACCCACACAGACCACAGGGAGAGCACCCCCTGCTGGTCTCCCTAACACCTCTTCCAGCAGCAACCTAGTTTTCCCAGAAGGTCTCCCATCCAGGTACTGACCAGGCTCAAATCTGCTTAGCTTCAGTGAGCAACCAGTCTTGGGCTGCAGGGTGATATGGCTGTGGCTAAATGTCCCTCTGTTCCTCTTACGGGAGCTGATGTCTTCAATTTTGATGAAGGCTTGTCAAAATGAGCGATGACAGGATATGCACATTCATACTACAATATTTTATAGAAGACATTGAGACTGACACAGACACTGAGATATTTAAAATCAATGAATAATAAAATAAATATAGATTATTTAGCAGATCAAAGCCGATGTTTACAATTACAAGAATAAAAAAAAACAACAAAAAAAACAAACTGATTATGACTTATCCCAACAATACAGTATATCAAAATGAATTAATGTAAAAAATAAATAAAACATACAAAATGTTAGCACTCCTCTTCTCTGACCGACCTACAAAGTTTCTGTCCTCTTATCTCTCAGTCATAAAGAGTTCTGCGTCTGTGTGAAGGCTGGCTGATGTAGGTGCTGAGGGTACAACTCGGGGTCCTCAGATGAACTGAGCAAAGTTATAACAGTCTTGCAGGGCTTAAGGACCTCTTGATAACCCCCACAATCTATCACATCCTAATGTCATTTGATAATTGCTTCTGCGCAAGGATTCTCCGAATGTGAAATTACATCTATCTTCTCTCCGATCTTAATGCATCAGTGACATACCTTAATTCCCTTCACATTTCTCTTATTCTGGGGGGCTTTCAGTTCAAGACAAAGTGGCTGTTGAAAACTGGCATGGCTTTCTATATACAGGATTAAAGCAATGTTTCAGTTAGTCATATATAAATATTCCCTATATGAGGGTTTTAAAACTGGGTTTTGCAAGGGAACTGCAGGAGGTTTGTGAGTTGATGAAATGCTGTCAATTAATTAAATCATAAAAATGAACCAAAAATGTAATAAAAAAATTATATATATATTTTTTATGTTAAAACTATTAAAATTAAAACACTATATTTCTGCATGTGACCATGACGTCAGAAAGCTTTGAACATGCAAATGTGTTAATAAATTATTGAGATATCATCTTAAAATACCAGGGGGTACACCAAGTAAATATTTTAAGACAAAAGGGTTTGGAACCCCTGCACTATTTAATCCACAATACATTTGCTGAAATCACGCCATCAGCACTGCAAGTGAGTGATGCAACATGACAAAACAAGAACATCTTCATTCTAGACTCTATTTTCACCTGGTATTATCATCCATCTCGAGTGCAATATTGTCAGCACAATATTGCTCTAAGTATATACTTGAACTTTAGTGGAAGCTTATAGTTTTGTCAAGTTTTGCTTCATAATTATGTGGACATTAGGGATAAATGAACACCAGAGGATGTAACTTCAACAAACAACTTCTTTTCACACTTTCAAAATAATGATTACAGTGGCAAGTTCAAGTTCAAGTTCAAGTAAAAAAAAAATAAGAATACAAATACAAAATAATAATATGTGCAATAAAATTAAATGTGCAGGACAGTATACTGTAGACTTAATAAATAATAATATAAGCAGGAATGTGCAAGAAGAATGTGCAAACAGGTTGTACAGGGTATATACATAGCAGCAATATGGATGTTGGAGAATAATACATATATTACTGATTATTAAATGGAGTCATGTTGATGTTATACTGACATACTGACAAAAAATTTATAGCCTGAATATATATAGCTTTGGAAAAAAGCGTCTACTAAATGCATAAATGTAAATGGTATGAGACCGAGTTTGAGTTTAGGAGCCTGATGGCCTGGGGGAAGAAACTCCTCCTAAGTCTCTCAGTTTATGCCATCATGCTACGGGCAGATTATCGAGTTTTTATAATAATATTTTCACCTGGTTCTTTGCTCAATGCTATGTTAATTACCGCATAGATTTTTTTTTTTTTTTTTTTTTACCACTGTGTACGTTTGTACAGAAATGCACAGTAATTTCTGACATAATACACCTGCCTTGTAGCTCATCTGGTACAGCATTGCACTTGTGATGCAAAACACTCATGTACAAGAATGTGAAACACTCGATGACTTGAAGAAGCAAGCTAAAATGGCAAGGTTGCTTAAGCAAATGTGTTTTTATCTCATATTTGATTTTGTTAACATTGTACGGTTTAGTATGTGTGGTATATTCATTTCAAACCCAGTAGAGCATTAAACTTGTATTGCTACTCACTACAGATTTCATTTTCAAATGTCCATGATACAAACAGTATCCAATGTAATAAAACATTATCAGATTTTTGTTTTGTTTTGGAAAGAACTGAATGTAAATGTGGCGAGTGGGGCGGGGGCGGGGGCGGGGCCGAGAGCCGTGGGAACGGAGCGAGGCCGGTGGAGTAAATGGTAATGAACGACAAACACAAACTAAAATCCAGGCCTGGTCCTCTCTCGTCTTCCACTGTCGTCACTCCTCATTTAACCCTTCCGAAGCTCCTCCGTGGGACTCGAGACCGGTGAGTGGCGCAGGTGTCGTTCATTACCATTTACTCCACCGGCCTCGCTCCGTTCCCACAGCTCTCGGCCCCGCCCCACTTGCCACAGTAAATTTAGTGCCACTCATTGGACATTTCATTTTGAAAGCGAAACACGAAAAATGCAGGAAACAATTTATTATTATTTTGCTGAAATGTTGCTGCAGGCACATTTTTCCAATGACCCTAGGCCTGTTTAAAACCATTGTTTTGGAGCAAGGATTACTTATTTTAGTTGCCAGTCCTTCACTGTTGACCTATAACAGAACGCAAATGCAATGTGCTAAGTCATAAGCCAATGTGTGGCTTTATGATTATGTTCAAATGTGTTTTGAATGATTGGATTGCAAAACCTGTGTTTTGCACAGCCGACTTGTGACCTGTTTCCCCTGAATGCTGTCCTTTTTGGACAGCTTGACAGTTCATGTATGCCTTCATTGAAAAGGTTCAGCGTTAATATTTTGCTAAATATCCTCTTTTGTGTTCCACTCACTCAGGTTTGGAACATAATGAGGATGAGTAAAATTGTTGGTGAACTAATCCTTTAATCCTAGGTGTAAAGGGGCTTTAACCAGCCTGAGATCTGCTAGTGAGCGACGCCTCGTGGTACCATCACAGAGAGGCTCAAAGTCACTCTCCAGAACATTCTCTTTCACCCCGTTCCTGGCCAGTGGAATGATCTTCCCACCCCCATCCGGAATGCTGGATCCCTGTCAATTTTCAAGCAACAACTGAAAACTCATCTCTTTCAACTCTACTTGACTATATAAAAAAAAAAAAAAAAAAAAAAAAAAAAAACTTTCACTTTTTCAAAATCTTCATCTTTCTCTTTATCTTCTCTCCTTCCCTTGCTAGCTTGTACTTATTTGAACAATGCCTGAGACTTGGTGTTATTGGCACTTCCTCTGTATGTTTGCCTCTTCAAGATTAATCGCTTTATGTACTCCCCAATTGTAAGTCGCTTTGGATAAAAGCGTCTGCTAAATGACTAAATGTAAATGTAAATGTAACCAGCAAACTTCTCTGTGCTGTAAATGGAGTGTCAGTGCTTCAGTTCATAGTCTGTCTGTCTTTCATGGTCTCTCCAGTAGATGATGCTCTGTCTCTCCTTTTAAATGACAGGTAGAGGAGACAGCCTCTCAGAAAACCCACATTACAGCCTGATCTTCCTCTCTTTATCACCTGCTCAGAGTCAAACCAATGTGAACAGGACCACAACATTTCATCTATCTTCAGCACTGCTTCAATATGGATAATGTGGATCAATGTTTTGCATTGTCTCCCTCATGAGAAAACAGAAATATGTCTAAATAGAGTACCTTTTCTGTTAATGAGGAAGGTATGCATACACCATCACTTGGGGATTGGGATACGAAGGGTTTGTTGCCTTAATGAACCCAGTTGGCAGCCTGTTCAATGGGGTTTTCATTAAAAGCTGAACGGAATTCCAATAACCACTGTCGAGCTGAACAATGCAGTACATTACTTTTACTGTGTTATTACCTCTCATTAAAGAGCACAGTGCACCCCCAGAGACAGAGAAAACTGTGTGACTCTTGAAATGTTTTGATTTCTGGAGCTCTGTGGATTGGCGGGAGTGAGGACAGATGACAATGAGCTAACAAAGAGCCAGATGAACTGCGGTTTTGCGTGCCCAGCTCTTTCAAAGGAGAAACATCTGAATTATGAGTCATAATTGGTGGACACAATGAACTGGTTGAGTTTAAGTGGCCATGTATTTTGATAATTTATAAATAATTTTTCTCTTCTTCTTCCTCTCTCTTACATTTAAAACATTCTGGTGCGATTGGACAGGAAAGAGTACAGCTCATGTTTGCTGACTGGTTACCATGGTTCATTTGATGCACAGACACTAAAATAAAAAAGTTAAATGACTGAGAGCAAGTGGGAACAGTGCTTTTATGGCCAGATACATATTTTATGTGAGTATGAAATGCATTCTAAAAGTGCAGTCCCATTATACAACCTACATTTTTGAGTTACTGTAGTGTAACGAACCATTTCACGTTTTTAAAGGGACATTCATCATTTTGGAACCCTTATGTTGTTGCATGACCCTTGCATGACTTTCTTTATTCTGTGGAACACAAAATAATATATTTGGAAAAATTTATACAATAAAAGTTCTGTTGGTGTTATTATGACACCTACCCCCAGGACGTAACACAGCCATGCTAACCAACCCGAATACTTGATTGAAGCTTCAGAGAAAACTGACCATAGAAGTAGATAGTTGCGCAAATGCATGTTATAGCTTTCATTGTGGCAATGCTGAGAATGCAGCACATAAATTAAGCTCTAAATGCAAGTTTGGAAGGAACGTCAGTCCTGTCAATCATAATCACAAGAGTATATAAACAGAAACCATTCAGCCATATCATCCTTCCACCACCCGTCTCCTCCTCTGTTCTAAGATACCTCATTCTATCCAGTCCCGTAGTCCAGGTGGTTAGCTTGAATCTTGAGCCAAGTCTATGACTGTATTTTCCATAGCATTTGGACTCAGTGAGCTGATCTTGATTAGTCACAGAAATTATGGTCTTGGACTCTGACTTGAGATGGACTTGATTTCTTGTCTGTACTCGAGTACTATATTGCAATACTAGATGGGCAGGCGAACTTGTGAATTGCAGTATGAATTGTGTTTTGACACATTTCATAACATGATGCATGGCAATGAGAGTGTATTTATAGAAGCTTTGACATTTACATAGAGTATGCTCTGGGCCTTATTCTGCACATATAAAGTGTATGGCAGTATTTGTGTACAGCTGGGACTTTTCAGCAAAGGCCGTCTCATGGTTTGATTGTGTATTCCACTGAGGACAAAATCTATAGATCTGAGAGGAATTTCACTTTCCTCAGCATGTAACAGAAACCACAGACCCAAACACGGGAATTCACTACGTAACAACAGTGCCTTGATTTGAAAGGTATAACAATGCTTCTGGATCGATCGACTAATTTCTTTCTTGCGTGTTTAATATTGCTCACCAGAGATGCTCCGTGGAAGAAGTAAATCAATAAGTATGACTTTGGATCAATGTTGAACTGAATTAATATCAGTTACCTAGGAAACAAGAGCATGTGATATGTATAAGAGAGAATACATCTGAGAGGTAAAAGTTCAGCGGTTGCATTCACCTCTCAGGAGATTTGCACTTAAAACACACTCCCCACCCCTCCTTTTTTGTTTACATTTATGCAGACGCTTTTATCCAAAGCAACTTACAGTCGCTTTGGATAACTTACAGTTATTATAAACTTACAGTGGCCAAAGCGATTCAGGTTATATATTTTTTGTCATTATGTGTGTTCGCTGGGAATTGAACCCACAACCTTTGTGCTGCTAACGCAACACAATTTTTTTTAGGTTTTCTGAGGTAAAATAGTGAGGTAAAATAGAGCATTGGCATGAGGCTGGATTTGAATCTCGCTTCTGTGAACCAAGCCAATCAGCTACATTAAGTATTCTATTTTTGGTCCATATCTACAGAATTTATTTGTTCATAAATATGTTACATGTATTTAAAACAGAGTGATACCAACTGGCTTGATGTAATAAGAAAAGCTTAATTAAAATAAAGAAAGAAAGACATTCTTCAGAATTGTATTATTATTATTTCTTTAAAAATAATACTGCTTTGCTGCATATTGGTATTTGAAAAAGTAAGTAAAATAAAAGTCATGCAGGTTGTAAAATGTCAAGTAATGTGACTCCCCCAAAATGTATACAGGTAGGTATGTTAACATTTATTTTGAATTTATGAACTAGTAATTTATGATATTTTAAATGAATGACTGACTGATTGACTGAATGAATGAATTAATAAATACAAAATAATATATATAAATCATTAATAATAATTAACCCTTTATGATTCCTGTAAAATTGGCCTAAAACACCTAAAAAAGGCATACCCAAAGTAAATTGCATTCTGTTCTTGGACCATTTGGATGATATGCATGGTGTTGGTCTTCTTTGAAAGGTGACACTCTGAGGTTTATTTCTCAACAGTCAGAATCACTGTATGTCTTACTGATATTGAGTAATAGCACTTTGAACACACCGAAAAAGAAAAAAATTCAGCCTACATTTTTGTTTGTAAATAGAAGCCTGCAAGGTTGGTTTTCTTTATTTGTCACATAATAAATTATACAGGGTATAATCAAAAGTGAAATGTAGGTCAAATCAGGTCCGCTCAGTGGACAGTGCAAAGAATAAAAAATTATATAAAAGTAACACCACACAAGAGCATATATATAGGTAAAAAAAGAAATAAAAAGTAAAATGTGCAGTAGAATAAAGAAAAGTGCAAAACAGTAAGATGTGCAAACAAGTAGGATGTGCAAAAACAGTATATGGGACTTAATAAATAGTACTATAAACAGGAGGGATGAGAGGGATGTGCAAACGGCTTTTTTTTTTTTTTATTAAACAGAGTTTGTGTTTAGGAGCCTGATGGCCTGAGGGAAGAAGCTCCTCCTTAGTCTTTCAGTCTTTGCCATCATGCTCCTGAAGCGCTTGCCAGATGGCAGTAAACGGAAAAGATGGTTACCGGGGTGATTCGAGTCCTTGATGATTTTTACAGCTCTGCTTTTGCAGCGTTTGAGGTAGATGACCTGCAGAGAGGGGAGAGCAGACCCTGAGATGCGCTCAGCTAAACGCACGACTCTCTGCAGAGCTTTACAGTCCTGGTTTGTGGCGTTACCATACCACACTGAGATGCACTGAGTCAGAACACTTTCTATGGCCCCTGAATAGAAAGTTTTCAGGATAGCTGGAGAGACCCTGAATTTCCTCAGCTGTCGCAGATGGTACAGCCTTTGCCTGGCTTTCTTAACCTGAGTTTGAATGTGTGTAGTCCATGTCAGGTCCTCGGAGATGTTTACACCGAGGTACTTGAAGCTACTCACCCTCTCCACAGGGGTCCCACTGATCATAAGAGGAGTGTAGGGCCGCTGCTGTCTCTTCCTGAAGTCCACGATCAGCTCTTTGGTTTTGCTCACGTTCAGAGAGAGACAGTTGTCCTGGCACCATGATGTAATTCTCTCCACCTCATGCAAGTATGCGGCCTCGTCTTCGTTGTTAATGAGGCCCAGGACCACAGTATCATCAGCAAATTTAATGATAGAAGTGGAGCTGTGAGAGGACACGCAGTCGTGTGTGTAGAGAGAGTAGAGCAGGGGCTCAGGACACAGCCCTGTGGGGCTCCTATGTTCAGGGTGATGGAGTTGGAGGTGAACTGGCCGACTTTCACCACTTGTGGTCTGGCGGTGAGGAAATCTTGAATCCAGTCACAAAGTGAAGTGTTTAGGCCAAGGTCTGAGAGTTTAACAGCCAGCTTGGTGGGGACTATAGTATTGAAAGCGGAGCTATAGTCAATGAATAGCAGCCTTACATAGTTGCCATTTTTGCTGTCAATGTGAGTGAGGGAGGAGTGCAGTACCTGAGAGATGGCATCATCAGTAGACCTATTTGGCCGATAGGCAAACTGAAGAGGGTCCAAAGTAGCAGGGATGGAGGAGCAAATGTGTTTCTTTAAAAGTCTCTCAAAAACCTTCATGACTGTCGATGTGAGGGCAACTGGACGATAGTCATTCAAGCAAGAGGGTTTACTGTTCTTAGGCACAGGGATAATGACAGATTTTTTAAAGGGGGTGGGAACCACAGAGGTAGCAAGGGACTCATTAAAGATGGACGTAAACAAACCAGCAAGCTGATCAGCACAGGACCTCAGAACGCGGCCAGTAATCCCATCGGGTCCTGCTGCTTTTCTGACGTTCACTCTCCTCAGTTCCCTCCGAACGTCATCCTCTGACACGGTGAATACATGATCATCGCTGCTCTGTCTGCTGCTTCCTGACGCGCTGATCGGCAGAGTCGCGCCGCCATTACGTTCAAAGCGGCCGTAGAAGGTGTTTAGCTCTTCGGCTAGCAACGGATCTGCTCTCACCTCCACAGAGGAGTTGTTTCCAGAGGAACAGATGGTCTTTAGTCCCTGCCACATGCGTCGAGAGTCATTGAGCTGGAAATGTGACTCAATTCTCTCACTGTATCGGCGTTTAGCGGCTCTAACTGCACGACGGAGAGCATAGCAAGATGCCTTGTACTCACTCATGTTTCCTGACAGAATACCGGCATTGTATGCGGCAGTTCGATGGTTAACCGCGTCACGAATTGTTCTGTCCACCCACGGTTTCTGATTTGAGAAAGTCTTTATTGTTACCGTTTCAGTGGCCTGTTCGGTTAGTGTGTTTACGAAGCTTAATGCTACCTCCGTGAATTCGCTGACGTCAGATGAACTCGCCCGGAACATGTCCCAGTCGACGTCATCAAGAGACGCCTGTAGCGTAGCTTCGGAGTGGGAGGACCAGCGCGTCACTTCCCTCTCCACCGGGGGTTCTTGAATGATCCGTTGTTTATAATCCGGTGTGAGAAAAATGGCGACATGATCTGATTTTCCAAACGCCGGCAGTGAGTGGGCTTTGTAGGCATTTTTGAATTGGGTGTAGCAGTGATCGAGTGTATTCAGTCAGGGATGACCTTTTTGAGGTTAGCTTTGTTAAAGTCTCCAGCGATGATGCATGCAGCGTCAGGATGTATGTTGATATATCCGCTGAGTTCATCGTGTAGTTTGGACAAAGCCACGCTAGTATCTGCTTGCGGTGGGATGTAAACGGCAGACACGAGGATCGATGTAAATTCCCGGGGCAGATAGAAGGGGCGGCAGATAATGGAGAGGTGTTCTAGATGAGGCGAGCAGGAACGCGACAGAATGGAGATATTCCTGGGATCACACCATTTCTTGTTAATGAAGAAACACACTCCACCACCTTTGGTTTTCCCGGCCTCGGCTGTTCTGTCCATCCGTAAAACAGAGAAGTTATCAGACGGCGTTACAGCGGTGTCCGGGACCGTCGGCGTGAGCCATGTTTCGGTCAAACAAAGGATGTTACAGTCCCTAATGTCCCGTTGGAAACTAATCCTGGCTCTAAGATCGTCCATCTTATTCTCCAAGGATTGGACATTGGCGAGCAGAATACTCGGTAGAGGGGGACTGTGAGCCCTTTTCCTCAGTCTGTTGCGGATTCCAGCACGTTTCCCGCGGTGTTTCTTTCGCCTCCTGGTATTATTAAGGCGGCCTTTGTCAGCTTCGGTGCTCCGAAGAATCTCCAATGGCCACGCTGGATCTGTGTATAAAGTGTCCTGGATCAGGTTAGTGTAACGCTGTCCAATGTCCAAAAGTGTTCTCTTGTTGTACATAATCATTGCAGACGTTACACGTGTAAAAAGAGAGGTAAAAATAGAAAAAAAACACATAAAAACACAATATTGAGCGGAGCTAATTCGCAGGCGACTGAACTCAGCAGCGCCACCGGAGCTATGAGCTGAAAAATACATTGGAATCACAGAATGAAGCCTTACCAAGCCAAATTTACCATTTGATAAACAATATATAAAAAAATGTGTGTTTTACACAAGTTTATCTAAGTTTATGTATAGGCACTTCCCAAAAAAAGACACTTGGAGCCTCCAAGTGACCCTTTGTTAGCAAAGACACGTAGAATGCTGTAATTCTTGAATGCTTTAATGTACAGTCATAATTTTGGGCTCTAATGAAAGGTTACACTTAGAGCTATTCAATTTCTCATCCAGATTCACTGTCAATAATTGCTGACACATAGTAACTGAAGCATAAACACATTATAGTGACATTTATACATGGAATCCAAAATGTGTACACTTTTAAAATTACATATCTATTTATTATTTATAATCTAATTAATTTTTTTTCCTATATTTCTATTTCTGTACCTAGTATATTATTTAATTTCAGTTTTTTTTCTTATTTTTGTGTTATATTCCATTCCTTCTGTGTTATTCATATGTATGTCTACACTATCATGCATGTCTGCACTATGTCTGTACTTTCTTCTGCACTGGAAGCTCCAGTCATCATGTCCCTCAGTATATGGCTTTTTGCTGACTGGCTCCAAGACTTCATTCGATTCAATGTCAGATGATTGTCTGTGGTATAAAAAAAGTTAGAAGTTAGCAGAAATACACCAAAACACAAACATGTATAAAACACACACACACACATGTTGTTTTTTATGGTTTACAGGGACTCTCCATAAGGGTAATGTTTTTTATACTGTACAAACTGTATGTATTATTTCTACTTTCCCCACAGAAAACTCACTCTGTATGATAAGCGTTTTGAATTATGGGGACACTGAAAATGTCCTCATAAATCACCTTCTCCTCGTAATACTTGTCATACCCATGTCATTATACATATTTGTGTCCTCATAAACAACATAACATGGGCGCAGAGAACAAAGAAACTCACACCGGAAGTAAGCGTAACGATCTCAAAACAAACAAATACCTCAACATATACTGTGAAATATGTATAAGATACATATTTATATGTATAATATATATAAATATAATTATATAATGTAATAAAACACTTACGTTTTGAAAGTTACAGTCGCCTGGAACATCCATCCACACATCCCATGGATTCACACATCCCATCTGCTTCAATGGATGAAACATCGCTTTCTTCATCAAAAATGTAATCTCTGTCATGCCGCGCACATTTTTTCACATCTTCTTAGTGTTCAACAACGTTCTCGGTCTCTTTATTCATCATAATTAGCCTATAAAGGTGCCTATCAAGCTGTCAAAAGGGCAGAGTTCAGCGGCCATTTTGATATACGGAGTTTAGCTTTGTTTACATATGGAGACAAGTTACATTACAGAAAACGCAGAAGAATGGATAGCTCCGTCGGCTAATTTGAAATGATACGATTACAATCCGTGGATGTTTATCAACAAATGCATGTGTTATGGACTAAATATTGCACGGAATTGGATAGCCTGGACCCTTTACAGTGAAACAACACCATTTTTGTCAAACTTTTATGGATCAGTGGACTAAAAGGAGGCTTTATAGGTGAGCTCCTTCAGTTTTGTTGTTGCTTATTTAGTTGTTGGTGGTCTGACAAAGACACTGATTGTACTGCTGTGTTTATTGTATCTTAAAATGGTTTATGAAGGATGTTAATCCTCTTAAAATTATGTTAACCATGTACTGAGATATGAGTATAATCAATATATCAATATGTAATCAATTGTATTGTGGGATTTATTAGAAATGTTTCTAGATATGTTGCTTGCTGGTGTACAGAGCTTCAGAACCAATACTGGAGTGCTTTCTGTTAGACTGGGGATGTGAGTACAAGGGGTGTGGGCAGCTATGAGTCCTCAAGAAGAAGCTGTTGGAATGTGGACACACAAAATATCTAGATTTAGATCACTTAGAAAAACTTGGTGCTTGGCACAAACTGGGGGTATGCGTGTTAAGTGTTGTTTTGCAGGGACCCAAGGGAAACAAGGAGAGATACTGGTTGGAGGAGCGTTGGACGGTTCTGGCGGCCAATGAGAAGAAGACACACGTCACACATACTATAAAGAATCTGTTGTTTTGTACATGTGGGTGTGTTCTTTATGAGACTTGTGTCTAAGAACAACCCAGCGCGCTGTTCTGATCAATACATTTCAATACTTTTTATATTTCGCCTTCCTTCAATTTTTGATCACGCAGGACGTTTGAAGTCCAACAATTTGGTGACCCCGACGTGATCGAAGAAAAAGGCAGTAAAGAGTAAAAGGCCATTGAAGGCCAAGAGTTCCAGGACGGAACGAACTTGAGTTCAACACACGGTGCACCGATTAAAATAAGGTAAGCAGAAACCTGTTAAATCAAACTTCTGCAATTGGACATTCTAAATTTCATGTGTTGAATTTGAATTGTATTCCGTTCCATTTTTTAATTAATGAAATATTGATATATATTGATCAGAAATTATTGTAGTACCGAGGGGTAACCAGACCACCCGGTCAAGAACTGAGGGGTAACCAGACCGCCCAGTCATTTATTGTAGAACTGAGGGGTAACCAGACCGCCCAGTCATTTATTGTAGAACTGAGGGGTAACCAGACCGCCCAGTCATTTATTGTAGAACTGAGGGGTAACCAGGGACCGCCCAGTCATTTATTGTAGTAGAACTGAGGGGTAACCAGACCGCCCAGTCATTTATTGTAGAACTGAGGGGTAACCAGACCGCCCAGTCATTTATTGTAGAACTGAGGGGTAACCAGACCGCCCAGTCATTTATTGTAGAACTGAGGGGTAACCAGACCGCCCAGTCATTTATTGTAGAACTGAGGGGTAACCAGACCGCCCAGTCATTTATTGTAGAACCGAGGGGTAACCAGACCACCCGGTCAAGAACTGAGGGGTAGCCAGACCGCCCAGTCATTTATTGTATATAGAGTGTTAAAGACTGTAAACAATTGTATATATTTGCCATATGGAATTGCTGTGTAAATTGCTGTAGTCGTTTTATTTGTGGTGTTGGATTATTATTTTGCATTTGTTGAATGAGATGTTGTATTTGTGATTTATTGATAGAGAAAAGATGAAAATTGTGTGATTTACATTTCCCGCTAAAGAAAAAGGGAATAAGACCTGTTTGTGTTTTTCTCGCTTGAACTGTGTGTGCGAAGGCAGAGAGAGTAAAAAAAGGAGGGGGCTGTTTGGGAGCTGTGTGTCTGCGAAGGCAGAGAGAGTAATAAAAAGGAGGGGGATGTTTAGTGTGTTGCAGCAGTGAACATTGGAAAGCAGATTGCCTCACAGCAAGGGGCCTCAAGGCCAAATATACCTCCCCTGCCTTGGCAGGCCCCCCCTCCCTGGTACCACCTGCAGGGGGATGGGGTCCACTCGTAGGGGTGACCTGGTGGTCGTGGCAGGAGACCCCTATACACCTCACGATACCCGGGGCAACGGCATCCGTCTCCAGCCAACCTACAGGCGCCTATGCACCCAAATGGGCCCGGAGGGAGACGCGGGGGACTGTGTGAAGGGGCCCACAGAGGACCACCATGGGGGGAATGGCTGAACCCCTCATGGAAATAGTGGTTGACAACAAACCACTAAGGCTCTGGAGCTACATACTCCACTGTAACAAGAGGCACAATCACAGACAAGATCTAAGTGATAAAACAGTGGGAGTCTCATGGGTTCTCTGGTGGGTTAGAACATTGGCAAAAAAAAAAAAAAAAAAAAACAAACCCAATTAACCGTCCAGGTTGTGAATCAAAAGCCTGACACACTCATTGCAAACTATACTCCTCGAATGCTCCTGTACCTCTGCTTGGAAGGGATTTACTTATTTCAATTTGGGCCCAGTATTTTATGTTCACCAGAAGGGGTAATAGTGACTTTTCCAGATGCACACAGGTGATTGCTCACAGACTGCTCCAACAGGTTGCAGACAGAATGTTCTGTTAGGAGGGCCATTAAAGGAGGCAGCTGACATTTATTGGGTAGAATTAGACATTTCCCCATCCCTAATGAGTGTAGTGGTAAGTCATATTTAGCATTCACCTACAGAGGCCGCCAGTACTCTTATAACAGATTGCCACAAGGCTTCATCCTGTCGCCAGGGATTTTAATCAAATATTAAAAGAACAATTGACAAATGCCAATTCCAGACTGTGTCTTGATAATGTATGTTGATGACCTGTTGCTCGCTGCCACAACAAATGAAGAGTGCCTACGGGCAACTAACTTAATATTGCAACTGCTATATGCTTCAGGATTTAAGGTTAGCAGAGAAAAAATTGCAAGTCAGCAGGTCATCAGTTACATTTATGGGAAGGTTAATCACAGCTCATTCTGTCATGTCATTGTAAATTCGGCAGCTTTCACCTTTTCACCTCTGCGCAATGGAAATTGGCTAAAATCTGTGCACAGACCAAATTGACGTGGTTATCTGTCCTTCCATTGATATTAATGTTTGTACGTTCCTCTGTTAACAGGATTTCTGGCTTTACAAAAACCTTTGAGTTGCTTACAGGTCGTTCTTTCCCTGGACCTTCAACGCCACTGAAACCTGACCAAATCACACCTTTATCACACTGTGTTTATTTTGATAAACTAACTGCTCTGATTAAACAATTTTCCCAGCAGGTCACTGCAGACAATGAACCAGAACCAATTCCCCGCCAACCGAGTGGGTCAGACTGGAAAATTCCGCAGGAAGTGAAACGAGGCCAGATGGTCTGAACCCCTAAGAGTCACCTCAAGACATTGCATTGTGGTCGCCTTAGCAGGAAAAGGCGACACCTGGTATCATTTGTCTTCTTGTGTTGCATGTGATCCTCCCAGCAGGTCTCTAGCACAAACTGCCGTGGACCTGAGGACTCAGGTCCAAGAGAGGGAGGCTGAGGAGGCTGAGGGGATCCCATACCAAATACCAGAGGTGGTTCAAAGGAAAGGTGATATTTTTTCAAGCCCACCACAGGAACCTTTGGCCCACTGTGTAAGTGCAGATTGTGCATATGGTGCCGGCATTGCAGTGACATTTAAGCAAAGGTATGGGGTGGAGAAAGTGAGAGAACAAGGAAAAAAAAAAGCTGGTGAATGTGTAGTTACACAGGAAGAAGACGGCAGAACAATTTTTCATTTAATCACGAAAAATAAATGCAGTGATCTCCCACATACGAGGATTTCACCAACAGTTTTAAACACATGAGAAATTTGGTGTGTAGAACATAGAGTGAAAAGTGTTTCCATACCCCGGCTGGGGTGTGGTCTGGACAAACTAGACTTCCAAAAAATACAGAACATTTTGAGTAAAGTCTTCACAGGAGTTGATATTGTCATAACCATATATTCATTATAAAAATGTTTAGGTAGGTAGTCTTAAACTACACAGATTCATGTTTAGCTAAAAACAAAGTGTATGATTTGATGTCTTAAAAGTTTTGATTTTTCCTTTATTAATTATTCTGTGTATAACAATGTTGTGTTTAAAGAAAATGCTAAGGAACAGGCTGTGGGACAGTGTCTGGATGGAGTTTTGGGTAAATGGAAGGCCCTCATACTATCTATTCTGGTCTCAATAGCGGTTTTTGTAGCCATACTGGTGACCTGTGGGTGTTGCTGTATTCCATGTATAAGGTCATTATGTAATCGGTTAATTGTGGCAGCAATAGAGAAAAAGGACATGACACCACCTCCTTACAGCATGCCATTATTATCAGCACACCAAGACCCAGACAGTGATGATGGTGATGATGATGAGGAAAATGATGTGTGACCTCTTTCAGAGGTCAAGAGAGGGATTGAAGGATGTTAATCCTCTTAAAATTATGTTAACCATGTACTGAGATATGAGTATAATCAATATATCAATATGTAATCAATTGTATTGTGGGATTTATTAGAAATGTTTCTAGATATGTTGCTTGCTGGTGTACAGAGCTTCAGAACCAATACTGGAGTGCTTTCTGTTAGACTGGGGATGTGAGTACAAGGGTGTGGGCAGCTATGAGTCCATCAAGAAGAAAGCTGTTGGAATGTGGACACACACACATAACTAGATTAGATCACTTAGAAAAACTTGGTGCTTGGCACAAACTGGGGGTATGCGTGTTTAAGTGTTGTTTTGCAGGACCCAAGGGAACAGAAGGAGGAGAATACTGGTTGGAGGAGCGTTGGACGGTTCTGGCGGCCAATGAGAAGAAGACACACGTCACACATACTATAAAGAATCTGTTGTTTTGTACATGTGGGTGTGTTCTTTATGAGACTTGTGTCTAAGAACAACCCAGCGCGCTGTTCTGATCAATAAATTTCAATACTTTTTATATTTCGCCTTCCTTCAATTTTTGATCACGCAGGACGTTTGAAGTCCAACATTTACATCGTTCGTTCGAATCACAAGAATCTCAGCTTTCTACGGATATATGATATGTTCAGCTTTGTGTTTTTTGAGTTTTTGTGTCTGACGACTTTACCCCTGTCACCACTAGCTGAGCACGCCGGCGTCACGATAGATTCGAATTAAACGAAAAAAAAAAAAAAAAAACATTTACAGTCGAATGTATTCAAGGTGTAAAATATGTTATTACGTTTTACTTGATGTTACACTAACTATTTTTTTTGTCATTTAAGTTAAACCTTTCTTGAATAAAATAATACATAGTGTAGATTTCAGAACTTAGAGTAGATTAGTGCAGAACTTTCACATGTGATTTAAACTAGATTTCCTTAAAAAAAAAAAAAAAATATATATATATATATATATATATTTCTAATGGACACTCTATTTGTTCTCAGTTCACATGTCACAAGCATGTGCACAACCCACATACACTGCATCCCAGACACCGCTCCACTTCTTTCCATTGAGTAATATGAATATCTGATTTAAACATGTCAGATTTGACCAGACATGCATTAAAGGACATCCTTGAATCCGGCTCATATCTCACAGATCACATAAGGCCCACACTTTATTATCTGCCTTTGCAATATCATTGGAGAAATTAGGAAATAAATTAGCTCACACTCCCAGCAGCGTGTCACAAAAATAAAATTTAATATTTTCCTTTCTATCTTAGTCTGTGTCTTCCTGTTTCTGTGGAATAATATCCCTTGAAATCAAGTGGCAGTGGAGGATGTGCCCTGTGCCAGGTATCAAACCCTGGGGTATGGCAGAGTTTGGCTGAGGTGGCTGGTTAAGAATTGATTGCTTTTAAAGGAAAACAAAACAAACAATACAACAACTACTACACGCTAGCTGTTTTATTGATGAAAGTGTATGTGATGTGAGGAGAAAGCAAAGAAGGACGCTCAACCCAGCACATTTTTGTTGATACCCTCAACCCGCTTGTAGCATTTGCAGGAAGCCAGATACACATGGTGCAGACTGATAAATGGGTTTCCTGGAAATCTGCAGGTGTCTGATGAAGTTATGGCACATGTTTGTTTGTTGAGATTGACTCAAAATTCAAAGCTCACACAAATATTTATTATATTAGCATTGGGGAACTGTAAGGATTTGCATTCATCAGCATTTGAAGTGTATTACCAGACAAGACAACACATTAACCCCCTCAGCAAAATGATGACTATTTGGATTCCTTGTGGTTCTCTGACCAACATTGAAGGGAGAGAGAAAGACTTGGAATAATCTTGAGTTCCTCTTCATTTCTTGGGGTCATGCCTACAAAGACATAGGTTGCAGTAATCTCCGTGTTTCTTTTCCTCTAAACCGTACAAATCTCAGCCTGTTGGATCAAAAGGTTATTGGATGTATCCCATCATTCCGATTCCCTTTGGAGCAAGAGTGGAGATTATATATTGAAAGAATAAAAATAAATAAATTAAAAGCAGACTTAGAGAGTAAGAAACAGAGATGTCGATAACAAGAAGACACTCTGGGGTCCATTCCAAAAAGAAAAAAAATAGCTTATCTGCTTTTCTTAACTGAGCTGTTTTCCCCACTACTTACAGTCAACTTATGCCCTTTACCATTCATTTCATCCCCATAGTCTCTCATGCGACTGTCTGACCACTATTACTAATGCAGAACTTAAGAAAGCGATGCAAGTTTATTCCTATCATGTAGGGACTTCAAAGACACCATCTTTCCTTCTCCCCAGAGAAGGCTGATACTAGCATTTTGATTCGCTAATCCTAATAGTGCAGTATCCTTTCAACAATGGGCCTTGGATCTCCTTTGAAGTCTCAACTCAAGCTCCAGGACAAGCAGACTTCCAGATAATGGAGCGAGCCAACCTTTCATCCCCCTAAACCCCACTGCTAACTCTTGACTTCTTTGGTTCTTCTGCTGCCCATAGCAAAGAAAAATCACAAATTAGATCTCTTCAGTATCTCTTTTGTTTCTCTACAACACCAGTGAGATTAAATGCATGAGGTAAAGACTTTGCTTCTCATATTTTGTCCCCTCTGAAGTACCAGAAGACATTTCAACCATTAGTCTGACACCAAAGACATAAGAGATCTCAATATGATCTCAAATATTTCTCATCAAATTCCTTCAAAACCAAATTGGAAGCTGATATCCACATTATAGACTACCTTCATACTCCTATTGCATGTCAACATTTTTATTATTTCCGTCAGTTACGTTTCATTAGCTAGCATTCAAATCAGGCTACTTCAAATCAGACGCAGAGATGAAATACTGTGTTAAGATCAAATTCATTTGAATTAATTATAGCATTTATTTGAATTAATTATTGAGAGAGAGAGAGAGAGAGAGAGAGAGAGAGAGAGAGAGAGAGAGATGGCAGTTGAGTGTCCTCTCTACAAACAATAAAGCTGTGTTTAGTTACTTCAAAAACAGCGATTTTACCACTTTGTTGCTGAGGAATATAATGTAGTGATCTATCTAGTTTATTTTATCAACGGTAGTCACTGGGCAGCGTTGACAACACGTTTCTGTGTGTGTAGCACAATCTTCAATCTCCGACCTCTATGAGTGTGTTTGTGCGAGTGATATGTGTGGGTTTGTGTGCATCAATTAAAGTAGTGCCTTAATATAGAACTGTGATTAAACTGACTTGGAAATACCAGTGGATTAAATGGTTTTAATACATGCCTGCCAGCCAATCAGAACCGAGTATTTAGACAGACAATTGTATAATAAAGATGAAAAAAACATTACAACATATAATGGACATCAAATATAAAATTATTTAAAATAGAAAACCGTCATGCTATTATTCAGTACTTCTAGGATATAATTTAATAGAATTATGCCATGCTTTTCTGCCTTGAATCACAGGTTTTATGATGTGGCACCCACAGATTGATGAAGTGACATCCAGTCTAGCAATCATTTACAATGTGGATGAGACAAAAATACCAGAGGAAAGTGATAGACACAGAGTCGGAATGGTCTCATGAATTCTCCAGAGCTGAATGAGCAACCCCAGAGCAATAAAATATTCCCTTGGGTGTCTTTATTCCAGTGTTACAGCAAAAATCAGAACATTTCTACAGAAGCATCAAGGGCAGTTGACAATTTATTTTTAGCTAGTGTAAGCCCATAGCTGCTTGCTGTTGATGGGAACTACCATTAACATCTCTGTTGGCTCTATCCATGTCATACAGAGTGGCTGAGCTCTTGCTGAGAGCTTCTTAATCATGCTGCGTGAAGGTTTAAACCTTCTAAACATCATGGCACAGCCCACCTAGCACACTGATGTGGTAATGACATGCTATTTCACCATTGGTACTGCTCTAATAATACACCATTGCTTACACTAAAGCAAGTTTGCCTGACAGTTGTCAGAAGTGTCACGACTGATCTCCAAAACAGCAGTCCCCTTTTGCGCCATGGTAATTGGCCAGTGTAAACACAAAACAAATCCCTCGCCTCTGCTTCTCAACGATCTCTCCGTGCTCTTACACAACAAATGCAAATTTCTTGCCTGCAGAAGTGGTGGGTGTGTAGGGAGTAATTGGCTGGTTTCAGCTGGTGATGGGCGCACACCCCAGAAGCACTCCTGTGACGCAGGCCCGCTTCCTCTGATTCACCCTTTGAATGGAAGTGATCTCTCCTGCCTTTTCCCTCCTCGCTCAACTCCCACCTCACACTCCACCTGAGTCATCCTTAGTTATTTGTGTGGCCAGGTTGAAGCTAATATTTCTGGCTGTTCAAAATGAGGAACGCACCGTCGGTTATACAGTCTTAAACCTCAATAAATCACAGGAATTAGAGCTCAGCAGTAAAGAGGAGATGGTAAATTATCTTGGAGGCGTCAGTTCCTTGATTATGTGGCAGATGTGCTGGCCTGGACGCCTTGTTTATTTGGTGCCTTTCTAAATCCAGTTTTCTCCTCTTTGGGTCTGAGGATGGCATAGGGGCATGACGCCATAGCTGTGCCAGTTAAATAAGGCTCTGCACAAATTAGGACCCTTACAGCCCAGTAATGAATCCCCAAGCTGATGAGTAATATATTAGGGCTGTCTGTCACTTGGCTAACAGAGCTCTGTCTCTTTTCACTTCGGCCCGGAGACAAATGGCTGACAAATGAGCCATATCATCTGGCATAGTGCAGTTCGGATTGGGCATCAGGATTGGGACACTGTCCATACCTTGGACCAAGCCTGCTGGTGACCACTCTGCGGTTCAATCTGGTCCTCTTGGAGCTACAATTATGACTGTAAGCGGAACCTGATCCTTTTCATTAACAAACCGAATCCTTCGTCTTCTGGGGTCCCTACTGTTTCATTGATGGCACAGGCTCATTCATGCCTGCTTAGTGCTTGTGTAATGTGATTGCTGGGTTTCCATACACCTCCTGGGTTATTGAGATCTTCTAGAGGTCCGTGACACCCATTTTCACAAAAGTCTTGTTTGTAGTTAATAGATTCCTCAACGTCTGTCCAATATAGGTCACTTGGTAGAGAGTGCTGCAGTACCATGTGGCATGCTACTGCCTACCTGAACCCTCCATCTGGGCTGTTCAATGTCTCTATCCTCTCGGGACCATCTCAGATCGTGGCTCCTGTCCTCTGTCACTACGGCAACAGCCATGCGAATTAGCATGCTCTTAATTACACAGAAGCAGCCGCACGCCGTGGCCACCTCTCAGTCTCACCCACCCATGCATAGCCACCTCACGTTGCTCAGATCACACACTCATTTCTGGATATTTATCAGCATCACTGCTAGTGGGGTGATGGGACCAGAATGAGTCACATCTGAGCACCAGGGGCTGAGGGAGCCAGAGAAGACGGGCTCATTTGCAACTCTTCTGTTGATCACAATGGTTGCTTACAGCTCCATCGCTGTTCTGGAGAAAGGAAAGGCCTTAATTACAACTCACAAGAGATGGCTGGAAAAAGAATAGCGTGGTAAAGAATGGTTTACTCCTGGATTTCATTCCGAGGGGAAGGCAGTTATAAAAAGAAAGGTGGATCACCATAATTTGATCTTCTTAGACACATAGTCTTAGCAAGATTACTCAGAAATTGCCATGTGTGAATGGTGCTGTGATCTGGCTGCTCCTGTGGTGAAGCACCATCGGGGTGGGTTGTAAGGGCACATAGCCTTTAATGTGTCACATCATTAGAGACATATCTTCTGAGAGATGTCATCAGTACTCTCAAGCTTTTTTGTGTGTGGCAGGGAGGGGCCAAACTAACATGGCAAGATTATATCATTTTCTTGAAATTCAATTTTGACAAGACCTCATACTCTTTTTTCCCCCCAAGCAGTTAAACTATGATAAACCATATTAAATGATGAAATAAAATGTTCCAATATTCCAATTTACTTCTCTCCATCAGCCCATTACCATCAACAGAGATCTATAATGAATAAAAACTCCATTAGTATACACAGTTGCCCACTATCTAGTCACTCATTATTTGACCGCACAGATAACTGATACCCACTGGTTTAGTTGTGTATAGTGCATTTTACTTTTGGATGTTTCATTTCTTCTGGACACTGATGTTATATCTGATCAAATGCACATTGTAGTTCTTTTGCTTGGGTGGAACAGCATATACGCTAATGTTGTCTCTGTTTGCTTCTCTCTTTCTGTCACAGGATTGGCATCCCGAGATAACTAGGAATTACAGAAGCTTCAGTCTGGATCCAACCCTTAAAATATATGAGTTGACTGAACATCTGAGAAGAGAAGATACCAACACCTCAGAGGACTTAATAATGCCAACCCTGAAACAACATACACAGCTATAATTTTCTGTAAAGCTACATAACCATAAATTGAATTGAAGAGGCTAATCACATTTGATGATCATATCCTTTAAATGTAGTTAATATTCCATCAATTCATATTTGTTTATTTACATTTTAGTACAAATCTGAAAGTGAAAAATTGTAAATGTATTTAAACATATACATTTAACAAAACGTGAGAAATGTCCATGTTGTTGAAACATTAACTGAACGTGAAAAATAAGACCACAATGTGTATATAATGTGTATATGATACATGATGATGATGATATTGAGATTTTTTTTGTTGTTGAGTTAATTAACCTGCTAACGAAGAGCTTCAGTTTATCAGTGTTCATTCACTGTTCAGATTCAGCTCACACAGCTTAATCAAGTCAATCCCTGACATTAGCGACTTTGATTAGGTCATTTTTATTATTCAAATAATTTTAAACAATAAAACCATTGTTCATATCTTGTATGCATTTTCCGTGTCCTGTTTCAATAGTATGTGTTAATTAAATTATTTAATTAGCATCATGATGCATGTCATAATTATCATCATGATTCATTTGTTTTCACAAAAATGATTATTAGCATGCTATTGTATTGCAATGTCATAATATTAGCCATAATTAATCAAGTTAAACCAGACAGACCAAAGCAATTTGTTATGTATCTAAATAACAAATTGTATAAATTCTGCAGAGCTGAAAATCAATTGCATAAATCTGAATGTAGGCCCATACTTATAGGAGCTTGTTCAATGTGTCTATGCATGCGATAATAAATTACCCTGGAGTGTGACTGCCGTAGGATCAGTGGCCAACACATTGCTGTCATTTACATCTCTGTAATGACATTTATCTTTAGAATAATTCATAGATGGGGTGAAAGATCAACACATCTCGGCTTTAAATATTTCTCCTGTCCTGATCTAGAGTGATATAATGGTTCATCATAAACTTTGTAATGTTCTCTTTGCACTGGCAACAACTCAAAATGAAAAGTGACACTTACAAAAATTATTTATGTATTTTGATGCTTGTGTGTGCCATCAATGGGCTGGTCATTTCAGAGTAACTGAAGAAAGAGAACAATTGAACGATGCATTGAAAGACATCCTAAAGCTAACACAGCTTTAAAGTAAAGAGTCTGATGTTTGTTTTTGAAGCAAATTATGACATTTTTGGTCGTTCCTTTTATGTTATTACAGTGTTTTTTAAAGATTTATTAAAATATATAGAGATCAATTCTTATCATCCCATAACTGAAAGCCTTTTCCACAGCCTTGTTCTCAGGAGTAAATGGCAAGTTTTGTAACATGTTTTTATACAGAAAGAGCTTCATATACAAGTCATTTCTTTATTGTCCAACACAATTCCTTTTAAAAATGTATGCTTCCTATTATTTAAAATGGAGAGAGGCCTAAGAGAATTACAGATGAGTTATTCCTGTTATACACATTTTCACATCCATATCGCTTTCATGATGAAACTATTTAAACAATTTTTTCCCTTTCTTTTTTTATGGAAAAAACACTAGATGGCTTTGTACATATTACCAGTATGCACTTTAGTTTGAGAGGATTGTTCCATGTTCCTGAGTGTACTGACTTAAAAAAAACAAAAAAAAAAACAAATACAAATCCATTTATTATAAACATTTCAGGTGTTTCTTCACTTCTTTTTCATTTCTCTAATTGAAAGGCTTCACACAGCATGTTGTCTTGAGAAAAATGATTGTAATCGGCTACCTAATGGGTTTTGTGTGTCCTCAGGGTCACCTTCCATCCTGTTAGTCTTTTGTAAAATACCTTTTACTAACAAAAGGCAGTTCCTTAATGACGTTATTTTTAACAGCGAATTTTAGCAGTAATTATTATCAGAGGATTTGATGTTTGTGATGTTTTATTGTTATTTCATCCGTATGTAAATCGCCCTCCCTGAGCTATGGCTTACTTTAGCTCTTTATTTCTGTCCTGTTATGTGTCCCATTCAGTATTGCGTGTTTGTGTAAACAATCCAGTCATAAATAATAAAATGTATGTGACAGAGCATATTACTGTGAAGAGCATACATGTATACACTCTAAAATCTGTTAAAAATAAAGCACATTGTTAATATGAAGATTTTTTTTAACCCATATGTTGAATGACAAATTGCATTGTGTTTTGTTTTAGAGTTAAAGGAAATCTCTGTAAATTTAACCGATAAAGTCCTGGCAGAACTACCAGTGCATTTTACATTTACATTTATGCATTTAGCAGACACTTTTATCCAAAGCGACTTACAGTGCATTCAGGCTATAATTTTTTTGTCAGTATGTGTGTTCCCTGGGAATCGAACCCACAACCTTTGTGCTGCTAACGCAATGCTCTAACCACTGAGCCACATTTTCTGCTTATCTATTCTTATGTTTTTTCTTACAGTGTCGAAATACTTTCTTAAACTATAATACGGACATTTACATTTTTTAATGCCAAGTTACAGAGTGCAAACTGTACTGCAGATCTGTAATTACACATTCTGTAAGCTAAATGCTAAATCGTACTGATGTTACTGAATAAGCATTGACAGAGTAGCTTCGGAAAGGACTACATGCAGAAAAATAAAGAGATGACTCAGAACCCTGATCAGTGTCCCTAATTAACTATGTGAATACAAGATTTATTCTATGAATCAGACAAGATCAAACGTTTCACCCTTCGGAGATTACTGGCTCACATCTCACATATGCCTCACAGACGCTGGAGTCCAGTGCACTCACAAACATGGACATTCTGACAACAGTTCCTCCTGAATTCATACACCATTGAATGCTTTATTCAATTTATCTGATTAAGAGTCTCTGCGCTGAACGTGTGCCAAGTGCAGAAGCTGAGTTTGGTCTCTCCAAACATTTACGTCACATATGAGTGATGGATTTATGGAGAAAGGCATTGCAGTGGAAAACAAACAGCCCCTCGGGCGCTGATATTTGCAGAGTGAATGCTATGCTACTTTACAAAGTGCCTGGGTGAGTGTGCTCTCTCAAAAATTGGGTCAACATTTTTCTGAGCAATTTCACAAGAAGGTTAAGTGTGAAGTAACATGGCTGCCACATAACGCACTGATGAATTCAGATGGTCCATCATGGCCCTGGGCAGAGGGCACACTTTTGGGAATTGATTTTGGAGATTTTGGAGATGGAAATAAGAAGCAAGAAGGAGAATCTGGATGGAAATCTTTTTTTTCACTTCTGACTTGTAAAAGTCCTTAGACTGCAACTGAAATAACCTGTAGTGGATAGAGGAATAGAGATGGCATATGACTGAACTCAGCAATCCAAACAAACACAAATTGAAATATATTAGAGAATAAACCATATAGAACTTCAAAAACATGTTGAAGGAATAGTTCACCCCCGAATGAAACTTATTTTTTTATCACTATATTTATTTAATTTATTTTACTTTTTAAAGATCACCATCTGTTTTCCTTTTATGTAAAACAGAAGGTTGGATTTAGTCTTCATCTTATTTTGTGTTTCATAGAATATTTGTTTGTATATTTCTAGCTAATTAGGATAACACAGCTTCCAAAACACATCTTAAAAAAAATATGAATCCGTAATTTATGGTCAGTTAAAATTAATTTGTTTGCAATATGAACATAATACTATTTATTAAGCTAATTCTCACTGTAATAAAACATTAAAAAGTCAGAATTACGAGTTTATATTTTGCAACTCAATTTAAAAGGCAGTGTTTAACGTATTTTGATGATTTAGAGATCTAAAAAGATACTTAAAAAATATATTTGAACTTGTTTTAACTTGAGCGCAGTGTTTTAACAATCCCATGTTATATGCAAGACGCTGTAAAAGCAGCTTAGTGAAATGCAAAAACTAATTCTGTGTGAATGGCCGTACAGCAATTTGCCATAATTTCTACTCATGCACTGAATAGATTACCCATAAAAAGTTGTCTCTGCCAGTGAACGCTCTGCAGGGGGAACGGATCTCACAGGATATCTGGGGTCCTACCCTGACAGAACAACTGCCTTTACTTAAGCTGTCTTCAAGAATAATAGACCTCTTGCTCAGAACTACATACAAAAAGGGTGAGTAAATCAAGAGGATTTAGTAGTTAGTAAATCACATTTTTATTTTGGACTAAACTAATCTCAGTAAGTAGAAGAGGCAAGATCATTGCTAATCATTCTAATCTGCAACAACAGCCGGTCAGAATATACCCATATGTTCTTCAATGCTCCAAAAGTCTCTGTTTTTGAGAAATCCGTTTACACTTTCCATCTTTATATTCATATTAATATTCATATCTGACACTGAACAGCTTTCCAGTCAACCCCCATCAACCCAGAGGGCATATTGCTACACAGAAGATGCCAAGACTGGCCTGCCCCTCATTATACTGGCTTCCCCTTCTCACTAACCTAACACAATAAGGGCAACAGTCTTTATGCAAGGGTGGCATCTGTTGTTATCTGGCACCGCCACGGGGGGTGAGAGCAGAGACAACTCTCATGTCCAGCAAGGAAGTGTGTGTGCTTGTTTGTGTGCTTTGGTTATAAATGTACAGCTGTGCTATTATCTCGGCCTGCCACATTAGGGCTTGACCCCAGCCAAGCCAACTCCAGGCGCTGATGGAAGCGAGAGGATGGCCACGTTGGCTCTGCATGGATGTGTGCGAGTCATGCCATGCTCTGAAGGGTATGATAACACAGCACCCCACGGCCAGAGGCAATAGCGTCATGCTTTTAGACCAATTTTTTGCCGGCCACACAAGCTGTGTGAAGGCAAGAGAGCTGATAGAGCGGAAGAGAGGTAAGGTGAGGTAAAAACATTATAGAGGATGTACAGACTGAGGGGAAGACCGATAAATAAATTATGGAGAATAATACTGTTTCAGTCATGAACTACTAGTGTTTTTGATCGAATCTTTTAAGCAAGTGAATCATTCTTGTTCACTTTCATGGCTGCACTGATTTGCAAGTTCTTCCACTGATTTGCAAGTTCCTCCTTTGAAAGGCAAGTGAATTCTTTGATGCGTTTTTGCCTCGAGACTGACTTTAAAAGGAGTCTTGAAGAGTGAGTGAGTGGAGAGCCACCGAATGAAACATGTTTCATTGTCAACATGTCTGCCCTACAGACATACAAAGAATGTTTTGGTGATTAATATTTAGAACAAATATGTTGAGTGAATAATCTATACACTGAAAATATATAGTTTGAATCAATTGCTTTTCTCAAATCATGTTCATGTCTTGGTTCAAACCTTAAATTTAAATTATATTAAACCAAAATATTTCTCTTTTATTTCCAAAAAAAAAAAAAAAAATACATTCATACGAAGTCAAAACATCATTTGTTATAAAGTTACAATGAAACAGACGTAGCAACAGATCTTTTTTTCCCTGTGATTTACATTACATGTGAGTGAAACATATTATAGAGAAAAAAGAATAGTAGGACTTTGTTCTGTGCATATTCACGGATACTTTGTTTACTATAACATCTACAACATTCATGTGGGAAACAGACATGGTGAATTTTCATTTCATGCCAACTAAAAAAAAAAAAAAAATAAGAATATCAGTGATATTAAACTAAAATCTGTGGTGGTTTTTGCTGTTCCTCACCGAAGGACTTAAACACAAGATGTAGGGGAGTCATAGAAAGCAGCTTTGTAATATCAAGCTTTAGGCTACTTGTAAATATGAATATACATTTCTATGCCTCTGACTGATTTTAAGTTGTACAATAAGTTTACTCTCACCGAAATGGTTCATACTTTCCCTGAGCAACTGAATTAAATATGCTAGAAAACCCAGCCCATAAAGCACATTTACTGCATGAATGGAGCAAAAGGTAAACAGTTTAAAATGAGTCTAAAATGAACAGTTCAATCTCAAATCAACAGATCATATATTTAGAAATGGACATTGAGCAAGATAAACAAATGACTGAAAAGATATTCATTCATTCACAAAATCATAAAATTTAATTTAGAATTCAACATATTATGTGCAAATGTAACTCATTTTATTAGTTTTATATGATTTTATAGGGCATTCATTATCTGTGGTATGCAGTCATAGGAAGATATATTCTAAGTTTATGTATCTAATACCAAATGTTACTAAAATTAAAACACTACAGAATGATTAAGGTGCATCTGCTTCAGTCCCCTGTGGGGTTTTGTGTCTGAGAGTCGTAAAGAAACTAACATGCAATTACTTCACTTCCTGTTGCATAAATCAGTTTTTCTTCTTCTTCTTCACAAATTGTCTGCTCTAAAAATTTTGCGGCACCACACAGTGCATTAAAACATGAATCGTGGGATATAAATAACAGCTAAATTGCCTGGTTATCTCGATGAGTAATATCAAGCAGGGAACGCAGAAGTCTTCCGTTTGAATGGAACAAATGCTGTGCTCGAATGTTGAGGGTGCATATTTTAAATGACATTGTCTACCCAGAGGAGCTGAAGAAATCAAATTAACATAAGAAAAAACATAGACTGGCTGAGGTATATGAGCTTGGGAAATAAAATCATTAATCTTCATGAATCTCCCATAGGAAATCAAATAAAACCAAGCGCTATTGTTTCCCACGATGCTGTACGGGCATATGCAAAAAGTTCTCCTAAAAGCTCTGAAAATAAGAAACACTTTCCTGTTGATGTGCAGTCAGTGTTAAGTGTCCCCGAGTGGATTTTCAATAGGTGGAGGAGAAATTTCTGTACTAGTCCTATTGAAACTCAGATCCACTGAGGTTTGCGTCATCATTTTCAAATGATTTTCAGATATATTCCCAGCACATCAATACATTCCGCTCTTCAATTCCATTACTATTAAATTAACATATACTGAATATTACATCAAGGCAGTTTTTATTTTCGGCTAAAACTTTTACTTTGCGTAATAACTTTAAACTTTTGAATGAACCTGGATAACAAGATGTCTTTTTGCAGCAGTTAATCTTCTGGAGTACTCATAGTGCTCTAACCTGTGAATATCACTCCCATATTACAATGAATAGATAATAATAATAATATATATATATATATATATATATATATAAATATTTTTTTTTTGTTTACTATAATTTACTATTTTTTGTTCCCTGTAATTTTGCTTTATCTAATGTTTGATTAATAATTATGGGTTCCCTTTTACGGCATACACCGTAATTTCCCATTTGTGCACATGCACACTTCATCAAAAACGGTGCTAACTGAGGATGCGCTAAAGGATATAGATTAAAATGTATATACATTTTAATAGAATGCAAGATATAGATTGCACTGCATGTTAGCTTGCGTATTGTGCCCTAGAGCATCATTTATTTAAGTCCACATATCTTACTGACAAGTAACTATGCTTCTAACCACAGGTCGAGAGCTGTAGTTCCAATCACTAAAGTTTGCAATGCTGTTTGAAAATGTTTGTTTGAACCATGGTTCCCGGGAAACACCGAATCATTGAACTGTTACGACAGAGCTTGGGACCATAGTTGGCTAACAATGCTTTTGGGAGACGCTCTCTTGCAGAATTCAGTTCTGAGTGTTCTGCTCCAACACACTTGTCTCTAATTAGCTGATTAGACAGTTAAGGTGTGTTTGATTGGGCTTGGAGCTGAAATCTACAGGACAGCTAGTGCGTTTATGATGTTGTCTGATGTATTTACCTGGTGACTAAACACAGGGGCATCAAAACTGGGGTGAAAGGGGGACAGAGTGCATAGGCTGAGAGGGGCCCACAACGATGTCCTTTCGGGGGCCCGACTGGGGCGACTCCACTGCACTCCGGGAACCATCAAGAAACACAGATGGCTTCTCTGAGGAAGTTGACCAGGACTGTGGAGTTAACTTACCTTCTCTTGATCTGTCTGCTGCACACTTACTGTTCCTTGCTTGTGTTTGATTTAGCACTTTGGCTTGGCTGAAAAGGAAAGAACATGAAGGAAATCAGCTCACTTGCAGATTTCTCCCACCAAGGAGTACCCAGAAAAGAAACGTGAAACCATGCAGTTTCACGGGCCTTGGAGTTCCAGGCTGATATTGAATGCTTAAGATCTCTCTGTCCTGCTTCTAAATCTCTTCTAGGTTCAAAAGCTTTTGCAAATGCCAGAATGAAAACATTCTGAATGTTTTAAAACAAACTGAGAACGGATTAACAGCACAAAATAATTAACTGTTACAGTTATATGTTAGGGCTATCAAAATGAACCTACATTATATTAATCATCCCATGCATTAGTAAGTATAGTGCTGTTATATTTTTTTACACACCATTAAAACATTTAAAATGTGCAACATTTCATATGCTAACTACTGTACTCACAGACTCTCTCTTCGAAATTCTAATCTGCAAAGTTATCCAACCAAACAAGCAGAATGATTGACAGGCAGAGTGTGTTTCTGACTGGCTAATATATAGTGTAGATTTGTCACAGCAGGGCAGGCATGGAAGAGGAGATAAGGATCTAAATTACGCTTTAGTATTTATTACATCAAAGACAATCCAAGGGAAGAAAATAATCCACAGATAAGTATAAACATGACAGGCTGACAGATACAATACCAGAAGAATTCAGAAAGCAGAAGGCGTTTCTATACACACAAGCTAATGAATAACTAAACAAGACAAACTAACTAAATGAGCCGTACTTTGTACAATATGTTTGTTATATTCAACTGCCTAGAAACAAAACAGGGTTCAAAACTTTCTAAATATATATATACCACTGTATATACACTCACTGGCCACTTTATTAGGTACACCTTGCTAGTACCGGGTTGGACCCCCTTTTGCCTTCAGAACTGACTTAATTCTTCGTGGCATAGATTCATTAAGGTGTTGGAAACATTCCTCAGAGATTTTGGTCGATATTGACATGATAGCATCACACAGTTGCTGCATATTTATCGGCTGCACATCCATGATGCGAATCTCCCGTTCCACCACATCCCAAAGGTGCTCTATTGGATTGAGATCTGGTGACTGTGGAGGCCATTTGAGTAAAGTGAACTCATTGTCATGTTCAAGAAACCAGTCTGAGATGATTTGAGCTTTGTGGTGCATTATCCTGCTGGAAGTAGCCATCAGTAGATGGGTACACTGTAGTCATAAAGGGATGGATATGGTCAGCAACAATACTCAAGTACGCTGTGGCGTTTAAACAATGCTCAATTGGTACTAAGGGGCCCAAAGTGTGCCAAGAAAATATTCCCCACACCATTACACCACCACCACCAGCCTGAACCATTGAGACAAGGCAGGATGGATCCATGTTTTCATGTTCTTTATACCAAATTCTGACCCTACCATCTGAATGTCACAGCAGAAATCAAGACTCATCAGACCAGGCAACGTTTTTCCAATCTTCTATTGTCCAATTTTGGTGAGCCTGTGCGAATTGTAGCTTCCGTTTCCTGTTCTTAGCTGAGAGGAGCGGCACTCGGTGTGGTCTTCTGCTGCTGTAGCCCATCTGCTTCAGGGTTCGACGTGTTGTGCATTCAGAGATGGTATTCTGCATACCTTGGTTGTGACGAGTGGTTATTTGAGTTACTGTTACCTTTCTATTATTTCTAACCAGTCTACCCATTCTCCTCTGACCGCTGACATCAACAAGGCATTTTTGTCTACACAACTGCCGCTCACTGGATATTTTCTCTTTTTCGGACCATTCTCTGTAAACCCTAGAGATGGTTGTGCGTGAAAATCCCAGTAGATCAGCAGTTTTTGAAATACTCAAACCAGCCCGTCTGGCATCAACAACCATTCCACGTTCAAAGTCACTTAAATCCCCTTTCTTCCCCATTCTGATGCTCGGTTTGACCTTCAGTAAGTCGTCTTCACCACATCTAGAATGCCTAAATGCATTGAGCTGCTGTCATGTGATTGGCTGATTAGCAATTTGTGTTACCAAGCAATTGAACAGGTGTACCTAATAAAGGGGCCGATGAGTGTATACATATATATATATATATATATATATATAATTAACAACTACCTTACTAACTATTAATAAGCAGCACATAGGAATTTATTGAGGGAAAAGTCGTAGTTCAGAGTGAGTACGTGTTCCCTATTCTAAAGTGTTACCCAATACTTACATTCAAAAGTGTGCATTTCTGGGGTAGGGTAGGCTGTGAAGGATCCATCTTTTCTAGCCTTTATTTAATTGAAGATCCCATTTTGAGGCCACACCACAGTGATGCAATCACCCTTCAACAGCGGGCTTTGAAGGATGCAGCCTTTGAATTGGGATGCAGCTACGAATATGATTTACACAGTAATTATACGCAATAATTTTTATACACAAATACTGTTATACACAATAATTACACATATTAGATTGTTTTCTCCCTTTAAAAAATAAAATATTAAAAAGGAACTGAATGTGTAATGTATACCAAAGAATTTTGTGGTAAGAAAAAAAAAATCTTATTTTGATATTTATTCAGAAAAGTTTATTTTCATCGAAAGGGTATTTGGGGGCCCCCAAAATGGTTCTTCTATGGTATCACTGCGAAAACCCCCTTTTTCCCTTTTGGAATCTTTATTTTAAGAATGTGTGATTGCATTAAATATGGTTACATAACACTTTTAGCGGCTAAAGGCTGAAATGCACTTTACAAAAAAACTTTTGCCCAGATATTTGCCTGAATATAGATATAATTTTTGCCCGGTGAAGTTCATGCTACTTGCTGTAAGTCAAAGGTAGTTTGCAGTTTTAAGTTTTTCAGATAACATGTTTGATATTTTGAGACAATTTTAGAACATGTTGGTTTTATTTATATTATTACGCATCTCCTAGCAACAAGGTGCACCTTTCTACGTGAGTATGTTGGGATCGGAATGACTTTAAAGTCTGCTCTGCTAGTGTATGATCCTCGGTTGTTTATAGTTTGATGGCCAGTTTCCTCTGTTACCATTTAAAAAGTTGGTAAGTGTATGAATCCAAGTGTTTTAAAATTGTGTAGTGTATTCCAGCCTTCAGTTGGTGATGCTTTTTTGCATTTCCTTTACATGTGGACATTCCTTCACACTATGCACCTGAATGTTTAAGCATGTTCCCATGATTCCAGCCATCTTGAAACTGATGCTAGATGTTATATCCAATATGAATAATTGTCTGCTTGGTGTTCTTAACTTGGTAATTTGTTTTGGCAAATACCATACATGCTATGGCCAAAAAAAGGAAAACTTAAGCCACACTTAAAATGACAATGCCATTACGTTAGAAAACAAAATGTCAAGCAAACACTGTAAAAATAAAAAGTTGAGAAAACTTACAAGTTTAAGGCAACCAGCTTCAGCAGATTTATTTATATCAACTTTTTGTTGTATAAACTGAAAACAAGTTGAGAACTCAAACATCTGCTGAAGCTAGTTGCCTTAAAATGTTTTTACAGTGAAGTTGCATTTATTTATCTTTTTCAAATACTCTTTTTTTAACTAGCTCTGAAAGGTGAAGCTTGTGCAGCATTTGCTTGGAGTGAAGAAAGATCACTTGTACCTCTTGTTGCCTAACAAATCGTAATAATGCCTAATCTACTCAGCAGACTTCCAATATTAATTAGCTGCCTGCAAATTCTTCACACCCACCACTCTGAACGGCATACTGCGTTTGTGTTTCAGCAGAGGGAGACTAAAACGCCTGCAATTTCCGCCTCTATGCAGCAGCATTGATGGCGACGCATTAGGCAGCGCGACAGATTGCTCCTCAGGTGAGAATGCACCGTGCCATGGTAAATCCGTTTTTCATGCTGTCTGGCCAGCATGTGGAAAAAAAGGAAAAAACAAACAAAGCTATCTCACCAGAGACTAATTTAGCATGAAACCCAGTGTTGAAATGCAGACCATCCATTCTTGCGCATTCCACTGACACCCGGTGAAGGATTGCACTGAAACAAGTGTGTTTTTCCACAGGGCAACCAAGGGTAAAAGGCATTAGCTTCTGATTGAATCAGGTGGACTTGGTGGTAAAACGCAGCTGGATGAGGAATGACGCCGAAAGGGTGGGCATGGGATTTTTTCTGCTTTCTCTGCCATTTGTTTTTATTTAATAAGGATGTCAGTGGAAGAGCCAAACAGAGGCAATCAATTATATAAAAAAGGCTTGTTTGAACAGGATGACTCACTGCAGAGTAGGAAAATAAGTTAAAATGAGGCAAACAGGTAGGTGAAGTACTTAAATTGTTAAAAATATTGACGCTTTGAAGAATTACAGTCACTAGTGTGATGAGAATTTCCCTTTATTTAACTTGTTTATATTCCTTACAGTTTAGCCATGGCGAGATTTTGACGGATACGCATCCCTGAACAAATTTAGCAAGAGTGGGAAACATGGGTGCTGTGCTGTTAGATAAGAGACTGTGAGGTTTTACAAATTAAGGATTAATTAGTCTCTCTAACTGATGTTCTGTCAGGCCTGTTTCTGTGCGGTCCACACCACAAGGAGAAAAATGCAACTCTAGCTCTAGCCTTTTCTGATCCATCTGTATATCTGCCAACAATGTGTCAGGGTCATTTCTGACCCCCAAATAAATAAATATATAAAATATTTTATTATTATTTGTTTGTTTTTATGTATGAGATAGATAGATAGATAGATAGATAGATAGATAGATAGATAGATAGATAGATAGATAGAATGTCTCAGATTCAAAGAATGTGAGGATGTTTTCACAAGATTCACCTGTAAGGATCTCGGCGGCATAAACACGATAATCCATGTCTTTTGATAAAATTATGAGCTCACTTGAAACTATTTCAGTTCAACTTCAATTTCGCTCAACCAAAACAGTGGATTTATATCTCTGTGCCACTTCAGCTAGAGTGCAGAAATTCGTTTAAGAGGTTAAACACTTATTTTTCCCTTCATCCTTTGTAATCCAGCGTTCATGAGAGAGATGTCCAGAACCCTCAATTTAATGCTCTCCAGACTGCAGAGGGATATTTGGGATGTTCATTTGCCTGAGCTATTGCAGTATCATATACATTGTTAATAGTGAACAAAATTAGGTGCAGAGGAAAAATGTGCTGTGACATAACAGCGACAGAGAGATGGGCCACGGCTGAAATCGCCCCAAGTGAATGAGCGCTAAGTAATGCATTGGGCATGCTGAGGAGCTACCCTGCATTTAAAGAGGCAAATGTGGATGAAGTAGTCTGGTGTCATGGTGATAACAAGCTTTGAATGTTAATGTTCGGGCAACGAATGATAGATTGCTGTGGAGGGGAAATGTGCAATCTGGCAGTTTCTGATAAACAGCACTTGAGGAAGTTCTTTGAGATTACTGGCTAATTATTTACATTTGCCTCAGTGTTTGAAAATTCAAATACTTGTCTGACCCCATTTCGAGTTGTGAACTGAGAGGGCAAGCCCTCTGTGTCAGTGTCACCCTGGGTAACGTTATACACAGTCGGATGAACAAATAGGAGCTGGCATAATCGCTAACACTCCACACTAATTAAACTTCTTTACTGGGAAGGAAAAAATAAGTGTCAGGATCCAGTTCAGCTGAACTCTGTCACCCACAGGACATTAATTCAATGAACCTGTGCAAATGAAAGAAACTTAATTACACTCTCCCTTGAGATATCTTGTTTTGGGCAAATTTTAAGGCAACACTGCATGTACTGCACTTTCTTGAAAAAATTGCATTGCTCAAAAATAAATAAAATAATAATTCCAAGATGCTAGATGAGATGAAAAGTATGAAAATGAAAAGTATTGAAACATTTTGCATTATTATTGTGGACCGATATTTGGCTGTGCAATATATTTTTTAATACTTATGAGTGCTCTCTTTCACTATTAAAAACTGAAGAATCAAGATTAAATTCATTGGTGTGTTCACGCCATATAATAATTATCATAATTAAGAGATTCTGACTTGTGGTTAGTGTTTACATGCTCTTAGTAATAACTTACTTCAAATTTACTTAGAGCTCTGACATTTAATACGTAACCGGTGGAGATTTGAACTATGATATCTTGCCCTATTCTATGGTAGTTACAGCCCTGCTTATAATGTATCATGGCATTAGCCAAGCACTACTGAAAACAGTTTCCCAGATAAACTTAATTTTCTGACTTCTGCTCATATCAGAGCTAAACACTGAGTTGATTTGGCGCAGTCGTGGACTAATGGATAGATCGTTGGACTTGAAACCCGAGTCAAGGTTGTGGTTTCTCCCGGCTCGGCAGGAGTGTCCACGATGGTGAGACCCATGAGCAAGCACCGAACCCCCACAGCTCCCCGGTCGCCGCAATGTCGGCTGCCTCAGCTCACTTGATGGGTTAAATGCAGAAACAATTTCACTCCTCAATTATACTCTGTATAATTTGGCATGTGACAAATAACGCATCTGAGCTTAATTTGTATCTTGTATCAGGTGCATGTGCACAAACATCAACCAACTGTGTCTTAGACTGTGTTTTAAAATTATGTCACTCGAGCTGTCCAAGAGCAGAAGGCAGATATGGGAAATTAACTTGCTGTTTTGAAAGGCAACAACGTAAACAGTAGACAGTGAGGCAGCTAACTAGGTTTGGTAAAATTATATAAAAAAAATAATATAATTTAAGTTAAAACAAATGGCTTTCATACAAATGATAATCTATAGGGCCTGAAATATTAGAAAGGTAAGTCGTCTGTGACAGACATGGACGTTAAACCTCCCACATGAACAAAGACTCTGCAAAATTTTTCTCAAGCGCTCAGGGATATGGGACTTGGAAGCCAGTTATACATTTTTGGTGTTAATGTATTCGGGTCATTCATTATGTACAACAGAAGGTCTTATGAATATTGGTGAGGTCTGAGGTCAGTGTTCTTGCCGTAGGGTAATTATTTTTGGTACTCTGGAGATAGCCAGTTCCCATCAAACCTTCCAAACGGACGCTTTATTGAATAAGCTCAGCTCTAGCAAACCTTGTGACCACAGAGGAAATGTAGAGCACATGATCTGTTGAGCTCTCTATTATCTGACTCTCTGTGTATACAAGAGCATTAAACACAAAGCTTTGGGTCGCTTATACTGGCTGCTGTTTTGTTCATCATATACTGGCTGCAGTGACCACATGGGGTAGATTTGAAATGGCATTCTTCCATATGTTTCACAGTATTTGTGATAATGCATCCCACAATGACACATGCCCTACCTGACCTTACACTGCAAGTGTGATGACTAAATTGAAAACAATATCAATGGTTTTCATTGTCAACCAAAAAATTACATTGTTTAAACTGTCAAAGATAAGATTTTTGTTAGTAAAATAAGATTAAAATACTTAACTAAATCAGTGTAACTTTTGCCACACATCAAACCAATGGTAAGAAATAATATTATTAGATCAGTTTTTTCTAACATTCCCTTTTAATTTTTAGTTCCAAATCCATTTTAGTGCTGTGCGTTTCATCATTTTAGCTGTTATTATTTTTTAATTATCTATTTAATTTTGGTTAAACGTAATATTTTTGTTGTGTTTGGTTTTTGTTCACATTTTTTTAAATGTCTATTTACTTTTAGTTAACTTAGTATTTTTGTTGTGTGTTTATAATTGTATTATTATTATACAATGCATGAAAATCTATATACGGTATCATATCACGTTCATTTTGTAAAATTTTTTTATAAATTGTACATCAAAATTTACCTAATATTAATTATGTATGAATTTTTATTAACTTTATTTATAAAAAAAAAATAATTAAATAAATGTCTTGGTAACTGATGAAAAAGTCTTTTTTTGTAGTTCATATTGTTTTATATATAAAAATAAATAAATCACGCAATTTTTAAGCCATTTGACAAAAACCCTGAGCAGCAATTTTCTACATGAAGTGAAGTAAAGTGAAGTACTTTTCTAGAGAAGGAAAGCTCCTGTCTGCTTGAATAGTGTAAGCTGACACCATGACCTTGGCTTTGGCTGAAATCTTTTCAGCAAATAAAATGTACATATTCTCTTATTAACTG